>OY987323.1:16980309-17393915 GCA_963920655.1 Geranium rotundifolium
CGAAGAGAGAGAAAAGGAAACAGAGAAGAGAAGAGAGATGAAGAAGAGGAAAAGTGAAGAGCTGAATAGAAAAGTAGGGTTTTAATAATTTTTTATTATTAGATCTATTCAGCCTCTTCACTTTTCCTCTTCTTCCATCTCTCTTCTCTTCTCTGTTTCCTTTTCTCTCTCTTCGCCTTCGTGCTCCCATCCGACTCTCAAGCACCGAAATCATTAGATCTGGCTCCGGCGAACCTAAATCTAGCGCTTGGTTAGCGAAATTTGCCGGATCCAACCTCCCGTACCTCGGCTATGTTTTCCGGTGGCAGCAGTGGCTCTATATTAATAGGTTTGGGTTTCTGGGTTTGATTTTCAATGTTTTTGCAAAAATAGATGGCAAAATGGAGGTTCCACTACAAATTGACCACGATTGGGTTCGCGTTGACCGAGTTCCAACCGTTTTTTTAGCTTCTCGTCTCGGTGTGGTCGAAAATCCCTGGTTCAGGCCGAATTCCGGCCAAATTCCTGCGAGTTTCATAACACTAGTCAAATCGGGTGGTATCACTATCGACCTAAGATACTTACACCGGAATTCAGTACCTGCAGCTGAGAACGACGACATTGATGAGAATAACTAACGCAACGAAGAAAACGAGGACACTGATATGGAAGAGAGTAAATATCATGATTCTGCCAACTCTGATGGTTAATATTTATATGTATGATCGATTATGAATAAATATTTTTTTTTGTTCGAATTGTCTTGTTAATGGTCTTCTACTTGAAAACGATGAACCAGATTAAAAATGTAATGATGTAATCTAAAATAATAACTTGGGGGTATTTTCGGAATGATTAAAAATACCCCTTATGGATATTTCAAGAAATTAACAAATATACACCTTATGAAAACTGTTTTTTTTCTAAGTGTGAATTTGTAACGGCGCACGTTGGCATGTACACCGTTACAAATTTATTTTGTTGACTACAATGTTGACTTCCGTTTAATATCGGGTTTTTGTTTTGGATCGAGGTTCATACATTATAGGAATTGACTCAAATTTTGGCCCATGAAGTACCAAACCAATGCGTTCAAATCGGTACGGTCGGATTCACGATCAAACCGACGTGAATAAAATATTAATTTATGATTAAGTCTGTAACGACGCACGTTGCTATATACACCGTCGATAATATATTTTAACGGCGCACAAAACCAATGTGCGCCGTTACAAAGGGTCAAATTCCATAGTCAATAGAGTTGACTTTCTCTTGACTAGTTTGGATCGAGGTTCATACATTATAGGAATTGGCTGAAATTTTTGCACATAAATTAGCAATTCATTGCGCTCCTATCGTACAGTTGGATTAAAATTCGATTTTCAACATAAATTACTTTCGTTGAAAGCGTGAGTTTTGGGTTTAGGAAGGTAAAACCTAACATAAACCCTAAACACATTCATCATCAAATTTTCGGTAGATTAATTTATTTTTTCCAATCGAAACCGTTCAATCTGTTGTAAATAACATGTACATAGTACAGTACAAATTTTAGGAAAATCAAACCACGGGAACAAGGCTAATCAAGCACGATCAGACCGACCTCAATAAAATAATATGTGCGTCGTTACAAAAGTGGAGCTAAACAAAAATTTCGTGAAAAATGAAATTTCGCGGGTCAATTTCGCAGAAAATTAAAATTCCCTCGAATATTTCACAGTAACAGCGCACATATTTGTCCGCCGTTATAAATGAATTCGTGACGGTGCATATGGAGAATGTGCACCGTTAAAAAAAGTTTAATGTTGACTAATGTTACCGTTACATTAGTAACGACGCACTCTTAATGTACACTGTCACAAATAAAACTGTAACGACACACAATTTAATGTACGACATCACAAATTAATTTGTAACGGCGTACAAAACAATGTGCGCCGTTAAAAAACTCAATTGTAAGAATACCCTATACCCTCTTATTCTTCTTTCTTCTTCTTCTGCGCCTCTTTTCTCTCTGCCCCGAACCTTTCCTCGCTTTTGTCACCGTCGCCCGTCGCCGTTGCTGCTCTCCGTCCCCGTCTCCTCTCCTATTTCAAGGTAACTTATTTAATTTTTCTATATATCAAAGTGCATGTTTTGTATGATTTGTTGCAAGATTTTGTACATGATTTCTGCCGAATCTAGATTTGAATCTGATTTGTTAGTGTTTAGGGTTTCATGAACTGATTTTGGATATTTTTATTTATATTTTTGTATGTGCGAGGTTGAGTAGTTATTGGATAACTACTGATTTTTTTCTATCAATCTGCTTATATTTCAATACGTTCAAATGTTCGACAATTTCGATGATGAATTAGTTCGTATGATGATAACATTAAGGTGTAATCCCCCGATTCCATTATTAATTGCATGACAACATTAGGGTAATTCGGTCATTTACGACCTCTCAAGGGTAATTCAGTCATTTCCTACCAAATAAGGGGTAATCTGGTCATTTATGACCTCTCAAGGGTAATTCGGTCATTTTCCAACCGAATAAGGGGTAACTCGGTCATTTATGTTATCTCAAGGGTAATTCAGTTATTTTTGACCGAATAAGGGGTAATTTAGTCATTTATGACCTCTCAAGGGTAATTCGGTTATTGATAGTAATTCGGTCATTTATGATCTCTCAAGGGTAATTTGGTCCTTGATGATCGAATAAGGGGTAATTCATTCTTATATGACGTTTCAAGGGTAATTTGGTCATTTATGACCAAACAAGGGTAATTCGGTCATTTTCGACCGAATAAAGGGTAATTTGGTCATTTATTACCTCTCCATGGTAATTTGGTAATTTCTAACTGAATAAGGGGTAATTCGGTCATTTTTGGAATTACTTGAAAAATACTTCTTAGGGGATGTTCGGAATTAATTAAAATATTCCCTTTTTCATGTACTAAAACTATTACTTCTTCCAATTATAGATAATGGCCCCGAAACCTAAAGCCCCAAAGGCTAGGGTACCTAGGCGGCTTCCTGCCCTGCTGTGGCGCTTACTATTATGCCTTGATTGCTCTTGATATCCCTCTTTAAAGTTTAAGAAGGTGTGCCGGAAATGTCCTCGTTTCGCACCTCAGCCCCTTCTTGACATATGCGATCGCTTCCTCATAATCTAGAGTAAAAGGTGTAGGGTTTTGGAGCGTTCAAGATCATCGAGATAGCGGAAGTATAAGCAATAAGAACTCCAAAAACTGTCCAAGAACATGCACCATTAAATCTCAAGGCAAAATCTATTCCACAAGAGTTTACCTTTTAGTCTTTGTTGAATCAAGAAAGAAGAACTAGATGATCTTCTCCTCTAGAGCAAGTCCACACCAAGAGGATGATCCTTATGATCCTACGCACTTAGCCTACTAGAACTAATGTGTGAAGAACAGGAGAGCAAAGAGAGGAGAGAGAGAGGGGTGGCCGACCAAGCTTGTGAGAGTGAGAGAGTGAGAGAATTAATTAGATATTTGTCTACTTCTTCAACTCATAAGGTATGGTTGATTATCGTAACAAATGATTAAGGCATGAGTTAAAGGCAAGTCATCACCTAATCCCCTTAAATCACTCTCCTCTTAATCAACAACACCAACTAAGCATGGTGTGTGGCCCCCACACTTGGACCCACCAATGTGGCCAGGCATAAGAGGCTTATTGGGCCTTGTTGGGCCTTTGTTGGGCCAGCTTGTTGACCTCATGGGCCGAGCCCAATGGGCTCGCCCATGCGGTCGCGTGTCGTGTCCAAAAGTTATCCGACCCTTTTGTCGTTACTTATCAAACAAAGTCCGACGCGACATCGACGAAAAACTCAGTTTTCTCGATTTGCTAATCATTCTCACAAAACCGAACCCATGGCCTAAAACCCTCAGTTTTGGCCATGCCATGCTCCTCAAGAAATGCCAATGTTTCCTTTTCTCAAGTTATCCATATTGTATGTGTGTGACCCTCCAGGCTCATGCCACCGTTGGCAGATCGGCGCAAGATATCTCTCTTGCCCGATCCATCATAAGTGGTCTCTAGTAAGACATTATGATTACCCAAGGTGCATGATGATCGATGATTCGATTTAACCTCGTGCGTACAAGTCACTATCCTATTATCTCTAGACATCCCGATTGATCACAAGGCATAGAGTCGTCATCCTTGTTTAATCAATCATTGTTACTTGATATGCGAGACGACTGAGAAATGATAACCCGTATCAATGGCATGGCCATGCTCTTTCTCTTAGTCACTCTCGATCAAGCGGCCTAAACGGATATCTTTCCCATACCGTAGTACGAGGGATAAATCCCTTGGCCGTCTTTCGTGTCACTCATGCAATCGGTTCCGCCACCCAATCATGTCCGTTATTGCAATCCTGTTACGGAAAGCGTTAGGCGCAAGTCAAAGCCGTACGTCGACCGCATAGCGATCACAAAGACTCCTTGGTCTAAGGATATCGTGATAAGCTATCGCATTTGAATATGTTCATGGCTTAATCTATGAAACAATATTCAAAGCGGGTCGTCCGATATCAATCACCTCATGATATCTATGATATGATTCCGGGATCCCACATCCCTATGATAAGCAGAACTACGTCATTGAGAACCATCCTCATACTGGTCGCGTCAATTGCAGCGTATATTGACCAGGGACTCGTTAAGTGTGATCCGTACAAATTTATGGTTCTACTACTTTAGTGGTCATAAATCAAATCATGCTTAACATATTACTTCAACACATAAGTAATACAAAGCCGTTTTATTTATTACAAACGATGATTAATATACATAGACATTAATAGACTACTAGCAATTGGACTAGGGCACAAAAATGCTATCAAAAGGGCTCGAACCTTTGGATGCCGATATCAAAAATCGGTGCCTTACCACTTGGCTATACTCCATTAGGGACACACGGTTTTTCGATGCTGCACAGGTGCCAGAAACTCCGGATGATGATATGTACACTCCATCACCGCCGCAGCCGACTCAATAAAAAAATACAGGGCAGCAGGACAACCCATGGTCATTCCAAGTGACGGGGGATGCGAGTTTTCTAGAGATGATCGAAAATGGCTCGGGTCCCTGAACTGCCGGAGCTGGCGGTTTTCCATTGAACCATTGGGGCCTTCTACCCCCCGCGCCCTAGAGCATCCAGTGTACAAATTGTATTTCGACGATCAAATAGAAGAGAACTATCTGGCTACCAAGAGCTGGGTAGCCAGGTCAAAAAAGGATCAAAAAGTCAACGTTAAGATCGAATTGGAAGAGAAAGCGATCGACCTAAATGGAGGCTTCCGTGTTCCGTTACGTTGGAAAAGCCACAAACCAATCGCCGAATTTCATCACGAGTACAAAAAATCGTGGTCGCTGTGGAGGTTAACCGCTATTGTAGGCAAGTTTGCTCGCGAATGCAACGCTTCCTACCAGACCATGTCCGATCTTCCAGAGTCCGAAACCGATCATTTTGGAAGAAATTTCGAGTAATTTCAAATTTCTAAGTTTCCAATGCCATATTTTGGATATTGACGTGGCATTTTTTAATTTCAGTGCTTGTATCAAGTGTATGATACTTCGACTGACCTGAGGACGTGGATTCGTGAAATGGCCGCAACCGCTTATAAGCAATGAAATCCAACATGAAGCGCTTATACAAAATCTATATGGACCCGAATAAACTAAACTGCTATGGGATTCCCAAGATATTCAAAGGGAAGAAGCCCCAATGGCGGTGACTCATTCAACACTTTGACGCGAACGAGGTATTTTCAGAATTATTTTTTAACTGATTTAATTTCAATTTCGGTATCGCCGGATTTAATTTAAATTTGGTTTTAGGGAACAATCAGAATTTAAATGAGTACAATTTGATTGAGCGATATTGTGTACGCCGTTAGTTTTGTAACGGCGAACACCGTTTGTTCGCCGTTACAATTTGTAATGGCGTTTTTGTAACGACGCACCATCAAACGACAGTTTGTGCACCGTTACAATTTGTAACGGCACACAACGTGCCCCGTTACTAAATGGAAGAATTGACAGTGATAAAGCTGCATACTTGCTTATGAACGAGGCAAAGCTGCATACTTGCGAATGCTATCGTAAGCCATCCAATGATGCAAAAGATTTCAGAAACAAGCATTTGCCTGCTTGAAGAAAAAACAAGGGATATTCGCAAAGAATTAACAGTATTTGTATTTCACTTTCAAATATTTGTCATATACTATATTAATTATTTTTTAAAACTAAATGTAAGATAATAATTGAATTAATTAGATTTATCATCACACAATTAAATATAAAAATAGAGATTATTTTTTATTCTATGAGCAGTTATTATGTTACTTTTAAAGTTTGGAGGTCACATGGCCTATTTTTACTTTGTCTGGACCGATTTTAACGAACGATTCAAAAAAATTATATGATTCATGATAAGATATTTATTTTTAAAAATAAAATACCTCACTGTCCAATTGTATAATTATTCAGTAAAAGAATGTGTGCAATTGAGATTACAACTGACACCCCTTCGGCCAATTAGATCAACCATTCGGCCACTGAATATTGAACCAAACATTGCTCCAATAGTCAATATTGAACTGAACACTGAAATGCTGCACCCAAAGAGGAAGAAGGTCAATTTCGGCCAATAAATACTTATTTGTAGTGTTTTAAAAACGCTAGACGCTAGTCGGGCAGAAAGAACCTCCAAAGACTAATCAAGAAACTAATTATTAGATTATGAAACTAATTATTAGAATAAATTGTCAGTCGACCATGGTGTGTTTGCATGTGGATAACTGTCCTAATCGTCCTTATTGTCAAATGGACATGGCTTCAGGGCCGGTCCAACGACTTTTGAGGCATAAAGCAAAAGTTGTTAATAAGACCTTTTGCTTCAACCTAAATATTGATTTGAGCATTTATTTTATAATTTTGCTTAATTTTGAAGCATTTAAAATCATGTTCGGGGTCTTTTCCAATCATATTATAATAATTGTTAATTTTAAAGGTAAGTGTATAACTTTGCACAAAAAATATCAAGGTTCACAACACCTATTTGTCACGATCAAAACATAATTTTGCAAGTGTGATATTATACATCAGGTTTTTGTCATTTTTCCAGTTTAAAACAATAGTTGTGTTTGTGTGTGATCAATTGGATAGAAGATATAATCTAGTTGAGCATATATATGAATCATGGCTATGGCTGTGGCTGTGGCTGTGGCTGTGGCCGTGGAGAGTAATTAATGGATCACTAGCACTCATGATTCCTGCTGTTTGCCCATACCTCTCTCTATCCATTTCTCACTATATTTTCTTCTTCACTTATCAGAGATATGAAAGTTTCTCTTGCCTTTCTGGCTCATCTCAATTCAAATAAAAGGGAAGGGAAAATTATAACTTTGCCCGTTACTATCTCACTTTGATTTTTTTCCAAGCCCACTTAACTTTATTTTGGTTATAGTTGGCTTTAATAGTGGGGAAATGATATTTTAGTATCAACTATTTTTTACTTTCATGTACTTGATTTTTTTTTTTTATATACCTTCACCGTATCTTTCTCACTTTACTAAATTCTATTAAAATTTTAGTATTTTCAAAAGAAAATGATAAAGATACCCTCATAAAAAATATGAAAAAAAATTAATTATTAATTTAATATAAAATGACAATTTTACCCCTAACATGACTTTAAATTAAAGGACATAATAGTCTTTCGCAAACTAAATAAATTTTTTAAAATAAATGAATAAACTGAAATCGGGGCGGGGGAGGCTTTGGCAAGGCCGACAAACCCCTCACGATCGACAGAGTCAAATATAAAATTCTGAAATCGATTCGCTTGATTTTGGGCAATACGAACCATATCCGCACTGTTCAATATTCGACGGGTTGAGGATTCTTTGATTCTTGCTACAGAGAATTGGTCCCAGGAAGCGTTCGTGATAAAGGCGAGGCTAGAGAAAGCACCAGAGGGTTGGTCGATTCTCGACAATCGACTCTCTGGTTTGCGACGTTCTGGAGGCAGAGGTGGGGCATAGGCTACAGGCAACCAGAGGCGAGGCGGCTGAAGATGGCTGGAGGCATAGGTGAGGGTTAGGGTTGGGTTTAGGAGTTAGGGTATATTTTAAAATTTTGAAATGAGTTCAAGAGCAACTTTGTTTGTTCAACAAAAAATTTAATAATTTGTATTAAAGTGAAAAACGTTGATAGTTAGAGTATTGCACCCACTGCACACACTAAAAACAAATTAGATTAGATTAATTATGTTAAATAAAATGTCAAAAGTGTAAAATGTCTTCTATTGTTACTTAAACTAGGTTGTAGCTCCGCGCGATGCGCGGTGTTATTTATAAAATATTATTGAATAATTAAAATTGTTTAATATGCTCAAATTTATTTTTAAAAGTGAACTATTATAAATTAAATAAAAAATTTGCAAAAAAAATTACTATCTTATATTGCACATTACCAAATAATTCACTTTTTTGCCATCGCTGCCAATTTCTGTTTTGTTGCTAAATCTGTCTGAAGTAGTCAACTCCATCAATATTTCTTCTTCAATCCATCATTCGTTCCCTAAAAATCAACATGGCAGATCAGAATATTGCATAACCAAATGTATCAAAAAAATTCATCAAAATCTAATGAATGAGACATAGATCGATTTATATGAATCGTATCTTATATAGAGACACGTGATTAAAATGTATTCAAATTAGTTTAGAAAATGAATTGTAGTCCAACAGAATTCTAATTAATATTAAAATTTTTTGTTATTCATTTTTAATTGACTTTGAAATGTATCAGTATATTACGATAAATCATTGAATTAAAAAAATCAGAATTTTTAATTGAGTTTTAATTGTATTAGTATACTACAATAAACTTAATTAAGTTTAAAACGTATTAGGATACTACAATATATTAGTGTTTTAATTTTTAATTGAGTTTGAAATGTATTAGTATACTACAATAAGTTATACCTCTTCCACGGCTAATGTGTTCTCGTATTTTTGAATGATGTTCGGCATAATATACGCACACATTACCGAATCCTGATAAATAGAAACATATAAATATTTAATAAACATAAAAGTAACATGAGTAAAATAAAGAATTAAATATCAAACCTCCTTTCGGCGAGATGCTGGGTTAGTTATCTAATAATATTCAAAGGTTTCTTTCAAAAAATGTATATATATATATATATCAAACCTCCTCGTCAATGATGATCATGTCTAGATAGAGTAGTTTATCTATTTTTGGGTTTCGAGCTTCCCACTTCCGGCTGGCCCTAATGACAATAGAACGGTTTTCATAGTCAATTATCAAAATTTTCAAAGTAATGTGCTCCATTGATAAATTTTGGTCTAGCTAGAAAGAAAATATTTTTTAGAGTATGACTTTATACACATGACATGCATATATTTATAGTAGAAGAAATTGATAAATACTAATTGAGTTCCGAATGAAGTACTCATGATTCATAATTACTGAACAACTTATAATTAAGTTGTGATTCAGAACTAAGAGTACAACTATAGTTTGAATTGGGATTGATGATTAATGTGACAGTTGACTTTTACAAATTAATTTTTGGAATTTTCATATTTATACAATTTCTAATTGATTTGAAGTCTAATCCTGTTCTGCATTAAATTAATTCAAAATTTTTGAAATTTCTTTTTTATTTATATTTCCTATTTCATTTCAAATCTAATTATAATGATTTTAAAATTTTTCTTTTTCCTCCAAAATTTTCGAAATTTCCTTTTGATTTCTATTTTTATTTCATTTCAAATCTAATCTTAATGATTTTCAGAATTACCTTTTTTCTCCAATTTTAATATTAATTAATCCTAATTGTAATGATACATCAAGTTGTCCAAAAATTATTACTTCAATGTATCATTTTGATTTTTCATCATAATTCTAATTCTAATGATTTATGTAGACCTTTCCAGATTTTTCTTTCTTTTTCCTAATTTATTTATATGTTCTTTCTAATTGTAATCCTAATTCTAATGGTAATAGTACATGCAGTTTTCAAAATAATAATAATTAAATGTATTATTTTGGTTTTTCATTATAATTCTAATCTTAATGATATATGTAGACCAGTATTAATATCAGTTAGAATTATTTTCGAAATTTTATTTCTTTTCAATTTTTATTAAGATGACTAAATTTTACAACTAAGGATATATGTAGACCAGTATTAATGTCAATTAGAATTTTTTTCGAAATTTTTTTTCTTTTCTTTTTTTATTAGAATTACTAAAATTTACAAAATTTTCTAAATCAATTTTTTTTTAACTTTAATTCTTGCAACTTTTGCAGTTGGTGAACTTGCTATGTGTGGTTATTGGATTGTAGTTGGTGAATTTTATATATGTATTTATTAATTTTACAAAATATTCTTACAACTTATTGGATTAATTCTTTCAATTATTGGGTTGTAATGAGTGAATTTTTAATTTTACAGTTTTTCTTATAAGTAATTGTTACGAATTCTAAAACAAAGTTCATTCTAAACTTTCTGAATTTTTTTTAATTTTAATTCTTGCAACTTTTGCAGTTAATGAACTTGTTATGTGTGGTTATTGGATTGGAGTTGGTGAATTTTCTATGTGTATTTATTAGGTTACAGGTGAATTTTTTGAATTTTTTTTTAATTCTTGCAACTTTTGTAGTTTGTGAACTTGATATGTGTGGTTATTGGATTGCACTTGATGAATTTTGTATGTGTATTTATTGGGTTGCAGGTGAGTTGTTAGTGGTCATTTTGGGCATAAAACTGGATTCGAACAGATAATCATAATGAAACGGAATTAAAGAAAAATATGTGTATTCATAATATGTTGCTATGCATACAATATAAAGATGAATATTTGAGAAAGACAAGTAGAAATAAAGAAATATATTTATAATATTTCCTTTTATATTGTATATACAAAGTTGTTGTGTTTTGTATACAAATATTTATAACAATCATATATGTTTTATATTTGGTAAAAGCATCTCCAACTGAAGCATAATCTTCCCAGGAACCTGTGTATAATTGAAATCAAACTAATCAGTAAAGTGCATGACCTATCTAGAAACAAAAAGGGTTATATTCAGAAGATTACCTCAGAAACGCGGTATAATATTGATTTTGCAGTGCCTGATTCTATGTAATCCAGGAAGAGAAAGAATAATGTTCAGAAAATTACCTAAGAAGCGCTAGCATATAACTGGTTTTGCAGTGCATGTATATTCAGGGAGAGAAAGAATTATGTTAAATTACCTGAGAAGCACATGAATTTTATGTTTCATGGCAGATAAGTTATGGAGGTTTTGGATTCAGAGAAAAATAAAAGGAAAGCTTTGTAGAAGAGTTTGGAGGAGTCCTAATATGATGAGAGATGTGAAATAGTTAAAATTATTGTTGTAGTTATGTTTTTGTATGTATGATTTTGGGAGGATAAGGACTGTGATGTTGATAATATAGTACATGAATACATGAATAATAAAGTATTTAAGAATGAAGAAATTTAGAAAAATAGGATTGATGCAATCTTTTCATGGGAGTTGCCACGTGGCCAACATTAGGATTTTCCTTTTATATATATATTTTTTAAAATAGAATGGTTTTTTGTCCAAAATTTTTGGCACTTTCCAGCAAATATTTTTGAAGGAATTCCATCTTGTTTTCGAAATGGTTTTCAAAAATTGGAAATCAACCCCAAAATTCCAAATTATTGTTTTACCTAGATTATAGTTTTCCTAAATTTTGCCTGTTGGTTACTGTTTACACTCTTAGTATAGAGAGCCGATTGGTTCTTGTACTTTCCAAATGTAAAAAATGTACGGAATCAGTTTAGGAAAATTTTAAAGGATCAGTAGTGTAAAGTACTAGTATAATAAGTGTAAAGTGCATGCAAAATTGAAAGCAAGGATAATGTCACCCAGTTATACTTAAAGTTGACATTTTTTCACTTGGACATTCTAAAATTTTTTTGGCATTTTAGTTACCCTAAATTTACAAAATTTTCACCGTTAGAACTAGGGTTGTCCATCGAGTCGAGTTGGGTAGACCCGGCTCGAGTCGTACCCGACTCGGTTGGAGTTGGGTACCAAAACCCAGACTCGATACTCGACTCGGTTCAGTAGTCGGGTAGTCGGGTTCGGGTGAGTTGGGTGTCGAGTGAGTCGGGTAAAACCCAACACACCCGACATCAATGAAAATTGAAAATTGCAGCCTAAATCCACACAATTTGAAACCCTAATCGACACAATTTGAAACCCTAATAGAAATTGAGAGTAAAATTAAAACCAAAATCTCCAATAAAAACCCTAACCACTAAATTTAAAACAGAAGTCAGAACCCCCAAAATTGAAATCGAATATTGAAACTAAAATGAGTAGCCAAAATTGAAAATTGAAATCAAACAATAAATTAAACAGAACCCTAACCCAAAATTTTGAACCCTAATCTCTGAGTTGAAAACATTCACCAAATTGCAAACATTAATTCAAACCATAAATTAAAATAGAACCATAAATCCCCAATCGAAAACCACCAATTTAAAAACGGAACCCCAATCGAAAACCCTCAAATTAAAAAACATAATCCCAATTGAAAACCCCCAAATTAAAACAGAACCCCAATCGAAAAACCCCAAATTAAGAATAGAACCTTAAACCACAATCCAAAACTGAAATCGAAAACCCAAACCCAAACCCAAATCAAAAACCTAAAATCAAAACCCAAAGAACCCAAAAATGGAAGAGGGAGAAGAATAAACATTAACCCTAAAAAATAAAGTCAAACTTACTGGTGTTGCAGTGAATTGTGAAACTTGAATCTCCACAATCACTTCATTTATAGAGATGAAGGCTCTCCTCCAACAGATCAATTCTTAATCATAACTAAAGAATCGATTCTGTAGGCTTGCAACTGAGAGAGTCGAGAAACGAAGGGAGGACGGAGAGTTCGAGCTCTGCTACCTAGGGTTTCAGATGAAAGAGGCGAGAGAAAAGAAATCGTGCGATTGTAAAATTGGTCTGATGATTTTTGTGAGAGAATGAGAGGTGTGTGTGAACTGTGGAGGAGAGATAGCCACATCAACGACACATGGACGACTGAGATTGGATCTTCCTTTGAAGATCAAGGGTGGACGTTGGACCACGTCGCGCAGTCGACCTTCACCCCAAATAAATCTCACATCGGAAACGTATGGATTGAATGTACCGTTTATAAGCTTCAAACTGAAACTTTGAAGATCAATTGTGTAATTGGGCCAGTGGAAGGGCTGGGCTCTCATCTCTCATTTGTTGGGTTGGCCCTGGTTGGTTACGTGTGGGTTGGGGGCAGTAGTCTCTTATAATTTTATATATATTGTCGGGTTGTCGGGTACCCGACGGTTTATACAATTGGACCAAATACTCGACTCGGTTGGCTTGTCGAGTGGTCGGGTATCGGGTGAGTCGGGTCGGGTTACCGGGTAAAATGGACAGTCCTGGTTAGTACCCATAGCCATTTCCGTTCATTTTTTTTCTTCAAAATTCTATTAAATTTTGAGGTGAAAAGATTAAAATTCCCCTACATGTGTGTTAAATTTTCAAAATCTACCCTTTTGTCTTTTTTCTTTTTCTCATTCATTTTGCAGAGAAGGAGGAGGAGGGGAGGCGGAGGTCGAGCTGGGCGGAGGAGGAGGAGGGGAGGCGGAGGTCGAACTAGGCAGAGGTGGAGTTGGGCGGAGGAGGGGAGGCGGATGAAGAATTGGGTGGAGGTGGAGTTTGGCGGAGGTCGAACTGGGTGGAGGTGGAGTTGGGTGGAGGTAAAGTTGGACGGAGCAGGGGAGGAGGAGGTATAGCTGGGCGGAGCAGGAGGTGGTCGGAGGAGGGTTGAACCACATCCTTTGATTCGACCCTCCTCCGACCACCTCCTCCGCCAGACCCTACCTCCGACCACCTCATGGTCCTCCTCCGACCTCCTCTTCCGACCACGTCCTCCGACCACCTCTTTCTCAGACCACCTCCACCTCCGCCCAGCTCTCCCTCCACCTCCCCTCCTCCGCTCAACTCCACCTCCGCCTCCCCTCCTTTTCTAGCAAAATGAATGAGAAAGAGAAAAGAGACATAGGGTAGATTTTGAAATTTTAACACACATGTGGGGACATTTTAGTCTATTCACCTCAGATTTTTGAAAAAAATGGACAGAATTGTCTTTGGGTACTAACGGTGTAAATTTTGCAGATTTAGGGTACCAATAATGCCAAAAAAAAAATTTTAGGGTACCCAGGTAACGTCAACTTTAGAGGTAGTCGGGTGACATTATCCCTAAAAATATGTAAAGTAAGTGAATATGACATGTAAAATAAATGCGTAAAAAATGTAAAATACTAGTTTAAGAAATATGAACTACAAGCGTTAAAATGCAAAGTAAGTGCATACGAAAAGAAATGCAAAGTAAACGCGTAAAATATATATGGAAAAATGTCACTTACCTCTCGTAGTATACACAATTTTCACTTACCTCGCCAGCTAATACATCTTGACAGGTTCATATACCTTCAGAATTTCTCACGGAGGCCTGACGGTGTTAGTTTTTGGTCAAAATGACGAAAATGTCCCTGTATTAAAAAATTAAGAAAAATATTTTGAAAACATTTTCTTAAAATATATTTTTTTATAAAATAAATGATAAAAATTGATTATAATATTATTTTTTTAAAAATAATTTTTAAAAGCAAAATATATTAAAATGAAAAATGATTTTTAAACATCTTTCTTATGTTTTATAATTTTTTTATTTTTTTAAAAATAATTTTTTTAATACTAAAATTAGTTTTTTATTATTGATTCTATAGAATAATATATTTTTAAGAAAAAGTTTAAAAATCATATTTTAAGTAATTTTTAATTTTTTAAATACAAGGGGTATTTTTGCTATTTTTACAAAAAATAGTTGACTTTGACCAAAAACTAACAACGTTAGACTTGACATGTCAAGATGTATTAGTGGGCCGAAGGAAGTGTAACGTAAGAATGTAAGGTAAGAATTTGAGAAATGTTACCCATTTGCAAAATGTAAAATATAAGGGTAAGAAATGTAAAGTAAATACGAACAAAATGAAAAGTACCAATGTAAGAAATGTAAAGTAAAGATGTAATAAAGGTATAAAACGAAAAGTAAAAGTGAACAAAATGGAAAGAAATAATGGCTTAAAAATTTGCAAGCGAAAATTTTATTGAGAAAATTATAATTCCAACAATTAAATTAAATACAAGCATGATTATTAATCAAAAATAAATATTAAATCTAAATTTAAGTTAAATTGTCTCTATCATTAAAATAAATGAATTTAAAATTGACACCTTTTCACCCTTGGATTTTCATAACTAATTTGTGAAGCTACCTTGATCTTATATACACTTATATAAGATTCATACTACTATTTGTGACAATGTAAATAAATTGCAAATAATCTGTTACCCGTTATTGACTTGAGAATAATTGGATTATTAATTGCCAACAATTCAGGTCAAAATTTATGTGTGAATGGTAAATATACAGATGAAGATGAAACAGTAACCAACAGAAGAGTGTCTAATTTGAAAATAAGAGAATTCAAGGCGTGTTAAATGCCATAGCTACCAGTACGAGTTAATGAGATCATAGAAAACATGACTGGCCAGGATAGGATAGTTCCGCGCCATTGCCATTGCCATTGCCGTCCGTCATCATATGTATGTAATGAATATGAGTGTATGACCACCCCACAACCTGACCAAATGATTTCTTATCAATTTATCTACTACATTATACTTAGTTTCTAAATGACCAAAGTAAAGACTTGTTTGGTTTTGAAGTAACAGCTAGCTACCGAGCTGATCTTAAAGCACGGGCAAACAAAAACAAAACAACTAAAAGTAAGCAATAGTTGAGACTGTTGCCATTGTAATAAGCTAAGATCCTTTCGCCTCAACACTGCTTGAGGAAGATAGTAATATGTACAGCACCACCTGACCTTGCAAATATTCAATGCATGAGAAACTGGCAAAGTGCTAATACACTAAAATATTGTTTGTGGGTCGAGTCATGAGTACTCACAAAAGAGTATACAGCAGCAGGCGGATATGCTCTCATTTGGACTTGAGGTTAACCTTGAGTTTACTCAGGTCCTCCCCTTGTAGCTGAAAACACTCGTCCGTCAACTCAACAACAAAGCGAAAAAAATGAAGAATATAACGATTCGATGATAAGGACGAGATCAGAATGTGTGGCGACCTTGAACAACCTTCTCCATGAACTTTCAGATCTATCTTGTAGTAAACACCACTCCATAGCCATCTCATACTCAATTGTATTTGGCTGAGAACAATGTGATGTCGATACAGCTTGTCTCTAGGAGTAAAAACGTCCACACAAAATTGGGGATCATGTCAAATAAGTAATATGTTTAGGAACAAATTAAAAATAAATATATAAATATCCAGATATGAGAAAGATAAATAAATGAGTCATTACCATTTCCCGTTGCATTTGATGTTTAAGTTTATCAATCACAAGATGGCCAAAAAACGTTCGCTTCCCTTGTACGCACGGAGTTGCAAAGCTACCAACGAGGAACCTGCAACGAAAACGTGAATAAATAAACACCACCCTAGGGCGCCCTTTGAAGTAAAGATTACCAACTGTAGAATTCTAAAATATAGTTGCTACTTGTTAGAATAGTTAATTAATATAGGGTTTCCTATTAGTTTTATTCCTTATTTAGTTTATTTCCTATTGTTCCCTATATAAACCTCCTATTGTAATTCATAATCAAGTTATTCATAATAATACCAACATATTTTAGAAATTCAACACTACTGATGAATAATTTGATATTGAATTACAATAGGAGGTTTTCTTTGTATAGAAAAGGATAGGAAACCAACTAGGTTAAGGAAACAAACTAAACATGAAAACTTAATAAAATAATACTCAAACGCCTAATAATACATCATGCTCGGGCACAACATTGTACAATGTAAGCCATCATATAATACTAAAGCATGTTTGACTGATTAGAGATACGAGCACACCTTCCATTTGGTAGCCTCAAACACCCTCCATCCAATTTTCTGACAGCTGCTTCTGCTGCTTCCTTTGTTTTAAATATTATAAGAGCTTGCCCTATAACACAAATCAATTATCAGTACATACTTGAACCATAAGTGATTTATCAGTCCAAAAATATTTATATTAGACCTTCATTATTTTCTGTTTCCCATACCAGAGTGAGGGCTAGAAAATACAGTCCGCTGAATCATCTTAGCTGTGCAACTTTCTTTAAAGCCATGCCAAACTATATCCTGAGATACAAAATCTCATAAAGTGAACATGTGGACAAGAAAATGAAAAAGAGACAAGTACAAGACATAACAACAAACAAGTTGAAATAAAGACAAATAAACCATGATACAAAAAAAATTATTTAACTGTGAGGACACAGTTGTTAACTGTATTCCAGGGAAACTGCATGGGAGGTTAGCAACACTATGAAATTTTATCAATGATAAAAAGAAATCCATATTGAGTTTTACTTCAACTTCAGCTGACGTGTAAGCTGGATCCAAATTTTGAAGCAAGACAAGTGTGGCTTGCTCATCCGCTACCTTCATTCTTTCTTCCCAAGGCTGATTAGAATAATATAAGACAGTGTAAAACTTAACTGCGTCAAATTTATTCATCTAATTGAACTTAACTATCAAATTTATTAATCTAATTGAATCCATGTGCCAGAAAGGAATACTTACAAGTCCCCTAAACCATTTACTTCGATCCTGCAGCATTTCAAACATAGAAAAACATAAGAGCCAAATTCATCTTTATCAGAAACATATGTTCATCTCATAGAAAACTAGAATCTGAATGACTTAATAGCATACATTAATGTGTAAAGCTATAATAAACATGAACACAGAGACATAGTAAGTCATGAATGCAACACAGAAAATCTGATTTCTTGATTACAAGAAATTCAAATTACCCACTCCATTATCAAACTTTCATGCAAATAGTCCAGTATACCATATAGCTCCAAGCTTTCACATTTGGCAAAATGTAATTATCAAGACAGTGGGTGAGATCAACAAACAGTAGGAACATTTCAAGGGAAACTGAAGTAGCTTACCCGTAAAAGTTAAATAACTAGTTACAAAGTTAGACAACTTCATGTAGCACAGGCCAAGACCAGTATAATCTAAAAAGAAAGCTAGATAGCCTATCATTACAGGTTCTAAGATATTGTGAGCAAAATAATAAGATGTGGAATATGCAACATATCCCTTAAGATTCTAAATTTCTTCCAAGCCCTAATCAAGCATAAAACTACTCTTGAATACCCTGAATGATACTTTAATCCTCAATCCAATTCTTTCAAACTCTAGCCTACCATAACTGCAAAGGCAGGAGGATCATCAATCTCACCCACATCATGCTCTTTAAAAGAGGTTGGTTCTAACTCTATTTTAATCATTAAATAACCAAACATCCAACTCTAACATGATAATTTGGTGATGTGTATAACCATGCAAATTCCTTAGTTCACTGCTAAAATCAAAGTGTTTAATAATTCTGAAAATTTATATTTGGTTTCTGATTCTTTTATGCAATTTTCTTATCAACCAGTACTGAATATGAAAATAAATACGTAATTATCATGACCAACACCCACATCCCCCATATATGAGTAATCTCATTATATAAATATGTGAACATGTATATTGTACAAGAACACTTAAAAACAAGCACACAAGACACAAGTCACATTCTCATTATACAGTATATACCAGGAGGAAAAAATATTATACTTACAGCATCTGGTCTTCGGGTGACTAATAAACAACCATCAGTCTTGTCCTCCTTAGGAGAACCTTTTGAAGATACAGCAGAGAATTTTCCATTATAAAGTTCTTTTACCCTCTCCATAGGCTTCAATCTCTTTAAAGAGCCTCCTATCTTATGAGAATCCCTAGCAAGCTTATGTTTATGGCTATCTTCAGAAGTAGGGACTGTAGGAACCTTAGCATTTGGATTGTTGACATCAGAATCAACGTTTAACTTCTGCACATTATTAATTTTTGTCTCTTCAGATCGACCAACAGAACTGTCCAATTTTGCTTTTTTCAATGACCTGCAGTCCAATCCATCAGAATGCTTTTCAGATTTAACTTTTCTTTCAATACCAACCTGATCAACAGGAACCTTTTTATTCTTAATTCCATTCCCATCAGGATTAACTTGACGCCTAGAAGTTGTATTCTCGTCCAAGATGATTTCGTATTCAATATTGTTGTTGGTTAATACATCCAACTCCGCAGCTGCAACAGATACATAATTCCCCCCGGGTGAACATTTTTGCTCGCCGAATTGGTCTTTGGTGTATTTGTTTTCTTTTTCTGAGGTATCAGCAGAATTTCCATCTGTATTTACAGTTTTACATTCTTCAGATACGTTTTGCTTGGAGAAATGCATTGTGTCATTGCTTGCAAGAACTTTCCCATCAATGCCATTTTCCGAATCAATGTATAAAACCCCAGGGGTCTTCAGGGCTTCAGCACTGTTAAATATAAATTTCACTGCAGCCATCAACGAAAAATCAAATACATGCACAATAATTAGCTATTACAATGATAGACAACCAACAAAAATGTAAGCTATGGATATACTCAAAGGCCAAAAGAAAACATACCATCAAGCCCAGCTATCTTTTCATCTGCCTTGTCCAGTATTGTACATTTCCCAACATCAAAGAAGCGGTAAAACACAAAGTCGGCCATATAAAGTTCTTCATCTGTAGGTTGTCGATTTCTGCTGTCTTTCGAAGTGCAAACAACACTGCATTTTCCAGCTATAGCTTCCTGATTTTATTATTACAAAATCAGCTACTGGTTCAACAATTTTATGAACTTATATCAGCCTTCTCGTGCGGTTACTTACGATTTCATCCACACATACAGGAAGATATATATAAAAAGGAAAAGTAACATGTGAAAGTTTTACCAAAGGGTTGAACAGGCCCGATCTAGTGACTGACTGTTTTTGGTGGTGAGATTAATAGCTTTTTAATGACAAAGGTAATTAAAAAGCATAGATCGCCAGAACTCAGTCTAATAATAACATCATATGGAACTAAAGTGGGTATAGCTTAGATGCTAGGAGGGCTTTACCCAACATAGAAAAACGAATCAAATGATGGGCAAATTATAAGAGTGAATTACCAACGGATTGATATTTGCAAGCCCATCTCCATCACCTGATGCCAGAAACAGTTCGTTTCTAGGTGGCTCTTCAACACCAAGATAATTGAGAATCTCGCAAGGGCGGAAGAACCATAGAATCTTCACTTTCTTTATCTTATCCGCTTGCTCCCATATTTTTACAATTTTTCCAATATAAGGCTCTGATTCACCTTCTTTGTACAGATAAACACAGTCATAGAGTACATACTCTGTACCATCATAGTTAAAGGAATCATAAAACTGAATGTCTTTCTTTATACCCCCACGCCTTCTTTTCTTACCCCAAGTGAATTCAAGGTCATCAACTCTACCCTCTTCTACCATAATATCATAGACATAGAGACATATCTGCAGGCCATTTAGTGAAAGGCAAAGGTCAACTTAAATGTGGAAAACAGAAAAGGATGGCTTCACACAGACAATAACCACATCCATACGGTACTAATATGGCCGAACTGCAAAAATAGAAGAATATACAAACAAATAAACACACACATATATCTTAATGAGAGAGAAATGAGCTACAACTGAATATAATTGAAGCACATTCATGAATACAAGTTATTATCATATACCAAAAAGTAGCATTATCTGAATTCCTGTGCAAAGAGCACCATACCAACAAATACAGAAGCCCTAACAAAAGACCCACGTCTTATACTTAAAAGCAAGCATTTGTACGAATAAATAAACAACAATATAACTCACTTTCCCCTCTTTGTTTCAGAGGAAATCTCTATTACCTATTTCTCCAGCCAGCCGAGTGAGTTCGTGGGCTTACCCATGACTCATTAACTCAAGTAGATAACTAGCATAGATCAACCACAGATTAATCTAATCATTTTCTGAGAAAACAGTCATTCTTTCAACAGATTATCCAAGAGAGAAAAAAATCACATCACAAAGATAAAAAAATATCACACCAAATTAAACAACTAATTTTCCCTTCTATGCTTCAAAAAAATATCCATAACCTACTTCTCCGGACAAATGAGCCAATAACTGCAACAAACCTTCCCTCAATTACACAAAATCGCGAAACCATAAAATAAAAAATCCATGCAACACATTTTCCGAGAAGACAAACATTGTGCTAGTACAACCCTGACTACAACAGTTGAAGACAATGCTAGTGAAGAGGAGCAGCAAAGGAAGAGTACATTATAGACAAAATGCCAGAATCAATTTGGCTCAACCTCTCCATACCTGTTGTTTCTCCAAACAAATTGCCTGATGCGATTCAATAAATCTTCCCCAAATTCCATTAAAACGCCACAATAATAACCACAGTTACAAAAAAAATCACGCAACAGATTTTCCGAGAAAACAAACATGGAAATGGCGGAGCCCTAAATCAAACAGAGAATGCAACACTATACGGAACAGGAGAAAGATCGAACAGAAGCAATTTGGCGGGAAAACTGACGATTTGGAAGAAGAAAGTGACGGACGGTGCGAGTGTAGAGATTGGCACGCGAAGCGCAACCTGCTTGTGTCTCCTTGGGCTTCTGCTAGATTCCCCTTCTCCAGAAACCCTAGAAAATGTACGCGAGAGCAAGAACGAGAGTCTCTCCGTTCCGTCTCTTGCAAAAACTCTACGAACAAAAAATGGTGAGTTTGATTGAACTGGCTATTTTATACGGCTCCACCGTGTGCCAAATCGTTTAAGCATGCTTTTTTTTTGGGATAATTTCAGGTGGCTACACTTGGATTTTTCTGCTTTTCACCTGACTATACTTATAAAATTTTTTTCAGCTGACTACGCCTATAATGTGCAAAATTTTCACTTTTCATTTTCCGTCCAATTCTGTTAGTTTTTACCGTTTTCTTTATGTGAAATGACTAAAATGCCCTTAAGGTTTAAAGAGTTATTATAATTGGATTGAAAAGACTAAAATGCCCTCACCTATTCATTTAATTTTCAAACCAATGCCACCCTCTCTCTCTCTCTCTCTCTCTCTCTCTCTCTCTCTCGAATTCTAGCATTAATTTTCTCTCTCCTTGCCTATTAGAATAAGAGGGAAAGAAACCCCATTAATTTTCTCTTCAGCGACGAACACGAGACCCGGAAAGGCCAATCCTCGCAAATCTCATCGCCGCCTTCCTCCGCTCACTCGCCGCCTCTCTCTCCACTGCACCTCCAGTCCCCGCCTGAATCGCCGCCGCCGGATGGGTCTCCGGGAGCCTCCTCCATCTCCTCCGGCACAAGCCATGTCTCCTCCCTCAACGACGAGAACCTACACCAAATTTCGCCGGAGACTGCTCTGGCCCTGCCTTCTCCGGCTGAGGTTCACGGAGCGAATCGATTGGTCCGCGACGAGCCGAAGATCGTCGTCGCAGAAGCGGATCTCGGAGCTCGAGACGCGTTCGCTTCCGGCGGAGACGACGGTGACAGAGAAACCGCCGCCGCCATCGCGAGTAATGGTCATAATAACCACGGTAATAGGCGGAGGAAGCGACCGGAGCCGTCGATTTTCAGGAAATTGAAGGTCAAAAACACCGCAAATAGGGTTTTGCTGGGTTTTAGGATTCTAGGGTTCATATTCTGCTTGGTTTCGTTCTCGGTCATGGCGTATTTAATTTTCATATACACAACATAAACCCAGTAATTGAAGTTCTGGGGAGTTGCAGGTATTCAATGGTGATGGGTCCAAATCAAATTCGACCTGAATGAAATGAATAGAGAGAGAGAGAGAGAGAGAGAGAGAGAGAGAGAGAGAGAGAGAGAGAGAGAGAGAGAGAGAGAGAGTGGCATTGGTTTGAAAATTAAATGAATAGGTGAGGGCATTTTAGTCTTTTCAATCCAATTACAATAACTCTTTAAACCTTAAGGGCATTTTAGTCATTTCACATGAAGAAAACGGTAAAAACTAACAGAATTGGACGGAAAATGAAAAGTGAAAATTTTGCACATTCTAGGCGTAGTCAGCTGGAAAAAAAAAATTCTAGGTGGAGTCAGGTGAAAAACAGCAAAATCTAAGTGTAGTCACCTGGAATTATCCCCTTTTTTTATTAGGGAAGTTTTTCAATGGGATAATGTCACCGTACTACTTCTAAAGTTGAAAGTTGAGGTTTTTTCACATGGGTACCTTAAATTTTTTTTGGCATTATGGTACTTTAAATTTGCAAAATTGTCACTGGTAGTACTTAAAGTCATTTCCGTCCATTTTTTTTCAAAAATATGTCAACTTTTAAGATGAAAAGACTAAAATACCCTTACACACCTTTTAAATTTTCGAAATGTGCCATTAACCTATTTTTCCTCACATTCTCTCTTTCATCAGTTCTCACTTCTATTTACCTTACAAAATAAAAATGGAGATAAGTTTTGTATCGAAGCTGTTTCCATACGGTGTCGAGGAGGACAAATTGGCGGTGGTGCTCTGAGCCGGAGCTGGAGATGGTGACGGCGAAGAGAGGTGGCGCAGAGATTGACCTGGAGAAAGGAGCATGGTGGCTAGGGTTAGGGTTTTGTTGAGAACGGATCTTGGATTGGAAGAAAATTTGGGTTTTTTTTGTTATTGTGTGATTATGAGGCCAAGAATTTAAGAAGGATCGGGTGTTAGAGTTATGCCTCATTCCAATATAACAGTGATCTACAGATGTAATGTTTTAGCATCTTTCCGAATAAATAAATCGGCATATATTACTAATGTATTGTAGTAATATATCGAATGTAATTTGATCTATGTCATTATGTGTGTAACCACTAATAGTAGAACTGTAGATCATAAAAAATTACATTTGATGAGTCCCTGATCAGCTAAGCTTCTTTAAGAAGCGATCAGTATGAGACCAACTCCTTGTGATCACGCTCTACTGATCATGGCAAAGTATGTGCCGGAGTTATATCATAGATATCATCAGGTCGATGGTATCGGACGACCCGATGGTGAGTATGCAGCATAGATACTGTCATGAGATACTCACAGATCGTAGCTTGTCATTATATCCTAAGACCAAGGAGTCTTTGTGTGCACTGTGTAATGAATCTCTAAGTTTGACCTAGTCTAACATTACCCGTAAAAGGGTAGCCATAACGGCTGTGATTGGCTTGTTTATGAATTACATTAGTGAACTCGAAAGACGTCTGAGGAATTTATCACTCATACTCTGGTATGAGAAAGATATCCGTTTAGGCCACTTGATGAGTATGACTGAAGGAATAGCGTGGCCATGCAGGTGAAACCTTAGTATCAGTTTTCAGTCATCTCATATATAAAGAAACAGTGATTGATAAATTATGATGACGGTTCTATGCCTATTGATCAATCTGGATATCGGTTTGATAAAAGAACAGTGACATATACGATAACAGGTTAAGTCGAATAATCGATAATCACGGACTTTGGGTAATCATAATGTCTTGCTAGAGGCCACTTATGATGAAAAGGGTAAAATAGTAATTTTACCAGTCTGTCAACGGGTCGTGAGCCTAGAGGGTCACACACTTTAAGTACAATATGTGACAAATAAGTTTGGATGTTAATTGGGAGAATCCGCTTTTCAATCTAGTCAAATTGAAAACGATTCATTTGATTTCTGGCCTAGGTTTATTAACCAGACGGTTGAAGAAATCAAGTTAGAGAGATTGGATCGGTTTAGCTAAACCATATAATTAGAACTCAATTAAAGGGGTTTTAATTAGGTTTTAGCTAAGTAGGCTTAAAGCTCATTCTTGGTTTTAATTAAGAATGAAGCTTAAGTGCAATTAAGGGTCTTAAGGGGATTATTGTGTAATTATAAAGAAGATTAAAAAATCAGATTTTTTTATTAATTACACAAATATATTTTCCCAAAAACCCTAAGGAATTTCGAAATTCACTCCTTCTCTCTTCTCTTTGGCCGACCCTCCCTCTTCAACTCCTCTATTGTTGGTTTTGTTCGATTCTACACACACACTCTTGCAGGGTTGTGTGTGTAGAAACCTTTCCCAAGAAATCTGTCCAGCACTGACGAGTAAGATGTTTTGCTTCAGACGATGATTTTGCAGTCCGAATTGGGTTTTGTGAAAAACATGAAAGTCGTAGAGAATTGGATGAAATATATTGTGCAAAAGAACCAAGTCATTTGGAGATTTATAGCTCAAGTTATGGCTTTTAGAAGTTACGTTTTTCTGTAGGCAGATTCACTAAAACTTCTTTGTGTTTGTGATTCGAAAAGGTATAATTTCATATCTAGAAATTAATTTTGCATGCTGAAATTTTAACAATAAGATCTTGTTTATTTTGATTCCCATGGTTATTTTAAGTCCGCTGCATGAAATTAAATTATATGGAACCCATGGAAATCCTTCATCAGGCTCAAGTCAAAGGCGATGTGTTGTGTGAATAATAATTAGGAAATTAAAATTTGAAACTACGTATTAGTGTACTTATAAATTGATGAATAATCTGCATTAAAAAGAAAATTTGGAAACATATATTAATATGGATTTTTAAATACATTACAACTTTTCACCAGTAAAAGTAAAATATGAAGTGCTTTAGTTTGAAATCGATTTGGCTAGGTACAAGCTTAACTCATTATAACAATAAAGGCGCTTTGATATATTTAATTATTTCGAAATGCTCATGTAAGTGTTTTAAGGGTGGGGTGTTTATTGATTGATTTTGAAGCAACCATAATAATGAAAAATGGAGCTTATTTTGTATGGAGAACGAGAGAGAGAGAGAGAGAGAGAGAGAGAGAGAGAGAGAGAGAGAGGAAGAAGAACAATTGAGAGTAGAATGGTACATTTTGAAAATTTAAAACACTTACAGGGGCATTTTAGTCTTTTCACCTCAAGAGTTAACAGATTTTTGAAAAAAATGGACGGAAATGACTTTGGGTACTAATAGTGACAATTTTGCAAATTTAGGGTACTCACAATGTCAAAAAAAATTTAGGGTATCCAGGTGGAAAAACGTTAACTTTAGGGATAGTCAGGTGACATTATCCCATTTTCAATTGACATCCAATACAAATGTATAAAATATAGGGTTTATCCATGCTATAATTGAGCGTTTTACACTTCACTACAGGTTTAATAAAAATTCAATTGAAGATCGGTTAATTGTGTTTTTCTAAACTTTGCTCTAACATTGTTAGGATTTAGACGAAAAGCCTATTTTTTTAAAAGACAAAAATACTCTTGAATCGATGTGACAATTTAGGCTGGTTTGGCTCGGATCGGTAATAAACCACAATTAGACTGGTTGGATCAGTCTAATCTCTTTTTTTGTCTGAATCTAATCTCCTCTTCTTCGCATCGCCGAGTGGATCGGTGTTCTCGCCGACGACGATCCACAGATCTTCCGACTACCATCCCAATGTTGAAGCTTTATGCCCGTCGTCGTCGCCAAGGTCTTTACCGAGACCGGAATCGTAGCTTTAATCAAAAATCCTTTCAGATATGGGTTTGGATGGTGTCGTTGATGGGGAGGACTCTGGCTTGGAGCTTGATGTCAGGGTAGAGGTGGACGAAGACGACGTCGCCGAGCTTGACGCCGAGGAAGGAGACAACGTCGCTGATCTTATTCGAATGCGACACTGTCTTGCAGTAAATCGAGTACCCATCGTCGTCGATCTCCTTCATTCTCTCCTCCGTTGAACCAACCCCAAAACCCGGCGACGAAACTGCCACTAGGATCGAGATTCTCGCCAACCTCTTCTTCCCCAAACCAGCCCCACAACCAGAATCGTAGACTGAGAGGGACCCACCATCAAACTCTCCCTCTGAACCCTAAGGCACAAATTCTAAGAGCTCGAAGATGTCGTCAACGATTTCGGTATTCAATTTTCAAATCGATTTCAAAAAAAAATTCAAATCTCGACGGGCTCGAATTAGATTTAACGAGAAATTTACCTAATTGGAACAAAAACTGAGATCGTCACGTCTCTAAATCTGAAATCACTGGGCATCATTTTGGGGGAACAAGAAGTGTAGAACACGAGAGATTGCGATTGCGACAATTTGCCGGATTTCTTCCGACAATTCGCCGGATTTAAATAGTTCGGTCCGACCAAAACCGCATCTCCAGCCAACGCTGGACAATGCCAGCCAAATGACAAAGACGATGGACACCTCGAGACGAACCAATTGGGATCTGGTTTAACCGGTCTAATTTTCCAGACCAGATCCTAATTCTGGTTTATTACCAATCTAGTTAAATCAGGCTGAGTTGATTTCAAATCAATTTAGTGGTATTTTTTATTTTTTTTAAATATATGGTTTTCCTTCCAATTCTACCAGTGTTAGAGCAAAGTATAATAAAACACAATTAACCGGCCTTAAACTGAACTTTATATTATAGTTGTAGTAAAGTGTAAAACATGTGACTATAGTACATGCAAAGTGTAATTAACCCTAAAATCTATGTTAACCCTATAGACATCTTAGTCTATATGCTAAATTTAGCATAAAATCTATATTAAATACATTTCATTTCAACCCACGTGTTGTATGCTACGTGTCATTTTAATATTTAATTAATAGAATAAAATATTATTTTATTGAATTATTATGATACCATTGATATTAAGTATTAATAATAAAATAATTTTTTTCTTATAGAGATAATTAACATATGATACATTTCGATATCAAATATGTCATGGAAATAGAGTATATGTCGAAACAATATTGGAAATGGCATGCAATTGATCAATTGAAGTTGATATGACAAATAATGTATCAGAAAAATTAATATAGCATGTGGTTGGAGATGGTCTAACAATTCATTACATTTAACTTTATTTTATTTTTTATTTTTATTTGAAAACTCATATATCATAGATTAGACTACATTGGCCATAATAATGTCACAAAACCCTGGGAGGACAAGTCTTGTCCCGAAACTCCAATCATTCCCTAAAAAGACGACTCTAACTAACAAATAAGTCTCACGATTCACTAACCTCCAAATAAAGGTAACGTCCAAAACATGCAAATTAATTATCTCAAAATGGGTGGTAGGGTTTCAACTTGTGAATTTGAGATTTAGTCATTTGTATATTAAACTTTTATGCATGAATGATTGAGATTCTGATTTAATGAATGATTGTATGCTATTGAAGAATATTGTATGATCAACTGATGGATGTGATTCTAAGTCCGAGAGGATCGGTGGTTGGTACGTGTATTCTTACACTATATTTTCAATACTCGACGTCCACATTCTTACATCATTTTTGTCTCATTTAGGTAATTTACACCCTCATTTTGTATCTCTTTTGCTTCACATATATTCTGAGTGATTTGTGCATATTTCGGGCCAATTTTGACATTTTTTGGGTCTACCCTGTGACCAAGGGTCACGAAACCCACTGATGCAGCCCAATTAGGGTCTCCACCGTGACCATCCCGTGGCGAAGTGAGGGCCACTCCTCTGTGGTAAAGACTCGAGGCCCCAAGTGTGCGTCGCGTGGCCAAAAAGCCACGCCCCGTGGACCTTTCTCGTGGCCTCTCCGACTTCATAATGGTGGTGGATGACTAGGACTAGGGCTGTTCATTTTACCCGGAAAACCCGACATAACCGACGACTCGACGGCACGCGACCCGACTTACCGGTACCTAACTAATCCGATACACCTAAACCCGACTATCCTGACAAGCTAACCCAGTCGAGTAGTGGGTCGATCTGTCATACCCACCGAGTACCCGACTACTCGACAGTATGTATAAAATTTTTAATATTAATTATCCATCACCCCAACATTTCCCACCACCAAGCCCAACCCAACCCATCAGCAGAGAGAGACAGCCAACACGTGAAGGTGAACCCCAGCCCACACTCTTTTCAGATACCCAAATGAGTCAAAACAGCTTATAACTCTTATTGAGTCCCATACGTTTCCAATATGGGACTCAATAAGAGTTTATAACTCTCTTCTCCTTCAGTGTCACAAGTTGGCGACGTGATAAGCTCTCGTCTGTTGATCCATTTCAACGAACTAATCTAAACCGTCGATTTTGACTCACAAGGCACCACCTCCTCCACACATGTTGCTCACTCTCTCACACGACTCACACACACACTCAGTCTCACACCTTGAATCACATTGATTGCGATTCAACAACTCGTTTCTTCTCCACCTCTCCTTCCTCTCTGTCTAAAACCCTACGCCCGTCGCCGTCCTCGCCTCGCCTCTGTCGACTGTCTTCCTACCTCTCTCTGTGTCTCTCACTCACGTCACACATCACAACCCAACGGATCGATTTGGTAGCTAGTTACCGTTCGAATTGATCCGTTGGAGAACTCTTTCTTCCACTATAAATCCTCGATGGTGGAGAGAGGATTCTCCAACGGATCGATTCGACGGTGGAGTGGACTGTGGAGGGTTCTCGCCGACGATGTCTAGGGCTCTGGTGACGGTATGAATTCCCAAACCTGTTGCTTCTTTCAATTTCTATTATGGGTTTGCATCTGAACTTCTGTTCTAGGTTTGCATGTCCTAATTTCTAGGTTTGCATATTTAATTTTTTTGTTTGCATGTCTAATTTCTTGGTTCGAACTAGGGGTTTGTGTTTCAATTTGTAATTGGGGTTTTAGGGCTTACTGATTGGATTTCAAAATTGGGGATTTCGATTTAAAAACGAAATTGGGGGTATCTGTTTTCAATTAACAAATTGGGGTTAGGGTTTTTGAATTTCGAATTAAATTTGGGGTATTCTAATTTCAATTTCAGAATTTAGGGTTTTCTGATTTCGAATTAAAACTGGAGTTAGGATTTTAATTTGAATTTGAAATTAAGGATTAGGGTTTTCTAATTTCGATTTAAAAATGGGGATTAGATTTCAATTTGAAATTAGGGATTTCGATTTAAAAATCAAATCGGGGGTTAGGGGTTAGAGTTTATGTTTTCAAGTTCCAAATTGGGGTTAGGGTTTTCGAATTTCGAATTAAATATGGGGTTTTCTGATTTCAATTTCAGAATTTAGAGTTTTCTTATTTCGAATTAAAATTGGGGTTAGGAATTGAATTTGAATTTGAAATTGGGGTTTAGGGTTTTCTGATTTCTATTTCAAATTTTGGATTTAAATTTAAATTTGAAATTAGGATTTCCTGATTTCGATATAAAATTGGGGATATCGATTTAAAAATCAAATTGGGGGTTAGGGGTTAGGGTTTCTGTTTTCAATATACAAATTGTGGTTTTCTGATTTGAATTTCATATTTAGGGTTTGATGATTTTGAATTGAAATTGAGGATTTAAATTTGAAATTGGGGCTTAGGTTTACTGTTTTGGAGTTAAAATTGGGGATTTCAATTTAAAATTTGGGCTTAGTTTTACTGGATATATAATCTATTTATACTTGATTAATATCCTTCATTAATGGATATGTAATCTGTTTATACTTGATTAATATATAATATGTGTAGTATTAGTTGAAATGGTTATGTTTATACTTGATTAATGTACAATGTACATTACATGTATTTAATTTGTGTAGTATTAAAGTTAGGATTTCTGATTTTAAATTGGGGATTTAAGTTTAGGGTTTATCATTTCAATTTCAATTTATTTGATTGATCACATAATGAAATATGCTAATACATTTTTATTCTTCATTACACGGGAATAGGTTGTTGCTGCTGCTTGGGAAGCTGCTGCTCGGGAATCAAAAGCTGCTCAGGATGCTGCTACTTCTCATACTGTTGAGCAAGGAGCAGCAGCCCAGGGACTTTCGAACCTCCCTTGAAAAAAAACTAGGAAATATAGTCATGTATGGAATGATTTCCACCTTCCTACCCCTAATGAACACGATGTTTTATATGCGCATTGTAAACATTGTTCTGCTAAGTATAAGGCTGATAGTAAAGATTGTGGCACTACAAATTTGAATAAGCATATTAAAATGGGTTAATTACAGATCAGTACACCCGCCGAAACCTCATTTCAGGTTTATTACCCTAAGTTTGAATTTTTTTTTCGCGGTACCTCAAGTTTAGTTACGTTACGCTTTAGTTCAATTCTGTTAGATTTAACTGATGTGTTTAGTAAAAAGTCTAAAATACCCTTCGTGTGTAATTTTCAATTTTATGTAACTGTTGTGATAATTGTGAAATAACCATTTTTCCCATAAATGAATATCCAAATGAATTAATGGTAGAGGGCACATTTGTCTTTTCAATTGAAGAAGTGAAAAAAATTAAAAAAATTAAAAAATAAATTATGAAATGTCCATTTTAACCCTTTCATTCAACACTAACCCTACTTTGAAGTTGAACTACGTCTCTTCATCTACCCTCAACCATGTAATCTCTATCACACCTTCTTTATTCAAAGCCAATCAGTGGCCATGGACTTCGGCGGCGGCTGCACCAAATCGACGGCCAAGGACTTCACCGCCGTATCGTCCGGCCCAGATCGGTTCTGGCTCCGGCGGTGGTGGCTCATCGGGACCTTCCTCGACCGCGTGCTTGAGAGGGTGCTCAGGCGGGTTCTCCTTCGATCGCGGCCGATCTACGGCGGGAACATCGCGCGCATGCTTCGTCGTGGTCTTATTCGAGCTCTGTGTCGCGAAGGAGATGGAGCTCTGCGTCGCGGTCTTGTTCGAGCTCTGCCAGGGCTCCGTCCGTTGTCGGCTCCTTCTCCCGCAGCGTCCTCACCGGAGTTTCGCCCACCGCCAGAACTTCAGCTGTCGTCGACTCCTCCTCTGGATGGTTTTTGGGTGATTCCAGGATTACAAATTTAGCCAATTTTTTATATTTCTATTTCACTGATTTAGTCGTTTTAAAAGTTGGGGATCTGGGTTGAGTTTAATGTATATGTATATGAAAGAACACATGATTTGTTTTTAATTTTAGTTATTTTGTTTATAACCATTCTTTCCTGAGATTATTCGGTGAGGTTGAAGATAATAATGGTTGCAGATTTTTTTTAATTTAAGTTGCTTTGTTTATCAATTTAGTAAAATAATTTGAAGAAAATTTTGCCAAATAATGGTGTTGCACAATATAAGTTGAATAAGGAGAGAGAGTTGAGATGAGAGACAAGGGTACAAAAGTCATTGTACTTTTAAATTTAATTTTTGTAATTTATTATTGTGAAAAGACAAATACACCCTCACAACAAAAAATATATTTCATATGTCATGGAGGGTAAAATAGTAAATTCACATTTATAAAATAATACACATACCATTATACCCGAGGGCATTTTGGGTATTATAAAAAATATGAATAGTATTGATGTTAGATTTAACAGAATTTTAACTTAAGTGTTAATGTTTTAAACTTGGGGTACCGAGAAAAAAAATTCCAAACTTGGGTGACTAATTCTTGAATGAGGTTTCGACAGGTGTACTGATCTGTAATTACCCCTATTAAAATTTGTAAGGGTCACCCAGATAACAATCCCACAAATCAGTCTATACTTAATTTTACAACGACTTCTGATGGCATTTCAAAATTAGGTTCATGGGTACTTGATCAACAAGGGGCAGACAGGAATTGGTTAGGATGCTCATCATGCATGAGTGCCCCTTAGTTTTATAGAACATGAGTATTTCCAACAGTTTACGAAGAAAATCCAGCCTATGTTCCATATTCCAAGCAGGAGCACCGTCACGAGAGACCTTGGCGATTTGTATAAGAGCGAGAAGGATAAGTTCAAGGAACTCGTGAGATTGAAGGCTCCTAGGGTGTCCCTCGTTACAGATACGTGGACAAGCAACCAACTCATTAATTATATGTGCATCACCATCCACTACATTGACGATGATTGGATTCGAAAATCATTTCCTTTTGTCAAATCAACAACCACAAGGGGAGGACATTGGTAAGGCGCTTGAGCAATGTCTTCATGAGTGGGGGTTGATAGACTTATGTGCATTACTTTAGATAATGCAACGTTATGTTGTTGTCCAGTTTATAAGGAGGAAAATGAATTTGGCGGGGAAGAGCGTCTTAGGAGGGAAGTTTTTGCACATGAGGTGTTGTGCTCACGTCATAAATCTCATAGTGAAGGAGGGTTTGACCTTGCTCGGGAACCCGGTGGAAAAGATTAGGGTGGCGGTTAGGTTTTTTAAACAATCAACCGTTAGAATGAACAGATTCAAGGACCGTGTAGCTGCTGCAGGGATTAACTGCAAGAATTCACTTGTCATTGATGTTTGTACTAGGTGGAATTCCACCTTCTTGATGCTTCAATCTGCCGTAGCCTTGGAGCTAGCCTTCGAAAGGTATGGTAGTGAGACCGGCCTTCTTCGACATGAGCTTGAGTCAAAATTCATGAAGGGTTTAACAGAGCCGTAGGGTATTGAAGGAATTATTTGAGGGTTCCAATCATATAATTTCATGCCCATACAAGAAATTAACCTCAAATATCCGAAATAATTTGGATCTTGCATGATCATGAATTGATCACGAGATCTTAGACTAGAATAAAATTTTAAGTTTACCTTGATTCAAAATCTCTCTGTTACTAAATAATATTTAGTAACCTCTAAAGAACGTACACACAGGAAGAGCAATCCGGGGATACTCACGACGACCCTTACTAGAAGATCGAAGCAAGCAAAACGGACGGAGCGAGGGGGAGGAGGGTGGCTGAATTCGGCTAGGAGAGAGAGAGAGTGACGGCTAGGATTTTGGAAAGTAATTCCCTTAATTTTCAGATCTGAAAATTACCCTTTGATAACCCTTATTTGGACTTTAATTAATTAAAGGCCTTAATGGGCTTAAAGGCCTTAATGGGCTTAAAGCCCAAAGCTTTTAATTATTTATGTAGAGAAGCCCATTCTGGCTTAGCCCATTCTGACTAGGCCCAGTTTAGCTAATTTAGTTAAATCTATTTAATTAGATTATAATTAATTAGTCCTGCTAAATCATTCTTGATTTCCGGTTTAGTCCAAAACCGAAATCGGTCTAATCCGGTTTAATTCAAAAACGGATTTTGTCTCTCTCATGATTCCTCCATATGATTCCATCCGTTTTACTCAACCTTTAGTGTGTGACCCTCTAGGCTCACGACACGTCGGCGGACTGGTAAAATTACCATTTTACCCTTTCCATCATGAATGGCCTCTAGCAAGACATCATGATTACCCAACGCTTGTGATTATCGAGATTTCGACTTAACCTTGTCGTACAAGAATCTATCCTTTTATCCTCTTGATATCTTTGACAACCACGAGGCATAGACAAGTCATCCTCGTTCTATTGTCCTGTTTCTTGATTCTGAGTTAACTGAATTTATAACTGATACTATGTATCGACTGCATGGCCATGCTATTGTATTTCATTTGTACTCATCAAGTGGCCTAAACTGATATCTGCTCACACGTCCGTATGAGGGATAAATTCTTCAGCGATCCATTGAGTCAACTTATGTAACTTGTGATCGAGCCAATCACAGTCGTTATTATAACCCTTTTACAGGAGACGTTAGACTGAGTCAAACTCGTCACTCATTACATATTGACCTCAATGGTCCTTCTGTCTGAGGATGTGATTTTATGCGCCGACATATGAGTATGTTCATGACTGTGTCTATGTAACATACTCATGATCAGGTCGTCCTATATCACCCCTGACTGGTGATACTATGACCTAACTCTGGCCCCCTTCTGGCCATGTTCAGTAGAGCGTGATCATTTAGAGTTAGCCTCATACCGATCGCTTCTTATGAAACTATTCTGATCGGGGACTGCTTAAGTAAGATTTTATCTGATCTGTAGATCTACTATTATGTGTTGACACATCAATGATACAAATCAAATCATATTTAAGATATTACTACAACACTTAGTAATATGAATGCCGTTTTTATTTCAACTAATAATCTTTATTACATGATTAGATTGAAAATACATTGTGCTAGGGCACAAAAACCCAACAGGTGTATTGTTGGAGGAAGATTGGACATACATCAAGAAGTTCATGGAATTTTTTGAGCATTTCTTTGTTGTTACCAAGAGGGTATCGAGTTGCAAATATGTCACGTCTCACACTTTTTAGGATGAAGTTAATTCCATATTGGAGATCGCCAAAGAGGGACAAGCGGGGCCAGAGCATGACTTCGCCAAATGAACTTGCTCATTTTCATAGCATCTATTTTGGATCCGATGAACAAGTTAGATGTTGTGAAATATGTTGCGGATAACATGTACCCTACTGATATTGCTGCAACCTTACAACTTCATATAAAGAATGCTTTGCAGCACTACTGCAAGTGTTGTTGTTGTTGTTGTTGTTGCGGATAACATGTACCCTATTGATATTGATGCAACCTTACAACTTCATATAAAGAATGCTTTGCGTTGTTGTTGTTGTTGTTGTTGTTGTTGTTGTTGTTGTTGTTGTTGTTGTTGTTGTTGTTGTTGTTTTTTGTTGTTGTTGTTGTTGTTGTTGTTGTTGTTGTTGTTGTTGTTGTTGTTGTTGTTGTTGTTGTTGTTGTTGTTGTTGTTGTTGTTGTTGTTGTTGTTGTTGTTGTTGTTGTTGTTGTTGTTGTTGTTGTTGTTGTTGTTGTTGTTGTTGTTGTTGTTGTTGTTGTTGTTGTTGTTGTTGTTGTTGTTGTTGTTGTTGTTGTTGTTGTTGTTGTTGTTGTTGTTGTTGTTGTTGTTGTTGTTGTTGTTGTTGTTGTTGTTGTTGTTGTTGTTGTTGTTGTTGTTGTTGTTGTTGTTGTTGTTGTTGTTGTTGTTGTTGTTGTTGTTGTTGTTGTTGTTGTTGTTGTTGTTGTTGTTGTTGTTGTTGTTGTTGTTGTTGTTGTTGTTGTTGTTGTTGTTGTTGTTGTTGTTGTTGTTGTTGTTGTTGTTGTTGTTGTTGTTGTTGTTGTTGTTGTTGTTGTTGTTGTTGTTGTTGTTGTTGTTGTTGTTGTTGTTGTTGTTGTTGTTGTTGTTGTTGTTGTTGTTGTTGTTGTTGTTGTTGTTGTTGTTGTTGTTGTTGTTGTTGTTGTTGTTGTTGTTGTTGTTGTTGTTGTTGTTGTTGTTGTTGTTGTTGTTGTTGTTGTTGTTGTTGTTGTTGTTGTTGTTGGTGTTGGTGTTGTTGTTGCTGTTGTTGTTGCTGCTGCTGCTGCTGCTGCTGCTGCTGTTGTTGCTGTTGTTGCTGTTGTTGTTGTTGTTGTTGGACAACTCTCTAATTAAATCCTCAAATATTTTTTTATCTTATCAATTATGGACGATTTAATTCGTTATGCTACTCAAGCTACGGAATGAGGCTCTCTCTTGGATGGTGTTCAAGTTTAAGTTAGGTTTTTTACATTTGAGTTTGATTGAACGTTATGGTGATGTTTGAACTTGCTGTTCATTTTTATCACCTTATTTTGGTACTAGTGGTGAATGGTGATGAACACTTAGTTCATTTTTGTATGTTCAAAACTTTGAGGATGTGTTTGTTTGTTTGAGTAAAGTATTATCAAATGAAAAGTTTGAGCAAGTATTGCTCTTTGGGCAGATTTCATGCTGTTATGTTTTGTTATAATACTATTACATTACGTGTGTTTTATTTTCTTTGAGATGCATTTTGGTTAATACAAATTGCTAATACTTTCAAAGTTCAATTATAATTACATAAATATTTTTTATGTTAAAGACAGTGGCAGACTGGTAGTGGGCAGTGGCTAGTGGAATTGGAAATACTTGCACATAAATTATATTGCATGAATTTGTACAATCATTTGTCAATGTAAATGTATTTGTAAGTGTAAATGTAAGTGATGAATGTGGAAACGTATATATATGAACGAGCTTCAAAGAAACTGGGCTTCAAAACCAATTTGGGCTGAAACTTAAAATTGTGTGGGCCTTACTTCAAAAAATGCAAATGGACCCAAAATTTAGGCCCATCGAGTGTATTGGGTATACCCGACTCACCCGAATACCCGACTCCTCAACCGAGTTGAGTATCATATCTAGTTCTTGGTACCCAACTCCAACCGAGTCGGGTACGACCCAAGCCGGGTCTACCCAACCCGACTAATTGGGCAGCCCTAACTTGGACTGATGAATAGAAAAGTGAGTGAACTTTAGATAAAATCATCAAATATTTGAGTCTTTGAATGCTTAGCAAATGAGTGATTTTAAATACAATCAATAAAATTTTGATCATTTCTCTTTATTTTTTCATTCACCAAACTAACATTTTTTAGTCACGAATACACAACTAACAAATGAAGGGTAGTGTTCGAGCGAGAGACTAATATAGTTTGGACTCTTCCTATGATGGTGTTCGAAATTGATACATCTATTTGAGGACCCACACAATGTGAGTTTCCAGCAAGAAATGACAGATGGGCAATGTTCCCGGGCTGACTTTGAGCATCCGGAAGGCCATGTGCTTGGGATTCCACCCAGAAGTATCGGTGTGGCACACGGCCACTGCGTTGACTTTTGTCCCATGAGGACACTCCAACGGAACCCTATAAGTCTTTGTTGACTTTGTAGTGTGACAGTAAAATAGTGCACAAGGGAAGCTCTTCTTGTGGCACACCACATTGTTGTTTCCCCTCATCGTCTTCACCCCATTCTTTATCGTGTATCGCATCATCTCCATCTCACTCTCGACTCTCGTTTCCATCACCTGCACGTTCCTCCCCATTCGCTTTACCACAAAGTCTACCATGGACTCGAGTGTCATAGCGCAGCATTTGTCTTCCCCTTTGATGCTAGGCTCCTCGCACTCTTTAATCGTGTTTTTGATGATATGTGCTTGAATTGACCCGAGTTTGACCCCAAAGTAGGCCAGGATCTGGGGCAAATAGGCGGACGACAAGGGGATGCGTTTCGCCAGCGTCCGAGAGAGGAATGGTGTTTTGTCAGAGTGTTTGGGGAAGTATAAGCTTAAGGATGTGCCGTTTTGTAAGTCTTTCTGGAGAAAGAATGATGTGGTTTGGTTAGTGTTGTCCGAGAGTTGGTTCTCCGTGGCGGCGTAAAGGTAATTGAAAGGGATCCCACCAGGGGAGACCCCTACAAACAGGGGCCTCCCTCTAAAATTTGTGGACACAGTAACTCCATTTCCTCTTGATGGCCTTGTGGTATAGGGCTTGCCAAATCCTTTGGTTTGTAGGTCCTTAAAGGTGGTGTTGGTCTCTGTGGTGGGGTCAGTTGCTCCAACATCTTTGGACTCAGTCAACCATGTGCTTTCTCTGTTATCTACAAGCCATATATTCATGTTAGAATATGTCAATCACTTTATTGCCCTATGTTTACACGGTGAAATCACAAGTATGTTGAAAATTAACATAACCTCAAAAATATTACTTCTTACAAATATTTTATTTTTGAAAAAATAGAAAAAACACTCTGTATTGATTACTTTTTACGAAACTTACACATGCGATCTTGTTCATGATACGACTTTGTAAGAATACTAACCAGATTGTAACAAATTTATGATAGATTTGGGGATGAGAGTGTTTGGCAACTTGAATTTCCAATATAGTTGAGAAGGTAAAGCAGCATGGCCTCCCACTATGCTTAGCTGCACCAACCCATCAAACAAGTTCATGAAACAAAACAAAATAAAATTTGGAGCAAACCCGTAACTTCAAAACTAAACGGAACAAAGCTCGAGTTTAAGCTTTTTATATTAATAATTATCATAACTGTGAAGATTGAAACGGTCCATTTATAAAATTAATGAAATAACACTAAACAAGATAAGATGCAGGATAAGTTATAGTGACTAATTTGAAACAAACTATGACTCTAAAAGTAAGATGGAGTAGAACCTGAATTTATATTTTTTATCAGCAATAATTGCAAACACAAGTATTCATAACTTTAAAACGAAACCAAAACTGAGTTTAGTTTTAAATCAGAACAAAACACTAAAACTTAGAAGCCAACATTGGTTCCAAGAAAGAAGCTTACAATGTGAGAAAGTAGGAACGCCAGGAGGAGTTTGGAGGAGGCCATGCATGAAAGAGGTTGTTAAGGTTTCTGAGAGATTGAGGAAGAGAAGAGTTATAAAGGTTTTAGTTGGAATGAAGATTGAAGCATTCAGCTGCAGTAGTTATACTTATACATATAAAGTTTGTGAAAGTAGGGTCAGTAATTACAGAAACTGCCACTGGCTCACACATTGTGTACATCAGATATGAGAAATAGCCAAATGGAGCAGTTGTGGGTACAGAAAGATTGTGAGCTTTTGGGTATTTAAGTTTTACCCATCTTCTTGAAGTGACTCTTCATTAATTCCAACATTTCATAATAGAATAGAAGATGCAATTCTGACCTTGTTTTATTTGTCACATGCTTCAACGAAAAAAAGAAAAAGAGAATCATCTGCTCTTGTCTATATTGTTGTTATTACATGTTTTAACATGCATATTTATATTTAATTGAATTAAAACATTTTATTGTTTTAACATGTAATTTTTATTTTATTTTTAATTTAAAATCTTTTCAATTTACTTTTAATACACAAACACCATTCCCCATTTTTGCGAACAAAACCCTAATTCTACCAATGGAAATGGTTGCATAATGAAACCTAAAGTAAATAAAAAATGAAATAAGTTTCTCTGAAACTATGCTCATTTCCCAAGTTTCTGCAAAACCTCAATATTACAACTTACAGTGATGATACATAGTAGAAGCATACAGATGAAAAATGGAATAACTCACATTCTCAGCTTACGTTTTTTCCCCATTCTCAGTCATGATTAATTGAATACTATAATCCAACACATGGATAGTTAGTATAGGTCTCCTCCTCAAGCCCGCTCGCGCTTTACAACTATGCACTCTCGTAAGATATCGGCAGGTCTTGTAAGGATGAAAGTTTATGTTTTCAAAACCGTGTTCACTCTTTAACTCCTCTGCAAGCTGCAAATAGTAAATTTACATGGTTCTCTAAAGCTAGATATGGAACTGAAAATTCAGACGACAGTGGCGCTGGAACGAGATATCCGCTGAGCTTCTTCTAGGTCTTTCAGAAACCTGTATCCATAATAGAAGAATATAAAGCTAAATTCAGAAACAAAAGTTGTTATATATGGAAGGTTAGTCATCAAAAATGTTTATCCACATGATTATATGCCCATATATACTCATGACATGAGCAACCTGATTCTAAAGACAACAGTCCTAGGCGAAAACTTTAAAATGTAGCTTGAGAACTAAAACATAAGGGATTATAATTTCAGCCATAACGATTTCGCCCACTAGGGCTAGCTCAGTTGGTTATAATGAGTTTGATCTTGTCTAGGATATATCCTGGGTTTGAATCTTAGTGGGCAACCTCCTTGGGAGCAGGTGTGGGGTAGGGGTTAGTGTAAAAGTTTTTATGTAATTTCTGTAATCCTATAATAATAGGCAACTTTTCTAAAAAAAGATTTCACAAAACTACAACAGAGAAGTCTATATATGAGCTAGGTTAACAAAAAAGATATACATACCATTGCCCTGGAATTTTTTTGTCAGCAACTTGTGTATCAAGATTTGGGCTCGACTATACTATGATGAAGCAAGACAGCACCAAACTATGCATAGGCCCTATTTAGACCAATTGTCTCTATGAAAAGCAAAATGGAAAATGAGACATACCTCTTAGAATTGAGAACTGTAGAACCACCAAGTATAAAACGAATTCCAACACTGGTAGTGTTCTGTAAAGCAACAGCCCGTGACTCCTCATACGTAGTCCCACCTACAACAAAAATAACCACCTCCTGTGGCCTGTCAAAGATGAAAAGGGTGTTACTTATTGTACTTTCACAACCTTGTATTCAAATGACAACTGTCACATAGAAACTTGAACATCAAACTGAACAACAAAATGGACCAAACGCACAACAAAGACTTTCAAAGAAAGGTATTGCAAATATCAAATTAGCTAGAATAAAATAGTTTATTTGTTTTGAGTCCTCAACATCTTCATACATGACAAGAGGCCAACTCCAAGCATTACTTATATCTGAACAAAGAATATATTTGCATGCTTGCAGCATAAAGTTGTGAACAATCTTCCACACCTCTTTCTTTTCTTAGATACATTTTTATCATTGAATCATTTAACGGTGATGCAAACAAGGGTGCCCTATAGCTATTCTCTTCTATGTTTGACCAAAACCCTAGCCACCAAAAGAAGTAACTGAACTAACTTGTTTGGTTCTATAATTTGATGAAGGTTTGGCGAATATACCCTAATTCACATTTTTGTGCCATACATCGTTAAAACACTGGATTTGATCCATAGACCAAAGAGCAAGGCATAGTAACAATTAAGTACAAGTGGTTCTTACAATTTGTCTCGTCCTTGGTCATCTTACACCAATATAAATATGATTCGTCTATTCAATACATCAAATTAGTGACTATAGGTTCTTGCATCAAGGCATTTGAATTGTATATGTAGGCCTTCTATAGCTAAATAGTCTTCTAATATATCACCATCCTCACCCGTCCATACACATATCATCTATGTCATAGTAAAATTTCAACAAATATAAGAAATGATTGTTTTAATAAAAAATATCTCCAACATAATGATTCAAAACAAGATACCTATTTGAAAGAAACTAAGCACATAGGCACGCACACGCGATGAAAATAAAGAAAAAGTTGTATTGATGGACCTGGCCTGCTGAAAATGATTTCCAATAAATGGGTAGTCCACATCTTTCAACCGTCCTTTAATGATGCTTTCCATTGTTTGAACTAGAAGAGGTTGATGCTGGGTGTAGACATTCTCAACCCCCTAAAACACAGGCAGAAAAAGGATCTTTAAGTATAGAGAAACTATCTCACAATCATAAGGTACAAGTCTGCCTGATCAACCTTCAGACCACGAGCCATGTTGCGAGCAATACTCATTAAATCTCGATTTCCATATAAATCACCAGTTCGCTTATTAACACCAGCTTGCTTCAGAAGGAACTGTACAAGCTGTTATTTTGAAAGTAGTTAGTTACACATCCTCTCACCAGGTAGTACAAACAGCACTCTATATGTATGAAACATCATGAATATTAATTAGTAAGCATCACACGTATCTAGAATTTGTGATCCTTTCTTACTCACTAGATATATTTATGAGATCAATATGATTTTTTTGAATTTCTAACCTAAGATTAACTTATAGGTTTGGATCAAATGGGATGCTTACTTTGGAAGAGTTAACTTAAAGAGAGCATAATTAGTGTTCTCTTGTATAATCTACAAACATCCCTTCTATATTTGACCGAATACCTTAACATTATTTTTTTTTAAATATAAATTCATATAATTTATGGCATACAATTTTTTTTAATTACAAAATGTCCTAGAGTGTCATGTCTAGTGTTTTTTGTTTGTTTAAAAGTGTGGATCATGCTCCTTTTAGCCAAACTGTGTTATAGATTTCATATGAAATAAATCAACTAGTTTTTGTTGCATGTATTCATTGATATGTAACTTTTTTTGTAAGTGCGGCATATGTACTTATCTATATGAACTATGATAAGACGGTAGAAGCAAGTCAAGGTATGCAAGAAAGGAACGCAAGTACAGTTATTTTACCCCTTGCTTGTACTTCGGGGACCGAGACGTTAGTTTGTTGACAAGCTGCATCAATTGGACAGGGCTCTCCTTCTCATAGCGCAAAGCATACAGCATGACTAGGCGTAGACGGTCAATATCAGATACACTATCATTGTACAAAAGATTTACCACTGCCTGCAAGAGCGTAAGTAGGTCAGTGTGGCATTCTCATAGATCAATTAAATTTTATAGTCAAACATAGTTTCATTTCTTCCTTTTTTTCCACTGACAAGTTGTCTGAGCTCTTTGAGCACTTTAAATTGCTTAAGTAATGTACCCTTAACAAATTCTTCTGATTTTATTCATTTCAGCAATCAGCATGAAACCCATATTGACCTGCTGGGCTTCTTTAACACAATTGCATTACTAGACTACAAATAACCAACTACAGAAACATTGCATACAAAAGTAGAGACACGTGGAACAATTGCAGCAGCATACATGCTCTGGCAGTTCATATGGTCTATACTACATTTAAACATTTGTATAATACCTAATTAGCTTTTCACATTCATTTTACGGTATGCTCTCCAGTTACAATCCTCTGCCAATACCATAAATATCTACCGAGTATATTGCAAGTACGGAATCACACTTAGATTGGCCATATTTACACTCTGATGTGTAAGAGCAAGGTTTTTATTAATTTCAATTTTCATACATTGGCTAAATACTAATTCACAAGTCAATCACTAGATGTAAAACAAATACAAAAGAAATAGCCACATCACGCAGTACAAACGAAACTATTATCATACCTCAAACGCTGCCGCTTGTCCACCATTGCAGGCTAACTCCTGCTCTGTTTGTGAAACTGTCATAAGCTTGCGTTCTTCAACTATCTTGCTCATTTCTGTTACCAATGTCACATGCTTTGAAACATTTCCATGCATTTTTCTATACTCAGGGTAATTATCAACAAACTTGGCCATGTCTTCTGCAGAAACCAAACCGGTGAACTATTAAGACGATATCTTGACCAAGTATGAAAATAGCAAGTTTTCTTCTCATTTATCCTCTCTCCCTATGAGATCTTGGATCACAAACCTATTGTCTGTATGTTCTGGTTACTTTTTGCAATTTGCTGAAAATCATCCACCATTCGCTTGATATTCATTCCTATATCTCCAAAGTTCTCGTACATGTTTGCTTTGAAAAAAACATCTTGCTCTGATGACAGCACAACCTCCTACAAGTATCAATAAGAATGATAAATTTTTAGCTGCTGTAATGATGAAAAAAGAGGCACAGTATGGGAAGGAATGCAACTCTACCTGCTGATCCTTTTCAAACTGACCAATGCTTCTCAGGTCTACTTTGTTATCATGTACACCTATCAATTCATGAACCATTGCCTGTGACAGATAATAAACAACGATGGTTGTATGTATTACATGAAACATTGAAACAATGAAATCACCTAAAAATTGAAATAACGAATCAACGATTACCTGATAAGTCCACTGATTCAGCAATGGAGTGACGGGGTCATCCCTCCTATCAACTATCAGCAGTAATGGAGATACTTCCATTCGTCTGAAATCAAAAAGACCACTTTCTTGCTGGTACATCAGCTTCTGCCGTACAACCCATGGTAATCAGTACAAAATTAGGAGGAGATTCACATTAAAATCATATACAAACACACATCGGAAAAAAGATTCAAGACAAAAGACTTAGAAGGAAGGATAAAACTCTGTGAAGGCAAATCAAAGGGTTGTTTGCCAATGTTAGAATAATTAATTAAATTAGGTTTTCCTATTAGTATTATGTTTCCTACTTTGGTTTATTTCCTATTGTTCCCTATATAAAGGAACCTCCACTTGTAATTCATAATCAAGTTATTCTCAATAACACAATTATATTTTGTAAATTCAACAGCCAACAACTTTGATTCAGAAATTAGTCGGATATTTTGAACTTATTTGGATAAGTTTAATTTATTTGTTCAGAAACTATTCCAAAATTATCAGGTACGAATTAGATTTAATAGTTATCGAACCCCAATTATATAACCAGTTTTATACTTGTTCATCCAAGCAACATTAGTGTAACTTCTTGCGGTTAATCTCACTTACTGATGCTTCCTGTGCTACCCTTTTTGCAATATCAGAGGTCCTTTGATATCGAATAACAGGCCTTCTTTTCAATGCAAGGAAAACAGCAGCAATACCATCAACAACTCGATCACAAAAGTGTTGTAAACTCGAAGGATCTACTACAGCTGGGATCATATAATTGTGGTTTGATGGCACATTTAACGTGAAATGGTATGGATCAACTGCAACAAAATCTGCATAGAACTCCTGTATGACCAAAACAAAAGTTACTTCTAACACCAAACTTATACCAATAATGAATGTATAGCATGCTATTACAACCATAAGATCATACAGCAAAACCTCACGTATATAAATGAATATGAACAACACGATACGGATCTGGTCGCACGCTCGAAATTTGGAACTCAAATACATACAACCTAGATGAAATATTCCCTCCATACCAAAAAAAAGTGTCCACTTTGCCTACAAATATTGTTCCAAAATGAGTGCACTTTCTTTTTTGGTAAGTTAGTTATGCATTGTCAATAAATCCTTATGATAAGTTTAACTCACTTTAATTCGTTATAGCACATAAAGGTATATGGAGGAAAGTCCATCACTTAAACTTTGTTTTTACATCTACTCATTCAGATTATTCTTATTTCATGGGATATTTTATGGCCATTTATCATAAGATTATCATATAACAGTTATTCAAATTTATTTATTTTGTATCAGCATATTTCATACTCAAGTGTACAAGCTCACTTATGCAAAAGATCCTGAAATTTCAATTAACCTTTTTCAGTAAATAAATCAAATAGTTACCTGAAGCTGTTGGACAACTTCCTTTTCATCCGAATCAGCTAGAATGTGAATCTGGGTATCCTTCATTATGTTCGAGAAAACTGTAGAACCCAGTAATCAACACATTTTGCAAAATTAAGGAACAGCCCCAACAAAAATCCCTCGAAACTTAATTAACTTACACAGGTGACACTCTCCGAATCTAGGATTAGCCAGCTGCCGGCGCAGAAGCTGAATGTTTTCAGACGTGGGCCGGAGGAAGTAAACAGCTTTGAGATGAGACATGGATTCTTTAGATTTGGATACAGAATCCACCAATTCCACCAGAAACACTTCTTTCTGAAGAAGCTCCGACTGTGAATACACAACACTTACTACACTAACCTACAAAACATTCACCAATGTATCAACAGCTGCTGATTATATTGATTACACATAATATTTAGTGAAAGAAAACGCAGAATTAGCAAACGAAATACATGAAACGGTGAATAAGAAAGACGAATGCGCGAATTGGTGAAATACCGTTTGAGAATCGAGGATGAGAACCTTCATGCCGGAGATGTCCTGCAACATCCGGTTGATGTAATCGCGCCCAGACGACACCAGCACCATTTCTTCGATTAAAAGATATTAGCGATTCGGATCTACGGGAATTGATGTGATAATCAAACCTGTTTTCTCGATTACGATTCTCCTTCAACCTAACGAACAGAGAGAGGCGGAGATTTGACGGAATGTGGAAATCGGCGACGGAGATGGATCTGCAATTGGCTCTGACGGGGCAGGTGTTTTGACGTTGAAGGGTATTTTGGGGTTTTGCCAAATTTTCACTTATTTCATTTTGCAAAGGGATAATTCCACGTAAGTATTTTCTTTACATTTTTTATAATCGAGTTCAAAACTCGAGTTTAAAATGTTAATTGTCTTATAAACTGAAATTCTGATTCGTAGCAGGGACAAGATGTCGAACACAATGTTGAGACAATTGGTTCAACAACTTGTCTGATCACAGATAGTTAAATAACGGAACAGTGAATAGAAGACACTCAAAATGTTTACCCACTTCGGTGACTCCGCACCTACGTCTGGGGGCACTATGTTAGTCAAGGTTTTCAATATTTAGTAAGTTGATAGAACAACTTCAAGCATTAACTAGCTATCACGCAAGCTATTGTCCTAAGCTACTATTACCTCACCGTGAACCACCTCGACCAGGGACTCTCATTGTCTTTGAAATCCTCTCGATTCCACCCTTCGAGCAAGCCTATGCTCGGTGTAGTTGTCTTCAACAATCTACTCGTGATTCTTCAATCACGTACACATACCCTTAAATCACTAACACTCAATACTGCTCGTATGATGTATAGTGATCGACACCATTCTTGATAAATCAATCAGTCTCTCAACACGCCAGTCTTGCACAGTTAAGAGCTCTTAGAATTTAGCACAGAGAACGTCTAAGTTGCTATGGGGGAAGCACCTGCTTATATACCAACTACACATGCCTATTTGGTCTTCAACTCTATATAGGAATACGACTTCGAATAGGAAGTCACTCGTCGTCTTGTGTTTATTGGCAAGTTGACAGGTTGGCGTTGCCGCCTTAATTGGCCTTGCTGACGTGACTTAATTCCTTTGCGCGCTAAGCTTCTGCGAATTAGATAGGAATGCTTCAATAACCTGTCTAATCTCGCGCGTATCATGTCATGTCAAATGTGTTGCAACATGTTAGCTGACATCTTTTTTTGCGCTAAAAATATGTCAATACTAAACGTAGCAACATAAACGAATCAAATTGAAGTTCAAACTTTCATACTCGTGACACGATATATGTTTTAATTAAATATATATGTATTAAAATTCTAAAATTAAAAATATTTAATGCAAATCTATATGTTCCTACAAAAAAGGAGAATAAATAAATAACCGAAACTTGATATAAGAAGAATGGGTAATTAAATATCATTATACCCGTCCAAAAGTCATTCTAAGATCACTATACCCAAGTTTGAGTTTTTTTTTTCTCGATCCCTTAAGTTTCATTACGTTACACTTAAGATAAATCTGTGACATAAACCGTTAACTCTTTTTTTAATACCCAAAATGCCCCCGGTATAAATATCTCAAATATTTCACCATAATTATAAAATGACATTTTTATCCTCACTTTAATGATAAACCAATCTTAGAGTTCAAGTGTATATGATTCTTTTTAATCAACACAATTGAAAGATAAAAACAATTGAAAATAATTGTGAAATGACCCTTTTAACCCCCTCTCTCTCTCTCTCTCTCTCTCTCTCATGCCTTCAACCTCCATCTCCTTTTTCTGTCAAATTTGAGAGATCGATGCCTCTGGAATTTGAATAAGGAGAGGAGATCCAAATCAATAGGGATGTCATCGGTCACCGAGAATCTGGTCGATAGGTCCAAATCGAGGTTATGCGGTGCCAGGAGGAGGTCCAAATCAACGTTGCTGCAGTGACGACGATTGAAGAACCATAACTGGAAGGGATGCAACGGTTGAGAAAGGCAAAGCAGAGTGCTAGCCTTTCCAACGACGACCCTCTCTCTAGCAACATCGATGACCCTTTTCGGTCAGCTCTGACGATACCCTTTTCGACGACGACCCTCTCTCTAGCAACATCGACGACGACCCTTTCCGGTCAAATCTTACGACACCCAAAATTAGATCTGGTCTAAGTCGGGATTTTCTTCTTCGCGACAGAATTCGACAGATTCCGGCGATACACATAACAGAGCCTTCAAATCTTGTCCTTCTGATTCGAGAACGACCCAAAGCTCAAGCGAGCGATTAGTCCCGAAAAATAGTTCATAAGTTCGAAAATATTCTCCAAGATTCATTATCTTAAATTGATGATTATGGCTTATGCATAAAAAATATCTGGTCAATGAGTACATATGTTATTGATTTGTCTAATTTAGGCAATAGAATTGAAAAGAAAGAACACTAATAGAATTTGAACTCACAACGACCTACTAAGTTGGAGAGGGGCAACACCACTAAGCTACATGAAATCTTATGACTTTTCCTTATTCATTTGTTAGTTGCCCCTAGTGCCCCCTAGTTCTGCCAATGGGTTCACCAAAGTCTCATTTAACCTCACTTCATTATTTTTGTTGAAATTTCTGTTAACTTTTTAAAAATTTCGAAAATACACCTATGTTTAAAAAAAACTATTTTATGAAAAAATAATTAAAAAAACTAATTTTAATAATATTTTTTTTCAAAAAAAATTAAAATTGAAAAATGGTTTTTAAACATTGCTTTTTCTTTTTATACCAAATCAGTTTTTTATAATTTATTTTATAAAAAATAATGTTTTCAGAAAAGTCTAAAATATTATAAACCAATATTTGAAAGCAATATAAAGCAAGAGAAGGGAGAGAACAACAACATGAAAATACTGAGAAGCAACGGAGCAACAACTCTGACCTACTAATTTATTCTTTGTTTCTTACAACTTTCTTTTTCATTCACCATTCTTCCATGTGGAAGAAACTAGATGGTGGCCACGCCTTTGGTCAACACGTGACCAGTTTACAACACTTCTCCTTGTACACCACCTATTTACAAATAATCACTTTAACTTTAGCATAAAAACCCGATGGGAAAAAACCATATAAATAAGTAATTCAGATTATGTTGGACGTGCATTATGTTGTCTCGTTAAAAACATTTTCAGGAAAATCCAGTGGGACAAAACCTGAATCATGTAAAAAGAGTGCATCGCACATATGTCCAAAATGTGTTCAGCTTTATAATTCCGACTCCCCTAATCGTTACTCTTTCTGATAGATGCTCTCCCTGATTGATGTTCCACCTGATCGATACTCCCCCTGATAGCTAACAAGGTTAGTTTGCTTTGTTTGCATAATCGAGCTAATGCCTTACATACGTGTCTTAGTAGATGTCGAGTATTAGTGAATAAATATGCATGATTTTCACTAATAAAAGACTTTTTTGATAAGGATAATCTCACCTAACTACAGCTGAGTTGTCACCTTTCTCACCAAGCTACAGTTGACTATAATTATACTCTAAGAGGTGCGCTGAGAATTTTTTTCCTCACTCCACTGTAATCCGTTAGTTTTCAGTTAGTTTTTGAATGTGAAATGACCGAAATACCCCAAATTATTATTCAAATTTTCAAAAACATGCCATTGAACTTATTTTTTTCTCTTCTCTCTCCTATTTTCTCCTTGTCTCTCCTGGAGTTATTAGATTGATTTTTTCCTAATTAAAGTACTCATAGTATGATATGTAATTTATTCTCCTTTTTGTTACTGCTTCAATTCTCTTTCTATTAAGCGAAGAATCGTTCTAAAAGTTAATAGCAAGTCTAATACTTCGATAAAAGAGCTCTGTTTCCAAACAGATTTGTCCATCAGTAAAGAAGATTACATTTGTCGGAATATATAAAAATGATATGTAATAAACATATATCAACATATAATTCTAACCATATTAGCAACAAATTAAGAGTGTAGAACTCCGAATATCATATCATCCGAGACATACAATACAACCATCTTGAAGCTTAAAAATGTATAATACAATAGACCAAACATTTGGGATTTATTTAAAGCACAAACAGGACACACACACTCGCTTGTACAACCAAACAAAGTAGAATAGAGATGAGCATAATTTGAAGAAGGATCACTGAATAATGTCCAGGAGCATTCAAATATGGCAAACCCGATCGAGGTTGAAGAAGGAGAGTTGATTCCGGACAGAAAAGACTTCCCGCCGATTCATGTTGTCGCCGGAGCTCAGTCTGAATTCGGTGAGTCAGATTCAATTAATGCAATACCCAACACGCTTCCCCGTCCTCTACTCCAAATTCAAACTCAGCCTCGTGAATCTACTGAAACCTCCACGCCCTCAATAATGTCCCCACTTCCCAATAATACAGATTCAATTCTTTTGATCTTGGCATCTTCAAATTCCCATTCCCAAAACATCACCAACAACCTCCAACAAGATAATTGACCATAATACCTCAACAACCATCCCCGAACCCCAAATCCAATAACAATCAATTCCAATCCCTGATATTCATGAAAGTGTCATTCGTACATGGACAGTCTGCAAAGATCTTGGTATTAAATGCGACATACATGATGAGCAGATGATCAAGTTAATCAAGCAAGTCGAACCCAGAAACAAGGCCATCCCCACTGAATAATAAAAAAATGAGTTCTTACCCTAAATTCCTCAATTGGAATGTCAGAGGATTGAGGCATTTCGAAAAGGTACGATGTGTTTCAAAAAAATCAAAATCACAAAACCATCATTCATCATATTACAAGAAGCAAAGCTCACAGAGATTCCAAACATAACTCTTCACGCATTTGGAATTGAAATTCTGTTAAGTAGCAGGGACAAGATGTCAAACCTAATGTCGTAACGTTTGGTTCGACAACTTTCTTATGCACTATTTATGGACAATGAATAGTAAAGTAATAAACAGAAGACATAATATGTTTACCCAGTTCGGTGACTCCGCACCTACGTCTGGGGGCACTCTACTAGTGGAAAGGTTTTCACTGTTAGGTAGTCAATAGTACAACTTCAAGCATCAACTAGCTATCACACAAGCTATTTTCCTAAGCTACTAGAGATCTCACCGTGAACAACCTTGACCAAGGGCCTCTCCCCCTGTCTTTGAGATCCTCTCAATTCTACCCTTCGAGCAAGCCTATGCTCGGTTGCGCTTTCGACAATCTTCTTCATGAGTCTTCAGTCACGAACAAAACCCAATAGACTAAAAACACTCAAATCTCCTAGACTTAATGTATGTAATCGAAAGTAACCTATCTATATAGATCAACCTCTCAATTCGCTCGTCTTACACGGTTAAGAGCTCTGTCAATTTAGCTAAGAGAAAAGGACTCAGTTGCTAAGGGGGTAGCGCCTGCTTTTATAGCAACTCACATTGCCTAATCGGATTCCTATTCCGATTAGGAAATCCTTTGCCAACTTGCATTTCTGGCAAGTGACAAGTTGGCGTTGCCGCCTTTATTAAACCTAGATTGTGTGTCTTTCTTCTAGCTGGACCTTGCCTAAAACTGTCATGCTTTGACTTCTTCGCACGCACATCTTCTGTGGGTAAAATAGGAAGTCTTCGATGTCTTGCCTATAACTGCGAGTAGCATGTTGCACTAACTGGGTTACAATATGTTGTCCGACATCTTGACTTTGTGCTGAAAAATATGCCAGCACTAAACGTTGTAACAATCTCCCCCTTTGGCAATTTTTTAGGCAAGCATATTTTGACGACGAGCTTTGGGTATTGTTTGCTTAGTATCATCTTCAGTATTTTCGAAGCATCTTCTGTGGCGCCGTCTTCAGTGACAAGGTTGTAACATGTTGTGACACATGTTCCGCAGTACGTCATATAACATATGGTAACATATAGTGACACATGTTCCATCATGTTCTTCATCTTCATGATGTCTTCTGTAGCAGGGCATATAACACATGGTAACATGTCGTGACAGATGTTCCATCATGTTTGAGTAACAAGTCTTCAAGATTTTTGGATGACTTGAAACTGCCTTACCTAAATTTCTTCCTCTGATTGCCTCAAAAATGGCAAAAGGGTACATCAAAAAGATTAAGACACACCACAAATAAAACCAGCTCTAAACACGAGCAAATATCCAGCTCCACCAAGGAGTAAAACAACATTGTTTCAAAAAGTAACCCGGACAGTCCACGGGCATTCAAGAGTGTTTTAACAAAATAAATGAGTTTTCAGAACCACGATAATGAACTAGGAGGAGGCAGAGTGGGCATCATCGTCTTCGGCATCAGGATCCTCTGTTGGAGCGGCAAGTATATCGTGCAATAGTTGTTCGAATGTGGCTTTTCTGCTGGTTAGGGTTGCAATTGTGCCTTCTAGGTCGGCAATTCCCTCCATGAGCGCATGCACTATTTTGTCTCTGATGCCCCCTGTGGCTCTTGAGCAACTTCCTTCTTTGTATGACTTTGCACAGGGTCGTGGGACATTCTTCATATGCTTTCCTTTGAACAACTTTGGGCTGATATTGAGCTTCAAGGGTTTCTTTCCGATAATGTCATTGTTTCGAACAATGTTGGGACATTGTTGGATCATCATAGAAACCAACATGCCGAACAAGATGTTCTATGACAAAAGCACCAAAGTCGAGAGAAGAGGCTACACCTATTTGATAGATCAGCTTAGCTAGATCAGCTCGTATGCTTGATCCATGGGAAGAGGGTGTCCAGTTTGCCATGCCAATTCGATATAGAATGGAATATTCGGCTGTGAGCTCAAATGATGCTATGACACCTTTTTCTGGCCAGACCTTCTTACTCCCTCCGGTCACTTCTTAAGCGATCCGGTTCATGGATAGATTCTGCTGAGCTTGGTAAATCACCTCTCTTTCAAGGTAAGTGTTGATGGCTTTGGAGGAGAAGTCAAAGCAGTTTCCTCTTACCCTAAAGAAAGAAGTCGCACGCCTGAACGGAGAACTGGAGCTCATGACCAAGTCAGTCAAAATGATAAATTCAAGCACTGACACTTTGGATCAAATTTTGTCCATTGGAAAGCCATCAAAGAACATGGAAGGTCTTGGTTACTCAAAAAAAGGCTCAACTTCCAAGACTGTTTTCGTCCCCCAAAAGGCTACATACGACATGTCACATCAGATGTCACAGACAACTGGCAACAGTCAGTCACAAAAGAAACACCATCATGGCAGCCCAAAGAAGAACAGACACAACTGGGTCTGTCATCACTATGGACGAAGAGGTCACATACGACCGTTCTGCTATCGCCTCTATGGAAAAAGATCGGTAAAACAAAGGACTTCTACCAAGAAAAAACCTTGACAAGAATGGCAAGTAAAAGAAGTACAATATCGAGCTAATATTGCGTATACATCTTTAAAGGCTTCTACCAACAACGATTGGTATTTTGATAGTGGTTCATCTCGTCATATGACTGGTAGTCGCTCATTCTTGACTATCATAACACCATGCTCATATTCCTATGTTACTTTTGGTGATGGTGTAAAAGCCAAAGTCTTGGGAAAAGGAAAGCTAAATATCCCTAACCCACATTTTCTAAAAGAAGTGTTACTGGTAGAAGGGCTTATAGCGAACCTGATCAGCATCAGTCAACTCTGTGATCTAGATCTTTGTGTCAACTTCAATGTCGATAAGTGTGTGGTACTCGTCCAGAAAAAGGAAGAACTAATGAAAGGTCTCAGATCACAAGACAATTGTTATATATGGTCTCCAAACTCATCCCCTGTACCTAACAAATGCCTTCTGTCTAAAGCACAAGAGACAAAAATCTGGCATCAAAAAGCTTGGAAACATCAACATGAGGAACATTGAGAAAATCCTTTATGAACAAGTTATTATTGGAGTCCCGGATCTAAAGATCGTCGAAGGCAAGATCTGCGGGGAATGTCAGATAGGCAAACAAGTCAAGACGTCACACAAGAGGGTACAACATCTTACCACTACTCAAGTTCTAGAACTCTTACGTGTTGACCTGATGGGACCAATGCAAGTTGAAAGCCTTGGAGGAAAGAGATATATCTTTGTATGTGTCAATGACTTCTCAAGATACACCTGGGTAGACTTTGTTCGCGAAAAATCAGATACCTTCTCCGTCTTTGAATCCTTATGTCGAAGAGTTCAACGAGAAAAAGGAGAAAAGATTGGCAAGATTGTCAGGTTAAGAAGTGACCATGGACGTGAGTTCGAGAACACCACATTTGCCAACTTTTTTAATGAAGAAGGAATAGCCCATGAATTTTCTGCCCCCATCACTCCTCAACAGAATGGAGTAGCGGAAAGGAAGAATTGCACTCTTCAAGAAATGGCTCGGGTCATGATGTTAGCCAAAGACATTGCTTAACACTTCTGGGCTGAAGCTCTAAACACAGCATGTCGTATTCACAATAGGGTCACCCTCCGACCAGGCATGACAGTTACGCCTTATGAGATTTGGAGGGGAAGGAAGCCTAACGTGAAGTACTTCCATGTCTTTGGCTCAGTGTGCTATATCCTTGTTGATCGAGAGCCACGACGCAAGTTTGATCCTAAAAGTGACGAAGGGATCTTTCTTGGATACTCTAGAAATAGCTGCGCTTTTCGAGTATTCAACAAACGAACCAAAACCATGATGGAGTCCATAAACGTAGTCATTGATGATGACATCCCTGAACAACCCAACAATGATGATGAAGAGATCCTGGCTGCTCCAGACATCAGACTAGATGTTAGTGACAATGTATGCGACTTAGAGACTAATAAAGAAAACGATATTGGTTCTAACAGAGAGACTTCTCCGACAACTCCGCAAAGAGTCCCTTCCAGAAGAGTCCAGAAGAATCACCTAGCTCAGGATATAATTGGTGATATAAATGAAGGAGTTCGAAACCGAAGTAAGACTCTTGTAAATTACCTGGACATGATAAGCAACTTGTGCTTTGTCTCCAAGATAGAGCCCAAGAACATGCAAGAAGCCGTTAAAGATGAGTATTGGGTATGTGCCATGCAAGAGGAGCTAGTACAGTTCGAGAGAAACGAAGTATGGAAACTGGTACCCAAGCCTGACGATGTCAATATTATCGGGACAAAATTGATCTTCAAGAACAAAACTGATGACAAGGGGAACATTACCAGAAAAATGGCTACAAACAAGTATAAGAAGTAGATTTTGATGAGACATTTGCTCCAGTTGCCAGACTTGAAGCCATCAGGTTGCTGTTAAGTATTTCTTGTCATCTAAGATTCAAACTCTACCAGATAGATGTAAAGAGCGCATTCCTAAACAGATACTTAACTGAAGAAGTCTATGTCACTCAACCAAAAGGGTTTAAAGATCGCAACTTTCCCCATCATGTCTATCGGCTCAAGAAAGCTCTCTACGGTCTCAAACAAGCACCTCGAGCCTGGTATGAATGCCTAACCCAGTTTCTAGTAAAAAACGGCTACACACGAGGGGGAGTTGACAAAACTTTGTTTGTTAAAAAAGAAGGAAAGAATATCATGATCGCCTAGATTTATGTAGACGGCATTGTGTTTGGAGGAATGTTGGACAATATGGTGCAAAAATTTGTCCAACATATGCAGTCAGAATTTGAGATGAGCATGGTTGGCGAACTGACCTACTTTCTAGTCTTTCAGATCAAGCAAATGAATAATGGCATCTTCATCTCTCAAAGCAAGTATGCCAAAAACATTGTAAGAAAATTCGGTATGGAGAAAGCATCTCACAAAAGAACACCAATCGCTACCGACACGAAGATTACCAGAGAAGATCAAGGAGAAAATGTGGACCAAAGTCTCTACAGAAGCATCATTGGTAGCCTCTTCTCACTGCAAGCCGACCAGACATATCATTCTTTGTGGGAATCTGTGCACGCTACCAAGCAAATCCTAAACTAAGCCATCTAGTCCAAGCCAAGAGGATCATCATATATATATCAGGGACAACTAAGCTAGGCCTGTTATATTCTTTCGGCACGTCCTCTACTCTAGTTGGATACTGTGATGCTGACTGGGCCGGTAACTTATCAGATCGACGAAGCACTTCAGGTGGATGCTTTTATCTCGAAAACAATCTGGTTTCATGGTTCAGCAAGAAACAAAACTGCATCGCCTTATCCACAGCTGAATCTGAATACATTACCGCTGGAAGTAGCTGCACTCAACTCCTCTGGATGAAAAGATGCTTGTCGAGTATAATGTCGGACAAGATGTCATGACATTGTTCTGCGACAACATTAGCGCAATTAATATCTCAAAGAATTCTGTCCAGCACAGCAAAACCAAGCATATAGATATCAGACATCACTTCATCAGAGAGCTTGTGGAAGACAAGATTATCAAACTAGAGTACATTTCGATTGAGAAACAGCTAGCAGACATTTTTACCAAGGCACTTGATACAAATCGGTTTGAAAGTCTAAGGTCCTCCCTTGGACTGTGCTGTTTGGAATAAGAAAATGAATACCCTAGAGAGAAGAGTTTTTTTGATTTATTTTCTCTCTATCTAAAAGGATCATTTAGGGTCCACAAAATCAAATCCGGGCCCACACTACCAAAAGCCCGTTATCAGTTTTAACGGTTGACAAAGGTGGAGTAAAATTAAAAAAAAGAAACAAAAATCTTCTGTTTGGACAAAAAGATACACAACCTGTTCATATACCTAGGTGACTCAGCGCGAAAATAAAGGAAATGGAATCATTAAGGGGCAACTTTTCATTATTCTCACGCCACCTGCTCCATTATCTCGAAAAACTAGGGTTTCTTTAACTACAAACCCTCTCTCTCTACAACCCATTCCAAATCTATCGAGAGTTTCTGCAACCATGGTGAGAATTAAACATGTCGCGATGAAAATTAAGACCCCTAGAACGACTCACAATCAGCATGGGGTCAAGGCGTGTGGAGCGGAATTTACTGAAACAAATCTTGATTCACAACATTCAAAACCATTGTCTACACCACTGCATGTCTCGGAGGAAGAAAGCGACAAAGAATTCCTCCTCTCATAAGGAGATCAGGTAACCCTAATACTGCATCTAAGCCTTCGATTCCAACCCCTGAGGAATCTACACCAGAGCAACCTACGGAGCAGAACGCCCCAACGCCTCCAACCATCCCAGAAAAATCTGTGGAAGACATTGATGGAGATACGCCAGAAGAGTCACCAAGTGAAGAAAATGTTCCTCTTAATAAATTGAGGCCCAAGAAAAATATAGAGGTAACACCTGGTAGGAAAGGGAAAAGAACAGCCTCATAGAAGAGTGAAGCATCTGTGCCAACATCTGGCAGAAACAAAAAGAAGAAAACTGTCGACTTGGAGTAGCCAGAAGAAGAAGAGGGTCTGAACAATCTCAGTACCAAGAAAAGGCTGAGGCTTCCAAAAGACATTACGGACGTACCCATCGACAATGTTTCGTTTCACTGTGTTGAAGGCGCTAGCAGATGGAAGTATGTGTGCAGTCGCACAATTTACCCAGAAAAGGAACTATTTGCTGATGCTAAAGAAATGAAAGTTTTCATAGAGCTTTTTCAAAGTGCACAACTCATGAAAACTGTCTCTAATGTCGGCCCATACTATCTGGCCCTTGTGCGTGAGTTCTTTGTGAATCTCTTCAAAGCATACAACAGTCCAGCCAGTCCTGAATTCAGACAGGTATATGTAAGAGGGAACTGCTTTGACTTCTCTGCCAAAGAAATCAACATTTACCTAGGAAGAGAAGTGTCCTACAAAGCTCAACACAGTCCATCCATGGACCGCATTGCACAAAAAGTCATTGGAGGCAGAAAGAAGGCATGGCCAGCAAAAGGGATCATTCCTTCCTCAGAACTCACAACCAAATATTCCATTCTCTATCGAATCGGCATGGCGAACTGGGCACCTTCTTCTCATGGGTCAAGCATTCGGGCAGATCTGGCTAGGCTAATCTACCAAATAGGTATGGACTCTTCTCTTGACTTTGGGTCTTTTATTGTAGAACATCTCTCTAGACATGCGGGTTCTTATGCCATCAAGCTACCCATCGGCTTCCCATCCCTTATATGTGGCATGATGATCCAATAATGTCCGAACATTGTTCGAGACAATGATCTTGTTGTAAAGAAGCCTTTGGAGGTTCACATAAGCCCGAAGCTGTTTGAAGGGAAACATGTTAAAGATGTTCCACGACCTTCTGCAAAAACTTATGAAGCCGAAAGCAGCTCCAAAGTACCAGGGTCCATCAGAGATAGGACTGTACATGAGCTCATGGAAGGTATTGCTGATCTGGAGAATTCCATTGCTACTCTCTCAAGCCGCAAGGCTACCTTTGAACAACTCCTCCATGGTTTGCTGGCTGCTCCGACAGAAGGTCCCAATGTTGAAGAAGATGATGCTTGCTCCTCCTCCTCCTCCTCAAATCTATCTAGGTTACCTATGGTTCAAAGAAAAAAAATAACTTTTGATTATGCACAACACTAAAATCCCCGGGGTTTGTCCGGGTTAATTTTTTTTTGGTTTGTAAGGATTTTTGTCTCGTGTTTAGAGGTTGGATATTTGCTCTCTTTGTTAGAGCTGGATATTTGTGGTTTAAATTTTTCTATACTTACCCTTTGCCATTTTTGAGGCAATCAGGGGGAGATGATTTGGACCTATATGGTCAACCTATGGTCATCAAGATATTGGTGATCTATAACAGTGTTTGGTCTGGTCTATAACATGTGTAACTACATGTTAGAGACTTGTGTCACTTGTCGCCTTTAACGTGTGTAACTACATGTTAAAGTAGTGTTGGCTAAAACATGCGTCACAAACATGTTCAGCTTACTTTGTGACTTAAGGAACGACATGATTAGAACATTAGAACATGCGTAATAAACATGTTACAACTTGTCGGTACATCATTAAATTGGAACATGCGTCACAAACATGTTGCAACATGATGAACACTCCTTACCACAAAGAGACAGAAGACGATGACTTGCACTATGTACCTTGCTGATAAAGGACGAGAAGACTCAACAAGAAGACGTGATCTGCTGCAGCACACAGAAGTCAAACATGAAGATTGAAAATGGCTGAACAGGATCATCATAGGCGGGAGATAAAACTCGACCGGAGATTGCGAAGAACAGAAGACGTGTCATCAAGATGTGCTTGCCTAAAAAATTGCCAAAGGGGGAGATTGTTGCTACGTTCAGTCTTGGCAGATTTTTTAAGCACAAGGTAAGTTGTCAGTCAACATATCACAACATATATAGTATGACATTATGTGCGCAGAATTAGTCAAGTACAACAGCGTTCCTGTTTAGACAGAGAACATCAGCGCGCGTGAGTTTTAGGCAACGACTAAATAAGGTAATCTCCAGCTAGCATCAAGACACATCAGCAAGGCCTGTAGGCGGTAACTCCGACTTTCCAAACTTGCCAAAGACGACAAGGGTTTGGATTTCCTAATCGGTATTGGAAACCGATTAGGCTACTCGAGTTGCTATAAAAGCAGGTGCTTTACCCCTTAGCAACTTGTCTTCTTTTAACGTCCTTCATGTGCTAAATACTCAGAGCTCGTGACCGCGTAAGGTTAGCGGATCAGAGGCTATTTTATTTAGAAGGACATTGTCGATCACAAACGTCAACTCGCAAGGATTTGAGTGTTTATGATTTGAAGATATTTGTTCGTGATTGAAGTCTCACGAAGAAGATTGTCGAAGACAACGCAACCGAGCATAGGCTTGCTCGAAGGGGGGAATTGAGAGGATCTCAAAGACAGGGGGAGAGGCCCTTGGTCGAGGTTGTTCACGGTGAGATCTATATTAGCTTAGGAAAATAGTTTGTGTGATAGCTAGTTGATGCTTGAAGTTGTACTATTGACTACCAGATAGTCAAAACCTTTCCACTGGCAGAGTGCCCCCGGACGTAGGTGCGGAGTCACCGAACTGGGTAAACATAATGTGTGTCTTCTATTTATTGTTCCGTTATTTACTTATACGTGATCAGACAAGTTGTCGAACAATTTGTCACAAACATTATGTTTGACATCATGTCCCTGCAACAACTCAGAATTTCAGTGTAAATTTTCAAAAGTAAAACCAATTTTTGACCGCCTAGACCCGACACATTCAACACTTGTACTCCAATGTTCAACAGCTAACGGTCCTCGTGGGATCGATAACTTGGGGCTTTTAACGCCCTATATTACTTGACGACCGGTGCACTTGCTGTGTACTCGAGAGCGGGTAGATTTTGTCTTGCCGAGATTTCCTCCCATCACCTCACCAACTCCCTTCTTTTGCCATCTCCCCTCGGTTGAAGTCGAGCATCATAAATCAACCATATTAGCATAATGGAGCAAAATCGAGACCCAATGGTAAACATTTGGTTCGTCTCCGGCAGTGATAAGCCTCAAGCTTCATTTGATTCTTGTGAGTTTATTTTGTACTAAACGATATTAAAATTATATCATCAAGTAGAAGAATTAGAGAGATAGTGTTGGCTACGTAGACAGTGCTCCACGAATCCCGATTAACACGCAAGTGCACGCGACTGTCACAAGTAATACTGGTAAGACCGGGTCGAATCCTCAGAGATCAAATGGGGTTTACTTCAGGTTTAATTTCAACTATAAAGTATAAATAAACAGGTGTGATGTAAAGTGGATTTTATAATGATATAAAATACAAAAGATCATAGAGAAAACTATTCAGAAAGACGAATCACGGGTGCCAGGTCAAATATAAATCCTTACATAATTAATCATCATGAACGAATCACTAAACAAGCATGGAAAATCCTAAGTCTTTAAAAATGTCGATCCCTACTCTTGTAGCGAATCGAACCTTGAGTGTAATTATTCTCAGACCTCTCGTAGTTGAGATAATTCTATTCAGATAAACCTGACAATCATGGGATAAGGGTTTAAAATGAAACCCCTTAATTATGCCTAAGTCCGTTGCCCACCGGTCCTCTCGAAATCGGCAACACAACTCCAACAAATGACAAATGTCTCTCAACACAATCATTCAACAATTAAAACCATAATCATATTCATAACCAAGCATGCAACATAATTCATTCAATAGTCCAAAAGTCTTAAAATCCATAGCAAAAGACGTAGCATCCATGATTACGGGATCTTACCCATAATCTTGGTGCTAACAATGAAAGTAATCAAGTTTAATTCAAGACGCGAAGTAGAGAGATAGAAATCCAAAACCCCAAACCCCTTCGGGTCGAAGATCATGAAGCTAATTTAGTTGCTTCAGTCTCGATTGGTGCTTGATGCCTCGATTGATCCTCGCACTTGCTTTAGCTTTTGACGGTGATGAAACTCCTCTCAAAGTCTTCAAATCGCCTTAGGGTCTGCAGAATACGTTTGTCTATTTGTCTCTCTGGCGGCTCCTTCCTTTTTAATTGTCGACAAACCCCTTTTTAAATTTGATGCCATCGCGTCGATAACTGGCTGATTAACGAGCTGTTAAGGTGTCCGTTACACCAACCCGTAGCCAATGTCTTCAAGTTCTTCTCTCTTGCGGATTGACGCGATGGTTGATGGGCCGCTGATGGGCCCATTAATGTTGGTCATGGCCGGCTTCTCCTAATTCCTCCGAGTCTCCATGTAATAGCTAGGGTAACAGGTCATTAAGGTGCCTGTTATCTAGCCCAGGTTGCTCTTTTGACTCTTTTCCCGTTTTTTACACATATGAGCTCCAAAACCCGTGAAGGCATAAAAATTCATAAAAAAATTAATCATACAGTCTCGAGGGTAAAATCACCAACTAATGTGGGAAATATTATTCGAAATGTAAATGTGATGCGAACGCATCAACACCCCACTAGCGACTTTCTCGCCCTCGAGAAATACATGTTACAACACTTGTTGTTTTAAACCCGAGGTTCACCCCGATAGGGGAAGTCCGACATCTCACGAGGGTTTTGAGGTACAACCCACAATCCTAGAGATGCACGTGTTATGCAGATGTACTAGACTGACTCAATCCTAATGCAACTCACACACCCGCATACAAAAAAAAACCACATAAGTTCTTGATTTGACAGAAAATGCCATCTCCGCACGCAAAATTATTCACACCAAACACTACACTGGAAAAAAATCTCAGAACTATCATGCACCTGAAATGACCAAACAAGCATGACGATGTTCATAAACTTCATATTTCGACTGGACACCAAAGTGATCCAAATTGACTCGATTCCCAATCCTCGGCCATGACCAATCTCTTATATCCAAAAGTTAAAAATTCATATGCTATCAGTTAGATACACATCCCCACAAATTGGTAAGAAAGTAGTGACTCGGATGAATCCAGTAGTAAGACTTTAATCGACTTGTAACTATGGCTTAGACTTGGGTAGGAAAAAAGAAGGATAAAAATCGGCTTATGTGGCACCATGCTAGGTTGCTTTTCCTCGCAGTCCCGGATACATTTGTCTCCCCCAAGCGTGTTGTCCCCAAAAGCCCCACTCTCTCACTCAATCCCATCCCCCGGTTGCAATGATCAAATTCGACTGTTATTTTAGCCTTATGACAAAATCTTCAAACCCTTCGAAAATCTCGCTTTGTTTTTATTGTTTCGGGGCCTTTCCTTCCATTCCTTTTGTGCTTCTCATTTTCTCTCTTTTTATAATAGCCCCGAGCAACTGTAGATGGCCATCAAACTGTATGTTCTGAAGACCTATCCATGAAACCCCATTTTCCAATAATACTTCAAGATAAGTAATTTTGCAAGTTTCCCCCATTTCATATACATGTTCTTCTAAACTCACAATTTCAACCCCACGCTCATAAGCAACTAAACATGATGCAAGGGATAAAAAATAATTAATAAAATTCTGATCAGCTAGTCGTGCAAGATGCCACACACAATGTTACACAGAATGCTATAACGTTGTGTCTGACTTCTTGCATAGATAATGCAGGACAGTAAATATAAAGCTATAAGTAATGACACAACAGATTGTTTACCCAGTTCGGTGCAACGTCACCTACGTCTGGGGGCTCTCAGCCTAGTGGAAAGATTTCACTTATCAGTAATCTGTCAGAACATACAAGTACCTGTGATCACTCCTAGATCTATACTTTATGCTACGTCTTACAGTGCAATCTATCTCAGGGTCTCCCCCTGAATCCAAGAACGTCTTGATTCCACTCTTCGAGCAATCGCCTTGCTCTGTCGTCTTCAAGTCTTCTTCAAGCTTGGTGGTTGCGTGCAGTCTTCAACTCACGACTTCAGTAAACCCTCAATCACCTAACTCTCTATAGTTATGTGATACACAATGTCCTAAGCTCAATCTGCAATTTCTCAGCCCGCAAACCTTCACGTCTAAGAACCTTGCAAATTGTTGCTAGGAAACAAATAAAGAACCACACAATTGCTAAGGGGGTAGCCTAAGCTTTTATAGCAATCGTGGATGAGTACTAACCCTAAAGGGTTTCCTCTTAATCGCCGTCTTTCTTCTTTTCAGATTAGGAGTCGTTCTGCACTTTCCTAATCGTCTTCTTGTTTTTCTGCCGAATCTGCACTTTCCTGATTTCTGTCGATCAGGATGCTTGCCGAGACGCCGTCAACAATGTTACACAAGATGTCGTAGAAGATGCTTCGACATTCTTTGTAACATGTTTCTTCACCTCCCTTAAAAATCAGCCAATCTCTAAAAACGTCGTAACTACAATCTCCCCCTTTGGCTATTTTTAAGGACAGCATTCTTTGTCGTCTTCTGCGTCACATTCTGCATCGCTTTTTTCGTCTCGTCGATCGGCAGTGTTGCACGTATCATCGCGTCTTGTGGTGTCGCGCGAATCATCGCGTCTTGTGTCTTCGCGTTGCGTCGTCTCTATTTTTCTTCCTTGTATCATCGCGCGCGTATATCTAATTTAAACTTACTCCCCCTTGCTGGCTCAAAAAGAGCCAAAGTATAAACAAATATTGCAACAAATCCGGGAAATAAGCAAAATAAACCAGACATAACTCACACTTACTCTCAATCAGCTGTCGAGAGTAAGCGTGATACATTGTTCACCAAATATTACAAAAATAAAAGTTGTTCAGTAGTTCAAGAGTCAGAGAATTTCATGAAATTTTAAATAGAGCTGCTGCTGGAACTTGCAGTCTCTGTTGCTTCTGTGGAGGCTTATTGGGTAGCTTCTTCTGGACCATTTTTGTTATCATCTTCAGAGCCTGGAGAAGACATGGATTGCAGCAGGTTGGCGCAGTGAGTTCGGCGCTGCGAGAGGTGCTTCAGAGCAGTCTTTAAATTTGCAATGTCCTCGTCAAGCACAGCAATTTCTCGTTCGAGCATGACGACATCCCTGCTGGTGGTCCTGGTTAGAGGGACGGCACTTGTGGCTCTACTGGTCTTTGCCTTGGCTTCCGGCCTTACAAGATCAGGAGCATGCTTCCCTTCAAACAACTTGTGGCTCACCACAATCAGTCCTCCTCTTTTGCCCACCTTATCCGATGTTTTCAACACTCCAGGGTGTTGATGTACAAGTAATTCAGAGATAAGGGATGGAAAGGCTATGGGAATTTTCACAGCAAGAGATCTAGCATGGCGAACAAGATGATCAATCACAAATTGTCCAAAGTCAAGTTTAGATCCAGTACCTATTTGGTAGATCAGTATTGCCAGCTCAGGTTTGATAGATGATGCGTGGGTCGAGGGCGCCCAATTTGCCACTCCAATCCGGAAGAGAATGGAGTACTTGGAAGTCAGATCTGATGCTGCCACGGTGCCTTTGGATGGCCATGTTCTGCTCTTATCTCTGGTGATCTCACGGAGGACTTTGCTTAAGTCAGGTGGTGGCACAGATCGAACCCTCTTCCTTCCCAGGAAGTCATTGATAATGTCAGAGGAGATGTCAAAGCGAATGCCTCTGACATATACCTTATCAAACTCTGGAGCATCTGGGGTACCAAACGTGGTAGGCAAATTTGCAATGAACTCCTTAACCAAGAGGGGATAGTGGTTACCAATGTTTGAGACGGTTCTCATTAATTCTGCCTTCTTCAAGAGCTGTATAATGGCTTCTAGCCCAAGCAGCTCCGACGATAGTGTCTTCTCTGGGTACGTCGTTCTCTGAAACACAAATTCCCACCTCTTTGCACCTTCTGCTGAGTGAAACGACACATTGTCGTAAGTTACACTCACGGTGTTCTTGGCAGTCTTCAGGGCCTTCTTCTTCCTTTCTTCCTCAACAGGAACCTCTTCAACGTCATCATCAGTAGATTCATCTAACAACCTCCTTGTGGGGATCACTTTCTTCCCTTTTTCATACAATTTTTTCTTTTTGTTGCTGGGTCCTCCAGCATCCTTAGCCTCCTTTCTTTTCCTTGTTTCTTTTAGTTTTCCAACCATAACAGGCAAACTTTCAGTTTCTTCTAGAACCTTTTTCTTCAGGGACGATAGGACTGTGTGTGCCGTCTCAGCAACTTCTTCCATGACATCTTCTCTGGCATCCAGAGGGTTTTCTTTTATATGGGCTTTTGATATGCTTGGCCCAATGACATTTGTTGGATTTTCGACCGGTTCATGAAGAGGCACCAACTAACTCCTCTCAACCGTTTCTGCAACTTCTTATTGTTCATTGATGGTGCACAGACCGAGTGATGATCTGAGATCCTCGAATCTGCTTGCATCTAATGCTTTTGTGAAAATATCAGCAAGTTGCTTCTCTGTGGGAATGTGCTCTAGGATGATCTTCTTGTCTTCGACCAATTCTCGAATGAAGTGGTGTCTAATATCAATGTGTTTGGTCTTGCTGTGTTGGACAGGATTTTTGGAGATGTTGATAGCACTGACATTATCACAATATAAAGTCATGGCATCCTGTCTGACATTGTATTCGACTAACATCTGCTTCATCCAAAGTAGTTGTGTACAGCTACTCCCAGCAGCAATATACTCCGATTCGGCAGTGGAAAGAGCAACACAGTTTTGCTTCTTACTAAACCATGATATGAGGTTGTTGCCAAGGAAGAAGCATCCTCCAGATGTGCTTTTCCTATCCGATGTGTTTCCAGCCCAATCAGCATCACAATACCCCACCAAGGTAGAGGATGTGTCGAATGAGTATAATAAACCCAAGTTTGTAGTCCCAGAGATATATCTAATAATTCTTTTGGCTTGGGATAGATGACTAACCTTAGGATTAGCTTGATATCGTGCACATACTCCGACAGAGTAGGCAATATCTGGTCGACTTGCGGTGAGGTAGAGAAGACTACCGATGATGCTCCTGTATAGGTGTTGGTCGACGGCTTCTCCTGGATCATCTTTAGTTAGCTTGACATGTGTAGCTGCTGGTGTCCTTTTATGTGAGGCTCTCTCTAGCCCAAACTTCTTGACAATATTCTTCGCATATTTGCTCTGAGATACGAAGATGCTATCCTTTTGTTGTTTAATTTGGAAGCCTAAAAAATAAGTAAGCTCTCCCACCATGCTCATCTCGAATTCTGATTGCATCTGTTGAATAAATATCTCTACCATCTTGCTTGACATCCCTCCAAAAACAATGTCATCGACATAGATTTGAGCTATCATTAGGTTCCCGTCTTCATTCTTTACAAATAGGGTCTTGTCGACTCCCCCTCTAGTGTAGCCGCTTTGGATGAGGAATTTTGTGAGCCTTTCATACCAAGCCCTTGGTGCTTGTTTCAACCCATAAAGAGCTTTCTTGAGTTTATACACATGATCAGGATAGTGAGGGTCAACAAATCCTTTGGGTTGTGACACATATACTTCTTCATTGAGATCCCCATTCAGGAACACACTTTTGACATCCATCTGGTAGAGCTTTATCTGTAGATGACATGATATCCCTAGCAGAAGACGGATTGCTTCAAGTCTTGCCACAGGAGCAAAGGTCTCATCGAAGTCGACACCCTCAATTTGAGTATACCCTTGAGCAACTAACATGGCTTTGTTCCGAGTGATGTTGCCAAGCTCATCGGATTTGTTCTTGAAGATCCATTTAGTGCCTATGATGTTTCCTTCACTTGGTTTGGGCACCAGTTCCCACACCTGGTTCTTCTCAAATTGAATCAGCTCTTCTTGCATAACATTGACCCAATACTCATCATTGATGGCTTCGTTGATGTTTTTGGGTTTTGTCTTTGAAACGAAGCAAATATTTCCTATCATCTCGTTGTAATCTTCAGGAGTTCTTGACCGGGTCCGTATGCCTTCATTCAAGTTTCCAATAACTCCAGAGATAGGATGATTCGTCTGGATTCTCCGCGAGGGATTCTTGTTGCTGGTTTCAGGAACTCCTTCGTCATGATCGACATTTGGGCTGGCATCATCTTTTTCTGTTTTGCTGCTAGCATTTTCTCTGGCTTCAGTAATGGCATTCTTCCTGACATTGTTGGGCGGATACGCTCCGTCTTCGTCCGTCGCATCTTCTGAGGCATCTTCGCAGTCATCATCAATAACAACATTGATTGATTCCATCATGGTCTTGGTTCGTTTGTTGAAGACTCGGTATGCGCGACTATTCCTTGAATAGCCAAGGAAGATGCCTTCATCGCTTTTTGGGTCAAGTTTTTGACGAGGCTCTCTATCAGCTAGAATATAACAAGTGGAGCCAAATATATGAAAGTACTTAACATTGGGCTTTCTCCCCCTCCATATTTCATAATGAGTCACTGACATACCTGGTTTGAGAGTGACTCGATTGTGGATATGGCAAGCTGTGTTAAGTGCTTCTGCCCAAAAGTGAGTTGAGATGTTCTTAGCCAACATCATTACTCTAGCCATCTCCTGTAGAGTCCTGTTTTTGCGCTCAACAATGCCATTCTGTTGGGGAGTGATTGGTGCTGAGAATTCATGCGCTATCCCTTCTGAATTGCAGAAGTCCGCAAACTTGCTATTTTCGAACTCTCGACCATGATCACTACGAAGGCGGATGATTTTGCCAATTGTCTCTCCTTTCTCTCGTTGGACTTGGATGCATAGATTCTTGAAGATCGAGAAGGTGTCTGATTTGTCACGAGGGAAGTCAACCCAAGTGTATCGTGAGTAATCATCTACACACACAAAGACATATCGTTTTCCTCCAAGACTTTCAACTTGCATTGGTCCCATGAGTTCAACATGTATCAGCTCAAGTACCCGAGAGGTAGTGATATGCTGAAGCTTCTTGTGTGACATCTTGGTTTGCTTTCCAATCAGACATTCTCCACAGATCTTTCCTTCTACTATTTTTAGGTTTGGAATACTTGTGATTGCCTGCACTGAGATTGCCTTTTGCATGCTTCTAAGATTTAGATGTCCAAGCTTTCGGTGCCATAGTTTGGTTTCTTCTGCTTTGGAGACAAGGCACTTGGTCGCTTCGATATGTGTCTCGGGAGACCAAATATAGCAATTGTCCGTTGAGCGAACTCCTTGTAGAATAGTGATTTGATTAAAGTCTTTAACTATACAGGCTTCTTTCGTGAATTTCACTTCTGAATCCTGATCACAAATCTGACTGATGCTAATCAAGTTTGCTTTAAGTCCTTCTACAAGTAATGCTTCAGTCAGGCAGGTGGCTCATGGATGCTTAAGTACTCCTTTTCCGATAATTCGAGCTCGAATCCCATCTCCAAACGTAACAAAGCAGTTTGTATATAGTTTAAGATCAGAGAGAAAATCTGGAGTACCTGTCATGTGTCGAGAGCATCCACTGTCGAGATACCAGTCCTTGTTTGTTGAAGCACTTAAGGATGTATATGCAACATTAGCTCGATAGACCAGGTTCTTAGGTCTCCATTCAAGGTGGGATGTCTTGGGAGGAGATGAGAAATGCCTTTGATATTTCTTTTGTTGTAGCTAAGCTTGCTTCCTCTCAAGAAGTTGAAAACAAAAAGGTCTGATGTGACCAGGTTGACCACAGTAATGACATATCCATTGATATTGATAAGCTGGTCTTCTGTAGCTTTGTTGTCTGCGTGGAGGATGTCTTCTGGCAGTTACTTGACAAGAACAGGTTGTAGACGATGTTATGGCTTTCGTTGTAGGTCGTCCTGTAGGATGTGTTGGGGCATCTAGTAATTTCTTGTCAGCTATGGCTTGTTGTGGGATAAACTTTGTCCCTGCCGTTGAGGGGACAGCATGTGTGTACCCTAGTCCCGTCGTATCTTTGGACTGTTTTCCCACTGATAAAATCTTGTCAAGGCTTTCTGTGCTCGGATTCATCATCTTTACCGATTTAGTCATGAGACTAATTTCTCCATTAAGTCTGGTGATCTCTCGTTTCAGTTCCACGACCGTCTCTAAAAATCTTGACTTGTCGCTGGTAAGACTAATGATCCTTTCGCCTTGTTGATCAAGTATTAGAGTTTCCTTGATCCATCTGGTATGCAAGCCTTTGTATGCCTCGACTAGTTGCTCTTTAGTCCAATTCTCATTTGGAGTTGGATCATCATTGATGTCAACAACATTATCAACATTACATGTAGGAGTAGTAGTAGTGAATGCAACAAAGTTGCTTACCTCTTCAGATCCACTATCTTCATTGTCATCATCTGATAGGGTGGCATTGTATCCTCGTTTTTGTTGTTTGAGGAAATTTGGACATTCTCTACGGAGGTGGCCGAATCCTTCACACTCATGACATTGAAGTCCTTTGTTTTTGTTTTCTTCCCCACTCTTGTTTGGTCTGTCAAGACTACCTCCAACTTGAGCTTTTTGTGGAGCTTTGTTTCTGGCATTTGCTGTGACATTCCGTCCGCCCATTCGACTAAATCTTCTCATGGCTTTGTTATAATTTTTTGTGAGAAGGGCCATTATAGCCTCGATGTCTTCATCAGAATCCGAATCCTCAGGATCTGGTTGCTTGTGTGTTGAGCTTTTGAAAGCAACTCCTTTGTTCCTTTTGTCGATGTTAGGTAGAGACAACTCATAGGTCATTAGAGACCCCATCAGCTCTTAAAACTTCAAGACCTTGAGGTCATGAACTTCTTCAATTGCTGTGATCTTCATTTTGAACCTAGGGCTAAGAGCACGTAGGGTTTTTCTTACCAATTTTTCATCAGACATTGGTTCTCCCAAAGAATAGGATTCATTGGCTAGATCACGAATGCGAACATTGAAATCTGCAATTGATTCGTCTTCTTTCATGATGAGGGCTTCGAAGTTGGTAGTCAGGTATTGCAGTTTTTGTTCTCGAACCTTAGTTGTTCCTTCATATGCTACGGCCAGGATGTCCCATGCTGATTTGGCAGTTGTGCATGTGTTGATTAGTCTGAACACGTTCTTGTCAACACCATTGAAGATAGCATTCAGAGCTCGAGAATTTCCCAGTGATTCTTCATCTTCATCATCGGTCCAGTCTTTTTCTGGTTTTGGGCCGATAGGATTGCCATCACTGTCACTGAGTGGTGGTGCATTCCAACCATTGAGTACAGCCTTCCATGTCTTGTTGTCTAGTGATTTCATGAAGGCACACATTCGAGCCTTCCAATAGCCATAGTTGCTTCCATCTAGAACATGTGGTCGATTTATGGATCCTCCTTCTCTGGTATTGTCCATCTTTGATCAAAATATTTGTTTTAGGAACTCACCTAAAGCTATAGGTGCCCCCTCTGATACCAATTGAAATTCTGATCAGCTAGTCGTGCAAGATGCCACACACAATGTTACACAGAATGCTATAACGTTGTGTCTGACTTCTTGCGTAGATAATGCAGGACAGTAAATATAAAGCTATAAGTAATGACACAGCAGATTGTTTACCCAGTTCGGTGCAACGTCACCTACGTCTGGGGGCTCTCAGCCTAGTGGAAAGATTTCACTTATCAGTAATCCGTCAGAACATACAAGTACCTGTGATCACTCCTAGATCTATACTTTATGCTACGTCTTACAGTGCAATTTATCTCAGGGTCTCCCCCTGAATCCAAGAACGTCTTGATTCCACTTTTCGAGCAATCGCCTTGCTCTGTCGTCTTCAAGTCTTCTTCAAGCTTGGTGGTTGCGTGCAGTCTTCAACTCATGACTTCAGTAAACCCTCAATCACCTAACTCTCTATAGTTATGTGATACACAATGTCCTAAGCTCAATCTGCAATTTCTCAGCCCGCAAACCTTCACGTCTAAGAACCTTGCAAATTGTTGCTAGGAAACAAATAAAGAACCACACAATTGCTAAGGGGGTAGCCTAAGCTTTTATAGCAATCGTGGATGAGTACTAACCCTAAAGGGTTTCCTCTTAATCGCCGTCTTTCTTCTTTTCAGATTAGGAGTCGTTCTGCACTTTCCTAATCGTCTTCTTGTTTTTCTGCCGAATCTGCACTTTCCTGATTTTTGTCGATCAGGATGCTTGCCGAGACGCCGTCAACAATGTTACACAAGATGTCGTAGAAGATGCTTTGACATTCTTTGTAACATGTTTCTTCACCTCCTTTAAAAATCAGCCAATCTCTAAAAACGTCGTAACTACAATTAACTTGAATAGAAAAGAAGGGTACATAGGCTTCTAATGTAGGGTTCATATAAAAAGACTTTTTGGCTCAAAAGGGTGAATATGAAATATCATGTAATAGGTGGGCTATTTGGCTCAAACGATCCAAAGATGGTCTACAGATTCGTTTCCCAAGTGGCACTATATTCATATTTTATTTGTCTCGAGGAGTTTACCCTCTAGTTCTAGACTCAAGTTATTGGGCAGGTTACCAGCCATGACTCCGGATCAAAGAAAAGTTTCAACTTGGGCCCTATGAGATTCAACCAAATTCATACAAGTAATGCTGACATTATACCCCTTTAGCCCCAATGTGTACAATAGCAATTTCATCCCCAATGTCAACCAAACAACTTTAAGCATTACTGGTAAAATCATGCACACAAACAACATTCACAAACCTAGACTACCATCATTGCAATATCCAAGCGGACTTGGTAAGAAGTATGATGCACATGTGACCTAACTTAGCATGCTGACATAAAATGCACAACGCACCCCATACTAAAAATTTGCACGGTCCCTCATGCTAAAAATAAACACCAAAAATAAATATGCAGACATGAAATGCAATACAGGGGATCAAAATGCAGGCTCAAGCACCACCACGAACCGGGCGATTTGGACCATGATAATCTAAACCGAGACGACCAAAAATGGAAATCATGTCCTGGGTCTGCTGAGCTTGCTCCCAAGTATATGGAAACGTAAGGAGAAGCTCTTAGTCTTGATCATCCTATTAGCCTCTTTTTATTATCCTTCATACACTTAGCCCAAGTCAACGTTACAAGCCAACAAAGTCCTACAATAAAGGTTCAATCGATCTAATGGGTTCCCTACGATTAGTAGAAAAGGTGGTTTGACATTATCAAATGAATCTCAGACCATTTTGCAAAGCAAAAGGAGTGGCTGACGCAAACACCGCTAGTAGCTGGGATTGATGGTATAGAGTCTAACTCTTTTCATGCCTTGCATACTACTCTTTGGGTTTCATATATCTAACTTCCACTTTTGACTGCATTTTATAATATCACCGAGGAATCGATACTAACATTTTCATCGATCTGATTAAAATTTTTACAAGTGATTGCCCGAGTGTATCGATTTTTGCTTGTACAAAAGATTTATGGGTATTCCTTCTGTAAACCCTCAGGAGATGCCAAACTCCTCCTACAGGGTGATTCCCGGGGTTTAAAACTGGAACATGCTTGGATTTTCTGTGGTTTTCTCGGGATGAGAAAAGTTCAAGAGTGGGGGTGTTGATCAATCCTAAAAAGCATCACTTTTTGGCTCATTTTCCTCCCACTTTTTCCTTGTTTTGTCCTACTCGGGTACATTTTACCCATGTTTTAGGCATATTTTACCTCACGGGTCTCTTGAGAAAATATTGCAGATTTTGGGCATTTTTGACCAGTTTTTGGGCCTCAGGGGTCTATGAAGAAGTCACTGTGGCCGCACCTGATAGAACTCAAGACTATGCCTGAAGACCAAAAGAGAAGTTCACCGTGGTTAACCGACCATAGACTGTATTCAAGACCTCAAGCTCCCATTTCCAATTCCATGCTCGACCGAGTCCATGGTAGAGAACCACACCCCGTGGCCAAGTTCGTGGCCATGATCACTTCGGACTTTGTGGAGTTCTTCCCGAGACTTGGGGGGAAAACACTGACCGTGGCCATGACCATGCCCAATGTCCAATCTGTGGCCAGAAGATTAGTCAAAGGCTGTTGAAGTGGGTGAGTCATCTTCGCTAAAAAAAAGTGATTGTTCCGGCCACGACCCCGTGGCCAACCACCACTCCTTATGGTCAAGTGGCAGATTCAACTAGTATAAATAGCCAGTCCAAGATTTCATTTTCATCATCCTTCACTTTCACATCTCACCATTTCACTCCACATTCCCTCTAGTGTTTTTCGTGTTCTTCAGAACTCGTGTATGAAGACTCAAGGTCAAGCTTGTGGGAAAGGTCCGGAGATCGAAATCACGTATTGATTCTCACACCGAGAACCAAATGGATTTTATTCTCTTCACCCTTTCTTTGTAAATTATTTTATCAATGATTGTAGTTTGATTTTAGTTCACATTTCATTTTGTTATTTATGTTATTCTTAAATTTTATGAATTTTATAATTCACGATTTAATTCAGAGATTCACATGTTTATCGTTATGAATATGAACTTGTCTTTCTAATTACGCCTTGGGGTTGAGGCGATGTCTTAGTTGGTTATGGATTAGGGAAACTTAGGTAATTATTTTATATGCTTATAGCGCCGATGAGGGAGATTCTATCATATCTATACTTAGAGCTGTGTCCCTTTAATTGCAGACTGTCGGATTAAGTCTACTGGCATAACGTGACAGGGACCCAGTAGATGGACCTGAGTAGTAGGAACCGGGTTTAAATCTAACCCTTGAGTGAGGCTGGTTAACACGGCAGTAGCATCCATAGGCTCACCCCCGAAAGATTAAGAGAATTCACAAACCTTAATGCTAGTGGGGGAGGTAAATCTATCCTTGATTGCGTGTAGGTTCCTTCTTACCCCATTATAGACAATGTATCCATCTAACAAGGGGGTACGGTGGTTGACTAGGAGTTCTCGTTACCTCCCTAGGAAGCAACACCTCAAACATAACTATAATTTAGTTCGTTTCTCGAATCTCAAAGTTGATTAATTCATCTGCCTCAACATATGTTTAGATTATTAAGTCCATTTACTTTATAATCTTTGCATTTCCTATTGTGTCTTTCATTGTTAATTTATTTTTACAAGTTTCAACCTTAACCCTACTTTTCGACTGAACAAGATTAGTCACGAGACTCGGTTCGGGTGATTCATATTTGGTAAACGAGAGTAACCACCTTGTCCCTTGGGTTCGATATAAACTCATGGTCGTAAATTACTTCCTTGTATTACTTGCGACCGATACACTGCCCGCACGTGCTGTGAATCACACAAGCATATTTTTGTGGGTGCGATTTTGGTGCGTCAAAATTTTTGGCGCCGTTGCCAAGAACAATGGTACTACTTCTAGTTATCAATATTTTAACATTCATAACTTAATCTTAGATTGAGATTTAGTCATTTAAAAAAAACATTTTAGTTTCTTTAAAAAGAACTTTGCAAACTCCTTTTATTGAAATTTAACAAAAATAAATTATATTTTCCAATAATTTGTTTTATCTTTTACCTTCTTAAATAATCTTGTTTGTCGAAAAAGGGCTTTTATCACTTGGTCTAAATGTTTAAAATCTCATTTGGTTTGCTTCATGTTTGAATCACAGCTTGAGAGCGTAGACGTGCGATGTTAGGAGTTGGAAAAAGCAAGGAGTCCGAAGGAGACATAGTCCCGTGGCAATTCATTGACTATGGGAAGTCTCAAGAAGTACCGTTGAAAACCAGAAGAAAGAAGCCTTCGAGAACCCAACGAACTGCCTCAAAGACTTTGAAGTGTTCTACGCCACGTTCAAAACGAATGGGATACGGTTAAACTATTTCCCTTTCCGTTCACACTAATGGGAAAGGCAGAAGCCTGGCTCTAGACTTTACCCGAGGACAAAACCACTACTTTGAAGAGATTAGCTCAAGAGTTCCTCGTTGAGTTTGCTCTTCCAGTAGCTCTTGGGTCTGATGAAGGGAGTGTTAATTCCACACCTCGAACTCAAAATGTTACCCAAGAAAGTCTAAAGGCAAGTCTACTCTTCGGGCAAGATCCCGTGACTTTTGTCCAGCATCTACTGAAGGGCAACTTTCTGGCGACGAACATAGCTTAATGGACCAAGTGGTGGAATGTCTGATGTTGCAACAAGAAAGAGATAAACAACTGGATTAGGAGATTCATCGTATAAGAGTTCAATTAGGAAACTTGGTCGCGGCTTCTCTTAGCCGAGTCGAACACCTTAGACTCATACTATCGAAACTCCAGCAGTTGGACTAATCTCCATTTTTGTTTTATAGTTTCGTGGTCAGAGCCACGAAACTGTGTCTGAGTAAGGAAGGAACTTCGTGGTCATTTGAACACGGGATCGTGGTACGTCTTGTGGTCAAGAGGGTCCCAGAAATCCTTTTCTTTTCACGAGAGTGTTGTCACTCTCACAAAATGAAAAGAAACAAAAACATTTCTCAGCAGCTTCTTGGTTTTTCTTCCCTTACCACGAAATCCACCACTTTAATTCCACCATAGAGCATCGTCAACTACCACAGTGTAAAATCCCCACGTCAAAAACTCATCCTCTCACTCCATCACCCCGATAAGCGAAATCGGACCACTCTCGAGCTAAATTGGGCGTTCATTCATCAAAATCGGTGTTATGTAATTTATTCCGGACTACTCTGTATCAATACCTTGATTTTTGAGCTGTTTTCTAGATAAATTTCTGCACTGTATCGGGGAAGAAGACGACGATCACAGACTAGTAGACATCCACCACGGTCCGTGACCATTCCTCGATACCACATGACCGATTCTACCACCACACCTCGTGGTCATTTCACCACCCTCTGTGGTCATCAGTTTTAAGCAGCGAAAAAAAAATTTCGCTCCTTTTTAGGATGTCACGCAGAAAAGTGCAGAATGTGGGAGAACCAAGCAATTGCTAAGATCTGGTGATTGCAGACGAAGGGACCCCACATGTCCCAAACCTGAATTTCAGGATGATACCCAGGCGATGGTGAATGACAAGCTTGCCGAGATGAACTTCGTCAATGGTCGGTTCTATCTGCCCGACACAGCAGTAGCTGCTGGCATTCATGCCGAGATGGTTGCTTGTCTCCATGATGTCGTGAGGGCCCATCGGAAGAGTTCATGTTCCCCACTTTTGATAGGTTGACTCATGAGTTTATGTCCACGTACCACCGCCTGACCGGGATCATCAACTTTAGGATATGTGGGTGTATCTTCACGCTGTCTTATAAGCACCTAGATGTCATTTTCGGTTTCTCTGGTACACGGGAGGAACTGGATGCGGAGTTCAGGGAGAGACTGAACAGGCAGGGTATGTGGAAAACCTTTGTTCGTGGTCACTCAGAGTAAGTCTCCAAGAGATCGAGTGCGATGGTTTTTGCTTCGCCCGTCAACTTCTTCTTCCACAAGATTTTGGCGAACACACTATTTTTTTTGTTCAACGAAGTGATGATTTTATTGAGGATAACTAACAAATGATCCCAAGAGGGGAACAAGAGTTAAAATTACATCAGATAATAAAATTACCAAAATACATTGATAATGATATTAGAATTGAAAATGAAAGGATAGAGAACCTATCCTAACAAATCATGATGATGAAAGTAGTGATGATCCTATTCAGTCTCGGTCCAGAAAGTTAACCAAGGTTGAGATTGTGATGATTACTATTTGGTTGCACTAATACGATCAAGGCCAACTCTAGAGACCTTAGAGTCGTAGAATGCTTACATGTGAGGAGGAAGGCACACTTTTCCCAGTTTCTCGCTGAGCACCTGGAAGACATCACCATCCGCCCTCGTCCAGTGATGGTATGTGGGGCAGTGGTTACTTGCATTGTGTAGGGACTCCACACTATCCTTGGCATCCCCCAACTATTCCACCCGACCCTTACGGCCGAGGTAGCAGAGGCGGGGTGGGAGGACATGCCACTTAGAGTGGGTAATGTCTCGATGCTCCGAATTCTCGCCTGGACGAATCGAGTGGAAGGAAATGGTTGTTGGCAACCGCCACAATCAATTTCGGATGATGATTTCCCCTGGGAGGAAGTTGCAGCTGATGCAGAGATTGGTGAGGCAGAGACATTGCAGGAAGGAACATAACAGAGAAGGCACTATTTATCAATTCCCCTGATTATTTTATTTATGAGTAAAAATATATTTTATTCATATCTGTCTCTTACACTTCTGTCGAATACTACATGAATTTGTTGGTTCCTTTGCATTATCATCATTTACTTTAGTTCTCACATGTGTGTCTCACAAAATGTCATACGCAGTTCAACTCCTTCTGAAAGTCTTATATAAATATCATTTTCCAATGTACCATATAAATAGGCAACGTAACGTCCATCAGATACATATATATTTCTTCAAAGAATGCTAAATTGATCGAGTATATGAAATAAGATAGTGCTACATGCACTTATATGACACAAGTAATACGTAAATGAGATATATCAAATTGAATACGAGAATATTGATGATATGCAAAATATTATCAAGGGGAATAAAATTTGATTAGAGAAATGCACCCTTAACTTGGCAATGTATGCCAACAGATTAGCAAAATGCAATATTATGAGTTGGAAATAAACAGAAATGTGACCATCTTCGAGATGCATTAATCAATACCATAAACAAATAGTTTCACATATATTTCTTTGAGTTCGTTGTAAAAATTCTAGAAATTCAATACTAACCTTGGCTTGAGAGAGATAGACCACTGATTTTCATTGTGAAGAAATAGTATAAATAACTTCGTTAGACAATAGAATCTTCTGTATTTTCAATAAATGTCCACATGAATTTTGAACAATCCTACACATCATCGTTGATGTAAGCTTTTTTGTGTCCTAGTCAAATTGTATTAGTCTGTTTATGTCTGTATATATTAATCATCGTTTGCAATATATAAAATCAGCATTATATTACTTATGTGTTGAAGTAATAGGTTAAGTCTGATCTGATATATGACCACCAAAGTAGTAGAACCATATATCTGTACGGATCACACTTAACGGGTCCCTGGTCAAATATTTTTCAATGAAGCGACCAAGTATAAGGATGATTCTTTATGGTATATTCTATTTACATTAGGAGGGTTCCCGGAATCAGATCATAAAAATCACTCGGGTGAGTGATATTGGACGACCCGCACTGAATGGTGTTATATAGATACAGTCATGAACACATTCAATTGTGGTAGCTTGTCGTTGTATCCTTAGACCAAGGAGTCTTTGTGATCACTATACAGTAAAGAACCGCGTTTGACTTGCTCCTAACGTTGTCCATAACAAGACTACCATAACGGACAAGATTGGCACATGGACGTATTGTATGAGTGATACGAAAGGCATGTAAGGAATTTATCCTTCATACTACGGTATGAGATAGGTATCTGTTTAGGCCAGTCGATAGAGATTAACTGAAGGGAGAGCATGACCATGCCAACGATACGGGGTATCAGTATTCAGTAATCTCACAGATCGAGAAACACAGATTGATTAAATAAGGGTGACGTCTCTATGCCTTATGATCAATCTAGATATCGGGCGATTAAAGGGATAGCGACATGTACTACATGAGGTTAAATCGAATCATCGATCATCATGCGCGTCGGGTAATCATAACGTCTTACTAGAGGCAACTTATGACGGATCGGGTAAAATGGAATTTTAAGCCGATCCGCCGACGATGGCATGAGCCTAAAGGGTCACACACATAGGATATGGATTTTGAGAGAAACGACGAAAGATCGGGAATTCGTTCGACGCGAGGCAAGAAATGTCGGATAATAATTGGACCCGGCACGGGCTCACATGGCCGAAGCAATTGGGCTTCGGCCCATGAGGCCCATGGTGGCTGGCCCAATAGGTGGTCCACTTGTAGGTCCACACAATCATCCAACATTCTTGACAAGATGGTGATTTGCCAAGGTATGGGCAACGTATGGGCAAGGCATGTGCAAGGCATGGGCTAGTCATGGGTTAGGCATGGGCAAGTGGGATTTGTTTTGCAAGGACACTTTATGCCATGCTCCCATCACCAACTCATCCATCTAAGACCAAGAGAGAGAGGGCATTATGACATAATAACACAACACAAAGAAAAGAGCTCTCATCTCTCCCTGTTGGTAGTCTCGGTCGAACACCACCAATTGGTGTCTCCTCCATCATTTTCTCTCAATCTTCACACACAACTCTAGTAGGTTGTGTGTGTGTGGATCTTTGATCATCCTATCCGTGTGGATACCATTAGAGAGATGATTCAAACGTGTTCTTCTTGTTTGATTCGATCAACCGAAGAAACTGTCCAGCTCTGTCCAGTTCCGGCGACGGATATTGCGTGAGGTTTAGCTCTCTGGCCCGAAGTACGTTTGACCTGAAACCAGTGGCGGATTAAAGAAGACTCAAAGTTCTATAGGTTTTTTGAAATGGTAATTTCGCATTAGAGCCCTGGTTTGGGAGCTACAAGGTCGACAATCGAAGAACCCGGTCAGCACTGTCCAACACCGTCGACCAAACCGTTTTTCTCCAGACGGAGGTCCTACAATCCAAAATGGGTAAAGAGGAAAACATGAAAGTTGTAGAAAATTGGCTGGGCTTCACTCTCCAGAAAGAACCGAAGCATTTGGAGATTTGTATCTCGAGATATGGAGCTTCAAAGTCACGTTTTTCTGCTGGGCAGATTCACGATCAACCCGAAAGCTAAAATCTTGTGATTTCGTTTTTGCCTTGGGATTTAATGGTTTCACGATCTTGAACAAATTTTGGGTTATAATTGTCGTTGCTTCCGCTGCCATGATGTTTTGGTGAGCCCAAAATCCCTACAGTTGATCCATGACGATTATGAAAAATCACAAATATTTGAGATACAAATTTCAAGTTCAATATTGTGTATTTCTCAACTATTCATCGAACACTTTTCACCATATCATTTGAGGTCTCAATCTGATATTCATTTCGGCAGATATACCAAGGTTACGCATGAGAAATATCACTTTTAGGACCCATACTGAAAATCGGTATTTTTATTTATCTTGAAGAAAATTTTAGAACTTCGGATTTTAAATAAATTTTGATTCAGCTCGGTATTACACATTTGACGATTATTCTGATGATGTTTAGAACTTTTGGTTCTAATAGAAAAAATTAGAATTTTGATACCACATGTTATAATATACCGATATATATTTTTAAACAGAATGTCAGAACTTTAATTTCTATATATTCTATGAACTTCGCGTCATGAAAATATTTATAACTGTGCATTGCATCATAACTTCAAGTTTCGTATGTTATATGACTTTCAAGTCATAAATTTTAATCATGGAATTGGGTCAAAATTTCGAAATCTATGTGTTTCAAATTTATATGAACGTATGATCATATATATTTCAATAATTAGATCAGAATTTCATGTTCTGTATTCATATGACTTTCGGATCATATATCTTTGAATAATTGTACATAAATTTAGAAATTCAGGTTCTATATATTACATGTCATGTTGCTACGTTTAGTATTTGCATATTTTTTAGTGCGAAGTCAAGATGTTAGACAACATGTTGTAACACAGTTTGGTGCGACATGATACTTGCAAGATTAGGCAAGAAATCAAAGACTTCCTGTTTTGAAGCACAGAAGCTCCGCGCGCAAAGGAAGACATGGATGAAATAGGCAAGGTCCAGCTGGAAGAAAGACACGCAAGCAATGTTTAATGAAGGCGGCAACGCCAACTTGTCACTTGCCAGAAACGCAAGGCGGCAAGAAACTTCCTAATCGTAGTAAGAATCTGATTAGACAATAGGAGTTGCTATAAAAGCAGGCGCTACCCCCTTAGCAACTTTGTCCTTTCTCTGTGCTAAATTATCAGAACTCTTAACCGTGTACGACTAGCGGATTGAGAGGCTGATCAATTTAGAGAGGACGATGTCGATTGCATACATCAAGTCGAGGAGATTTGAGTGTATGTAATCTATTGGGTTTTGTTCGTGATTGAAGAACTCACGAAGAATATTGTCGAAGACAACACAACCGAGCATAGGCTTGCTCGAAGGGTGGAATTGAGAGGATCTCAAAGACAGGGGGTCCCTGATCGAGATTGTTCACGGTGAGATCTCTAGTAGTTTAGGACAATAGCTTGTGTGATAGCTAGTTGATGCTTGAAGTTGTACTATTGACTACCGAATAGTGAAAACATTTCCAATGGCAGAGTGCCCCCAGACGTAGGTGCGGAGTCACTGAACTGGGTAAACATATTGTGTGTCTTTTGTTTACTGCTTTACTATTTACTGTCCATAAACTGTGATTAGACAAGTTGTCGAACCAATCGTTACAACATTGTGATTGACATCTTGTCCCTGCTACTTAACATAATTTCATGTCATATATAATTCAATAAAATGTATATTGCGTATAAATAACATGATATAAATAACGTGCAATATTAATTACATGTATAAATAAATACATGTCCACACTTTGAGCACCGGTGGAGGTATAACCATACCGTAGGTTAACTCATGGGGTTTAAATAACAGAAATAAATAATATAATATAAATGACAGATACAAACAATGACCACACTGTGAGTATATCGGTGGAGGTATAATCGTGCCTTTGGTATACTCGGGGGTATAAATAAATATAAACTTCAGCCCTCGAGTCTTTGTCTTTAGAAACTCCTGGTCACGAGATGCATCAATCTTGTCTTTAGTTTCTGGCCTAAAGACACATTAATTTATTTTTGTGTCACACAATCAACTGTTCAAAAATCTCGTTAATTGAGTTATATATGAACTTCAGTTTCACAAATATATATATATATATATATATATATATATATATATATATCATAATACAAATTCGACTAAAATGATAGTGTTTTTGTTATTTTCTTCTTCACTTCTTTACTATAACTTAGCAAAATTATTGGATATAAAAATAGATGCAAAATAAAGTCTTGTATGAAAATTGCTTCTTTCCCCTTCATTACTATCTTGTAGCAAAATCAACAGATCATTATGATAGAAGCAAATTAAATTTTTGGCACGAAATAAATATATGTAAAATAAAACTTTAATTACCAACCTCAAAACATTTGAGCAAGTTGTGATGATAATGTGTTATAAACCAAGATTTGAAAGTAATATAAAACTAGGGAAGGGAGAGAAGAACAACATAAACCAACTAAGAAGCAACGGTCCACGGAGCAACAACACCTACCTACTTATTCATTCTCTGTTTCTTACAACTCTTCTTATTCACTATTCTTTCATTCATTTCTGTCTTATCATCTCTATTAATATTTGCTAGTGCAACAAGTATAAATAGATAGTCATTGACGGTGTTGTGGACTAAAGACGGTTCTGGAGGGAGATTTCTCGTAAAATCGAACTGCGAAGTTGATGTCAAATTCATCCTTTCAAGGAAAAATTTGAGATGATTGGTCGGTTTGCTTGTGACTGATTGTAACATTTTATTAGCAAATTTAGTTGTTGCGGGATAATGTCTTTTCTGAATTATTGTCTATATGTGCTTATGATGTTATGTCTTTTTTTTGTCAAAAAAGGACAACGTCATTTTCCTGCACTTAAATTTAACTGTTTTGCACATATAATACACTTACATTTCTTTTTCACTTGACAGGTACCCAAAAATTGCAAAATTTTCACCGGTAATCATTTCGCTAACTTTCGTTAGTTTTTAATTTTTAATTGTGATAAAAAGACCAATTCACCCCTTATCCTATTTCAAATTTTCAACCACATACCCTTTGAAACCTCTCTCTCTCTCCACCTCAAATTCATCTCTTTTCACATGTTGCTTACGATATTTTCATTGGGATATCTTTCGATTTATTGAATGATTATTTCTTGGGTGTATAAATATTGTATATCATCCATGAATAAATGTACAAAAGTTAGACAATATATACAATCTCAATCTACTCAATTATTGTACAAGTTTCTCCCCATTAACCATGGTGATTAGTGATGTCTTGTTAGTTATTGTTTCCTGGTGTTTAATATTGAGTGGCAATGGATTTGGAGAATCGAGATTATCTATAAAAGAATATTTGAAATTAGAAAAGGAGAAGGGGTTGATCGATCAAGCCTTAATTTTCAATTTTATCTAATAATTCAAAATATAATTTGTATGTGAGTCGTGAATTTTGTAGACTAGTTTGGACACTCAACTTGTCATTAAACCAGTTTAAAACAAATAAATTAGTGTTTGGTTGTTACTTGAAAAGAGTGCGATTTTTGTTGATGTTTGCAGTATATTGTTCAAAAATGGAGGCTATTTGGTTTTGGGTAGTTAATTTTAGGGACAATCTCACCCACAACCAAGTTGACACGAATATCACTTACATACATCTAACTTCAAAATGTGTCAAAACTTATAGTGAAGTTTATTTTTTCTCATTAGCTCATTTTCAGTAAAAAAAAAACCCAAAATGCCCCTCTATAACTTTTAAATTTTCAAATTCATGTAATTTTTTTATTTCACCTCCCTTTGAAACGGTTGATTTTCACACACTTAGAAACTTCGGATGATTTTAAAGTCTTCATAAAAAAATGTAGCTGACTTTCATACCTATCTGAAATGATAAGATTCACAAAATTTGGAGGTTGTTTGGTAAGTCAAAAGCGTGTTAGTATTTTCTGCTGAAAACTTGCTTGTTCAAAAAGTTCATGTTTGTAGCATAGTTTGAACCCACTTTTGACTTACCAAACGATCTCTAAATTTTGTGAAACTTAGTATTTTAGAAAGATGTGAAATTCATCTACGTATATTATGAAGACCCGAACATCATTTGAAGTTTCTAAATGTGCCAAACTCACCCGTTTTTAAATGGAGATTAATGAAAAAAATAAATCGTCTTTAAGGTGTAAATCGATTGAATTGATTCATTCATAATTCATATTGACTTATGCAAAGAGAACATTCTGATATGCAAATTAAAATAAGAACAAACATCAATAGATCCAAATTTCGACTTGATTGATTATAAACTAATTTTGATGTTCTCACTACATTCTATGGAAGATTTGGGTTAAAAACAAAATAATTATAGGGATAATTTCATACATCACCCCCTAAAATAGGTCAAATCTCACACAATACTTTATAGAATTATTTTTCTCAGATGCACCCCCCTACTTTGTCAATTCATCTCACTTTTTCTTTGCCGTTAACTTCTGTTAAAATCTGTTAATATTTGATGTTAATCGTCGTAGAACCGCTAGTAGCATAATTCTTATCCATCGTCGACGCCGGAGAAACACGTACTCCCTTTACTCCTAACTATTGACTGTTGTTGACCACTGTCTCCCCTTAATTATGAATCCGCAAAACCAAATACAAATCTAACAAACATATCGTACTAAAATTTCATCATTGCATGATTGGACATTTGGGGGAGGTTTGGGAGGGGATCTTGCAACTCAGGGCTTGGGGAGGGTTTCAAAGGCATCAAGCCGGTAAGGTGATGGTGGAGATGGTCGTCGGAGATGGGGAGTAGGAGTTGTATTCAAAAGAAAACCCCAACAGTACCAGCGCCACCTCCGATACTGTCGTGGCCGAGCAATTGTTCTGGGAGCCATTACCAAGCGATTGACGTCACTCTACGTTCATTGGAATGTAATTTGTGCCTGATATTTATTGATTGATGTGATTCATGGGTTTTGTTGTTAGAATTACTCACGTATGAATGCTGATTTTTTTGGAAATAGTGACTCGAATTGGGAAGCATTTTTTTTATAGTTTTGTTTTAGACTCGTGCCCAATTTTATATGTACTGGAAATATCTAATCAAATTAGGAAGCTCTGACGATACCAACCGGATCGGTAAGTCAGTGATATAGTTCAGAACCGGATTCCCCATTAAAATTGAGGTTTCTTCGCGCCATAACGGCGTCACCGGCATCGCTGCTGGCGGGACCCGCGAATGACATATCTGGTTGTTGTCGCAGAGACTTCATTACGGGCGGAGCTGAGAACGTGAAGGTGGCAGAGCTAAGACGGAGTTGGGCTGATGAGAAAAAATGGTGTAGGAGGAGAGAGGATTAGAAGAGAGAGTGTTAAAAGGGTACGGGTTGAAAATTTAACACATTTAGGGGTATTTTAGTCTTTTTAACATCAATTTTTAATGGAAATTAATGGAAAAGGGCAAGTGAGATAAATTGTTGAAATAGCAAGTGCATCTGTCTTAATTATGAGTGTAAGCCGATTTTAACCAAATTAGAAGGGAAAAATTCTCGAAGAGGATTTAACGTCCTAAATCCAACAAAATAGTTCGATATGTAAATTATTAAATCTGTCTCAAATTCACTCCATTGTCATTTTATAAGAAAAAGTCTTAATTCGATAGGATTGAAAACCAAAATCACAAAATCCGTTTCGAACACACATTGTTACACCTTTGCCAAAAACTCGCGCAAAACAAATTAAAAAAATAATAAGCATTTAAAAAATAAAGCAAATATAAATTTTATTTAAAATATTGTTCAATCTAAATTAAATGTCTTAAAATTCGAGTAATTCAAATTTGTAATTAGTACTTAACTTAATAAATAAATGGAATTCGATTATTTTAATATTTAATTTGAGGGGTGCACTCCACTACAAATAGTTGATTAGATACAAATATAGAAATAAATTACATCCATTAGATGTAATTAATGGTCCAGATTCTTCTATGATTTCATTAATTAAAAATCAATTAAATCAATAAAAATGTATAATGGTCATGGTGTTTGATTCAGATAATCAATGATATGCATTAAAATAGAAATTTGAGAAATAAATTAGCACGACTCTAGAAATTTGAATTTGAAATAAATATTAAGAAAATTCTTACCAAAAATTAAGGAGAAATTTCCAAATTCAAACTATGCTACTTAATGAAACATGGAAATAAGTACAGATGGAAACTGGTATCATGGCAATGAGTACAGATCAGGATAAATACATATGAAAACATGAAATTTGCACATAATCTCATAATTTAATGTCATGATTCCATTTTGCACGACGTCACATAATTCTATGATTCCATTGCATTCATAGTCGATTCAAATGATTCTTTAATTCCATTTTGCACGAAATCAAATGATTCCATTTCGTGCATTATGACTTAATTAAATAATTTCATGATTCCATTTCACGGTTCTAATGATTTTATAATTTCATTTTATGATTATAATGATTCCGTAATTCCATTTTAAATGGAATTAAGAAATAGTAATTACATATAAGTAAAACTTGAAATCATTAAAGTAGAATTCCATGATTCCATTTTATAATTATAATGATTTCATGATTCAATTTCAGCAATCTGACAGATTCAGATGGTATAACATCACTTCAGTAATGTATGAACTAAAAAAAATACAAATAGCAATATGTAAATCAAAGAATACTCGAACCATGTCAAATTGAAAAATCTATTAACCACAACTTTGACATTGTTATATACACGCAAAGCCTAAAATCACACATTTTTCAAACTCGATCAAACATAGGGTTCAAGCTACTTTTCAACAAAAAGGGCAACATTACAATGACGATTTGTGTAAGGTAGTGATGAACGTAAGACTTAACTTAAAAATCAGTTGCAACTTATCGAAATCACCGAGTGAAGCCAATACAGTTGTAACCTTCCTTCTTAATCTTAGTCAAATTGAAAGTCTTCTGCGATTTTCGTTTTGATGGAGCCATTCACAAAGATCAAACGGGGAACTATGCATGTTGGAAGTTTCGAGTCGGCTGCAGTGTGTGTTGAAAAGGATTTGACGAAAATTGATTGTAAATAAGGAGAGATGGAGGAATCATGGAAGTGTAATGGACTCTTGAAAGTGATTGCAAATGGAAACATGGAATACAAACATTGTACTATGGGAATGGAATCATGGACCAACATAAAAATGGAATAATGGAATAGTTAAATGGATGAACGCAACTATATCAGATTGGGGTATTGTAATGGACAGTCACTTGGACTGAATCATGGCATGTACCGACTAAATCAACAGTCACTTGGACATAGAATTAACAAAAAAATCTGATTTATAAGTACCGGACATTGATGATTCATGGCATTAGATATGTGTAATGGAATTGTGTAATAAGAATAATGTAATGGACTATTGGAATTAGAAAATTATAATGGAATCATGGAATAAGGACACTGAAATTGATTAATGGTATCAGTATCATGCAATGGAATCATGTTATCATAACAATGCAATTGAACTATGCCATTAGTACATATCGCATTGTTACTTGACATCTATGGTTGACAATGGAGTAGTGGAATATACATCAAATTAGAATAATGTTACACAACAAGGCCACAGAATGGAATAATGAAATAATAACAATCTTGGTCAAGTCAGTCATTGAAATATAAATCAAAATGCAATGAATTCATGTTATATGATACTTGTGTTCACAAGTATTCAGCAAAAGTGGACCAATGCAGTATCCAACATAAAAACAATCAAGGTCACCACCATGATCTGGTTGTACAAAAATCACGGATACAAAAAAACAAAACCCACAATAGCATAACAAAAATCCATACATACAAAACCCATAAAATCCTTCACGTCAAATGTAAATCCCTAAATTAAAGATCGAAATCAAACTAAACATGCATGGTGCTAGAGGCAACAATGAGATTAATCAGGAGAAACCAGAACATCATGTGAAAAACAAGTATGAGAAAAACCCCAAACATATAATCATATCACAGAACCAGCGAAATCAATTAAATGAGATAAATTTTTAATATTGAAAAATTAGGGTCAAAATCAAATGAAGAAAAACATCTGATGCTGGAATCCCACATGCACTTTACCCAAAACATAATTAATGAGCTAACCTTGCTTCTTATTTTTAGGCAAGTGTAAAAATCTCTGCGATTTGACTCATCTCCTCGGAGCCGCATGAGAACCAGCCATAGTTGACCAGAACGAAACCATCGTCGAGAGTCACGGAGTCGTAGGCCAATGGATCGATCTCACCGGATGGTCGGTGGCGAGGCCGTCAAAGCAGGGTCAATCTGGCCGTCGTGGACGGCGACGAAGAGGTCGGAGATCGAATCACTTATCTGGCCAGCGTGAGAGTCTGAATAAGGGTAGGGTTTGCTGATTTAACGAAAAGGGATTGAAGCTTCTTTAAAAAAAAGGAATGAATCAATTTTGGAGGAGGCCACAAAGAATCTTGGATATATTCAATTAACAAATTTTCAGACATGTCCAATTTACTGAATAACCTCATGTCCATTGATAAGAGAGATGGAAGGACTTAAAACAATAAATAATTACAGCAACTGCCACCACTAATGGACAATGATCTGTACCGTAAATTTTTCAATCGTCACCACGTATTCGTACATTTGTACTTAACATTAGGATTTGTAGCCGAGTATCTGACTTAATTTGAAGTAAGATTAAATTCACTTAATATATTAGGCGGTTTAAAATTTTTCTCGAGAAGCATGCAAATAAATAAATATTAAAATGAGACGGCATATCTAAAAGGCTTAAAAAGGAAGAGACAGTTGGGTTCTACAACGGAAGAAGTTGCTTCCGGAACGACTTGTCGTCTGCTGAAAATCGACTGTCGCAATTGCAATCCTGACATTCCGGCCATGGCTCCGCCACCTCCGTCGCAGCGATGTCAGTCGCCGTCTCAGCCTTCCGGGTAAGCCTCTCCCTCTCGACCATTACTGTCTGTTTGGTTGCCGAGAAAATAAACTATTCGTTTTATCGGTTCTTTTTCTGCGGATCTCAACTTCGCCTGGCGTTTCGTGCTAACACCATCGCCGTCCCTTCGAAATGTGTGTTTATGATCGATCGGTTGTTGTGTAATTGTAATCGAAATCGAAATTGCGATAGCGATTTTTTTGGTTTTGCCGGATCCCTCGTTTTGGCGGGAACCAAACAGAGCACGATCTGGTCTCGAATCGGTGCCCTAACTCAACCATATATTGGTAATTGTAACGTGGAAGAAATGATTGATTGATCTTACTGTCATTTTTGGTTTCTGTGATCTCACTGAGATTCAATTTCATGGCTTCATTGCAGCACAATACAGTTTATTTCCAATTTCTTTGTTCTGTGGAAGATGATCATGTTCTTCAATCTGTATTTGTTATTTACAATTTCTATTCAGTGCTTGCTATATGTGCCATGCTTTACTTGATTGGATGTCCCATAGAGAATAAATAGTGAGATTATTACTAAAATTATTTTTTCATTGTGCATGAGAGGTCTGTGGTTGAAAGTCAATCTCTAACTCCACAAATTAACAGATTATGATAGAAGTCGAATAGGACATTTATCATGGAACTGATGAAATAGTTATTTACATTTTGTGGTGATTAAACTTGGATAACATTAGTCATTAATCATCCATTACATTACTCAAGTTTCTAACTCAAGTACTTGTAACCAGGCAAAATGAAGTCACTGAATTGAGAACCCAACTCAGACTACTTGCTGGTAGTCGAGCTGCAGGGGCAGATGAAACAAAACGAGAGCTTTTCAAGAAGGTGATATCCTACATGACCATTGGCATTGATGTCTCTTCTGTCTTTGGTGAGATGGTGATGTGCTCAGCAACCTCGGATATTGTCTTGAAGAAAATGTGTTATCAATATGTTGGGAACTATGCTAAAGTCAATCCAGATCTTGCACTTTTGACAATCAATTTTCTTCAAAGAGACTGCAAGGATGCAGATCCAATAATACGCGGGCTTGCTTTGAGGAGCTTGTGCTCGCTTCGAGTGGCAAACTTGGTGGAGTATTTGGTGGGCCCATTGGGATCGGGGTTGAAAGACACTAATGCTTATGTCAGAATGGTTGCGGCGATTGGAGTATTAAAACTATATCACATATCTTCATCTATGTGTCTCGATGCAGATTTTCTAGCAGTGCTGAAGCATTTGATGCTGAATGACCCAGAAACTCAGGTGAGATTATTTCACGTTCTGTATTATTTTTTATGGCTCGTTTAGTATTCACTTTTTTCTTCATATTTGATGATGCAACCTGACCCTAGAGTATTTGATTGCTATAGTTACAAGCTCAAAGAATGAGCTCTAGTTCATATCTCTCTCTAGTTATAACATCATATCTGTACTGGAATATTGATTTCTAGGTGATGTATCATTGTACCGAAACAATTTATTTTCTGTTAGTGACTCCCTTCACTATTACGTATGGTTTCAAGGGGAAATATCATCTTTATCTGCTGCATAAGTACGCTTTTGTTCAAACTGTTATTAACTAAGTCTCTATCGCACTGTTTCATCAGGTAGTTGCAAATTGTTTATCTGCACTTCATGAGATCTGGACCATGGAGGCAAACACCTCTGAAGAAGCATCAAGAGAGATAGAAGAACTACTCAGCAAGCGAGTTATATACTACTTTTTGAATCGGTAAGTTAAACGGATTTGGATTACATCAAAATATCTGTGAAATTTATTACTGGACTTGCGGTGTTAATAAAGAATTGCTCGTCTGTTATTTTTAGCTCAATGAATATAGTCGTCATCTCATCAGAAAAGTGTTGTTCCGTTTTATGAATATTGAGTTGACAAGTTTATTGGATCTCTGTTTGACTATTTCTTATAGAAGCACATTCTGATAATTATGTGTTGCTCTAATTGATAAAAGTGGAATATTCATTCCTGCCAATTTTTGAAGTTCATGATTATTGTACCTACTTTTTTATCATTTATTTCTGGAAAAAGGACTTGGGTGGTAGAAGAGAAATGAATGCCCAGAGCATGTAGGAAAAATAAGGTCCAAAGCCTGATATATTTCCCGATTCCTCCCTTGAAAGAAAAAAACCGACATTGTCATTCTCAGTCATATTATTTTATGTTGTAGGAGTAATTTATGATCACTTCAGACTGGATCAGTTGGTTTACCGTTATTTTTGAAGGAAATGTTTTTTTATCCTTTCCTGGTTTTCTATTGATGTAGGATCAAGGAATTTAATGAATGGGCACAGTGTCTTGTACTTGAATTGGTTGCTAAATATGCACCCTCAGATAGCAATGATATATTTGACATCATGAACCTCCTTGAAGATAGACTTCAACATGCTAATGGTGCAGTTGTTTTATCAACCATTAAGTTGTTTCTACAATTCACCTTGTCCATGACTGATGTTCATCAGCAGGTGCCTCTCAAAACCTTTCTTGTAGAATCTTACAATCTGTTTGTTAGAGGATTGTATGACTTGGCAATAGCTTCAACTTTTAAGTTTGAATAAATTTAACAGTAATCATATACAGTAATATGCCTGTAGTTTTTTGTCCTCAAAAGGTGAAAGTTACTTTAGGAAAGCCTTCAATGACAAATTGTCCTTTTATGTCAGCTTCTAGGATTCCAAGCTTCCAATCTGGGCAAATATTTTTTTTTTTGTTGAAATGGATGCCCTTCATAAAACCCTAAGTTGTGAAAATATAGTTCAATACTCTCATACAGACTAGGGAGGACACATTTCTAAGCAGTGCTGGCTTTGATAGCATCCTCTGTTTTATGTGCATAATTGATGTGTGCCACAGTTTAATGATTGAACTCGTTTATTTCTTTGTAAGTTGTGAAATCATCATTTCTCTAATGTAATTATGTCATGAAAATATTCATCTTCAGGTCTATGAACGTATTAAAGCCCCTATGCTAACCCTAATGCACTCAGGAAGTCCTGAACAGTCTTATGCAGTTTTGAGCCACCTGCATCTCTTGGTAGTGCGAGCGCCAATGATTTTTTCTTCTGATTACAAGCACTTCTACTGCCAGTACAATGAGCCATTTTATGTGAAAAAGTTGAAGCTTGAAATGTTGACTGCAGTGGCAAATGAGAGCAATACTTACGAAATTGGTAAGTTAATTTTTCCAAAGTGCTTCAATCTACGGTCTTGACCTTCTTGACTCAATTTCAGTGACGGAATTATGTGAATACGCTGGAAATGTTGATATCCCCATCTCTAGAGAGTCAATTAGGGCTGTCGGGAAGATAGCACTGCAGCAGTATGATGTGAATGCAATTGTTGATAGGCTTCTTCAGTTTCTAGAAATGGAAAAGGATTACGTAACAGCTGAAGCACTGGTAAATAGTTGCACCTCTTTTTGCTGAATATTTGTGATCTATATAAAATATGTTGATAGTAGAGCACTGCGTCCAACTGTACCACACATTTGACTTTGCTTCTGTTCATATGAGAAAATTTTGGAGATTTTTTATGCAGGTACTTGTAAAGGATCTGCTAAGGAAGTATCCACAGTGGAGTCAAGATTGCATTGCGGTTGTAGGGAATATCAGCACTAATCACATCCAGGAACCCAAGGCCAAGGCTGCTCTTATTTGGATGTTAGGAGAATATTCTGAGGACATGCAAGATGCTCCGTATATCTTAGAAGGTTTGATTGAAAATTGGCAAGATCAGAATTTTGAAGAGGTAAACTTTCATTCGAAAACATTGCCCATTTAAAATCCAGCTCAGTGTCAAAGCCGGATTAATTACACATCAAGGTCTCTTTACTATCCTGGGGTAGCATATGATTTATACCAGAAATGCCTATAGAACTGCCAATAATGTCTGATTTTCGGTATGACTGGATCTTCATAAGTTTGTCTGATATTCATTGATGGACATCTCGTTCTCAGGTTCGGTTGCATCTTCTCACGGCAGTAATGAAATGTTTTTTCAAGAGGCCACCAGAAACCCAGAAAGCCTTGGGAGCTGCACTAGCTGCAGGTCTTGCAGACTTCCACCAGGTAATGCTCGATTCTTATGTTACCTTAAATTGTTAAGTTTCATGCAGTTTGTGTTAAGGTCAACTAAACTTTCAGCTGACTACAGGATGTTCATGACAGAGCCTTATTCTACTACAGGCTTTTACAACATGATGTATCTGTAGCACAGCATGTGGTGAACCCTCCAAAGCAAGCTGTCTCAGTCTTTGCTGATACGCTCAGCAGTGAAGTAAAAGACCGCATATTTGACGAATTTAATAGTCTATCCGTTCTGTACCGAAAGGTAAACGTAAACTACAACCCTTTTTTCTTAACTGGTTGCTAACTGAAATTTTCTTCTTATTTGTAAGGATAAACAACATCTATATACTAACCAACTTCATGAGCTATTATGAATACTAGCATTCAGAGAAATTCAGAAATCAGTTGTAGGATTCTCGGGCTTTCATTCCTTATGTTCTTCCAATGTCAAGATGTTATCCCTTGTATATTCTCCGGTGCCATATCAAACTATTTTTGATTTCTGCATAGTGATTTTTGTATTAGCAATTGGGAGTATATTAAAAATTCCAGTCTTAACTAATTTGATTATTGCATCATCATGGCCCGGTAACTTTAAGTTGTTTTGTAGTCATATGCTTGTTTATGACAAACTAGCCTTTTTTGGAGGCCGATCTGAAAATAACTTGTGATACACGTTTTGGCAGCCATCTTACATGTTCACTGATAAGGAGCACCTTGGCCCGTCCGAATCGTCAGATGAACTGGTAAATTTATCTGTTGCAGTTCATTCTGCAGATAAGGCAACTCCAGTTCAGAGAGCTCGGGAAAATGGCAAGGATTTACTTTTAATTAACTCGGAGAAGGAAGAGAGCAGTGCTGCTCCTGGTACCGATGGTTCTGCGTACAATGCCCCTCTCTATGATGGTTCATTAACCTCAGCCCCTTCAAATCCTACATTACATCATGCCAAATTGTCCACCGATTATCTACTTGGTCTGGTGGATCAGTCGTCATCATTGACTCCAGCTCCTTCACCTCCACAGTTGAAGCTTAATCCAAAAGCTGTTCTAGATCCAGGGACTTTCCAGCAAAAGTGGCGGCAACTCCCAATATCTTTATCACAGGTTCAAACTCTTAACATTTGTATTATTATTGTTACTCTTACTTATTCGGTTTTATAATATCAGCTTGGTGCTCTCGAGAAATTAATTATTCTTTCGCAATATAACTTGAGCTTATTCAATTTTCATACTTGTCCTGCATTAAAGAATTACATTATGGGACACATCTTATTGCTTGAAGGATGAGAATATTATTAATTTCCTGAGCAAAAACTTAGTGACCGAGTTCCCATGAAATTGACTAGGATCTCTAATGAAGTCAGGACATAGGAGTTTGAATATGAAACAGTTGGTATCCATTCAGTTGGATATATTAGTTATGTCCATCTATCACCTTAAGCTTTTCAACTAGGGGTGAAGAAGTTTTAATATGATTTCAAAGCTAGTCTCGTATTTGTACCAGACCACCCCCGTGTTCTGCACTTGCACCATCAACGTGTTTATGCATACATAGTTTAGGCCTACATTTACGCATTAAACAGGATGAGACAAAGAATACATAGTTTACGCATACAGGTGAAGTCTCATATATGTCATTTAAAGTAGTGAATGAAGTTATTTTTGCATCGTGAAACTGTAACCTGCCTCTTTTATTAGGCCTATCCTAATGTCACATTGTAGCCCCTCTTTTCCTAAGCTTTTATGATGTTACGTGCCTTTTTGAGCCTCTTCTCTCGTCTTCCCATCTTGTAATTTCCACGCTTTTTGTATCACCATATTTTGATTAAGTTTTTTTGTTGCAATTTCCTTTGTAAGTTCATATTTGCAACATTTGTGCCTTAACAGGAACACTCTATGAGTCCGGAAGGAGTTGCAGCATTGACAGCTCCAGAAGCCCTCATGAGGCACATGCGAGGCAATTCAGTTCAGTGCATTGCGTCCGGCGGTCAGTGTCCCAGCTTCAAGTTTTTCTTCGTCGCGCAAAAGGCTGACGAGCCATCCAACTTCCTCGTGGAATGCATAATCAACACATCATTGGCAAAAGCAGTAGTGAAGATCAAAGCAGACGATGAAAGCGCATCCGAATCATTCTATGCTTTGATGCTATCAGCATTGTCCAAATTTGGAGTCTCATGAGGTATTTATTTCTCTAATAGGCATTCTTTGATTCTTGAACACATTCTCTGTTAGAAACATACATTGAACTTTCCTTGGTTCCTTACACGCATTATGTTGACAAACTTCGTAACTAAACCGAGTCAGGACTAAATTAATGATTTTCTCAACTTCAGCAATCAAAATAACTCACAGATGACTATTCTTGTCTGACTCACCTAAGTTTAGGAAAGTTGCTTATTCATCATGTACTGCAAAAATCATCTATCTAAAAATATTGGAACCCTACATCTGCTACAGATGACGTCTACTCAATGATACTTGTTTCTTCGAAAGATATTAGGCACCGTCAATAGTTACTCTTGAATCATCTTTGTTTCAATTATGTAGAACCTTTCTATGATGAATGAATCCTTTTAGCGCACTACCATTTTCATTGACTACTTGACCTTGACACCAAACACATGGCATGGGAGGAGCCAACTGCAACTGACAGCACGTTACACGGTCCCAATCCGTCATCCTCTGTAGGAAAGTTGACTTCAACGGGACTTGGTTGAAACTCCGGCAGCCCGGGAGCTCCCAGCTGAGAATCCTTGGAATTTCCCCACATGTACAGCTTCCCTTCATCTGCTCAAAACCAGCAACACCATCTTAATAATGCTATTAATAGTATTATTGCCCAAATGGTCAACAGGCTATCCAAAAATCGACAAACAAAAGTTCACTTGTGGATTAAATTGGCGTGTTTTAGTTCAGGGACTAAATTGGTCATTTTCTAATAGTTCATGGACCAATTTGGGTAGTCATTGCTAAAAATAGCTTAGAGAAGTATCAGGAGTAAGAGTCAGACTAAGTTTCAACCTCAGGCAAGAAAATGAATTCTAAATTAACCAAAACCCTCTGAAGCTTATGATTGGTCATGGATTGTGATTAGTCAGCGAAGTTCATTTAAAGACAATCCCGGGCCAAAAAAAATCGTTGCCTTCACGGATTAAAAACAACTTCATGTGTGGTGAAGGATTTGGAAATGCCACCCTATCCCCAAAATGGGTGTCCTATTATTTTGTAAGTTTTTTCATCAGCAAAACTTAAAACCAAGACCTCGTAACTTCAAGGAAACTCGACACTTAACCACTTGGCCAAACGAACATTAGTAAGAACTTCATGTGATAATAGTTTATAACTAACTACCTAAACGAGAAAGTGGGCATTTACTTTTGGGATAACACACTCATCAGAATGAACAGAATATTAGAGAATATTAAATTGTCTTACCAGTTATAGCTGCTGAGGTTGACGCTCCACATGCAATGTGGATAACACGCTTATCAGCCAAAGCCTCAATGACAGTAGGTACTTTCTCACTTTTGGTTGAGGAATGACCCAACTGACCATGTCCACCATGCCCCCACGAAAATACTCTACCTTCATCTGATTAAATTTATACATCGGCAATCAAACACTGATAATCCATACGCAAACTTCCAAAAAAAACATGATTGTTGCAAGAATGAAAATATATTGTTTATCATCTTACTTGTTAATGCAAGAGAATGATATCCACCACCGGCTACCTGGATAATACTAACATCTTGAAGACTAGGGATTGGATTTGGTTTCCAACCACCAACTTTATTACCCCTTCCAAGTTCAAAGTTGGAGTTGGCTGAATCAAACAGCAAAATAAAAGTATCACGACTACGTTCTTTTAGTAGCATAAAATGTAAGGCACGACTAGTCAAAGTTCTAAAGAAGTCAAAAGTGGGAAAGGCAATTAACCCATCTTAAACAGCACAAGTTCAAAGACATGCCCATCCAAAGGAGTTAAATCAAAGGAAAAAACACGTACCATTACAATTCAAGCTTAACACAAAAGGAAAATGGCAAAAACTTACAGTATTAAACCATCACACTTTTGCAAGAGGGTGTTCTGTACTTTGTTAATGGCAAAAAGGTGTTGTGAACTTTGATTTTTTGTGCAAAATGTATGTATTTGTACAAAAATGACAAAATTGCCCTTAAAACTAATGATTAATTTTAAAACAAAAATAATAGAAGTTTTTTCTGAAAATATCTTTAACTAAAATGTGTATAATCAAATTCTGTAATTTAATTTTAGTTAAAAGTTTTAAAAGTTAATAGTTAATTTTATTAAAAAAAACTTAATCCTTAATTTGAGGGCTAATTTCGTCATTTTGTACCAATATACACATTTTAAAATTTTATTTTATTAAAATCTTGATTTCAGGGGCAATTTCTTCATTTTTGTACAGATGTACACATTTTGCACAAAAAAATCAATGTTCACAGCACTTTTTTGCCATTAACAAAGTGTACAACACCCTCTTACAAAAGTGTGATAGTTTACGACACCTTTTTGCCATTTTAACTAAAATAAATGGCATACTAAAAAAAGCAGTGCAAATCAGCAATACATTAAATGGATAATGTGGCTGTTGAGTGAAAACAGAGACAAACATGCTTTGTCAACCTAAAGTAAATTTGTAAAGGAGCATAGAGGTTGAAGGTCATAAGTACTAGTAGAATCTTACAATCTCTTTTACGATAACTTGTGCTAGCTTCAAATGTGTGCTTACCGTTTTTCTTCAAATACTAGTTAGGACATTTCAGATTGTTCGAATAGCTTGAAAATTCATCGAGTAATCAAATTTTGGTACTATTAGAAATGAATGACAGCATCCAGTTATCTCTTATTATTATTACAATGTCTTAACATAACCAATTCAGACTTGCAGCACGTTTTGTAATAGAGGTCCACATAAACAAATAGGGTGTGGCAAAAAGTTATACAAGAAGGAACTATACCTCCCCAATTCCAAACTTGCCCTTCTTCAGTCAGCACCATTGTGAAAAATCCTCCACAGGAAACAGCAGTAGCAGGCACTGGCAATGCTTTTACTTTCGTAGGGATACTATATCCACCACCCTCATTTGGACCCGAGCCAGGACCAAGGCCTAATCTACCATCGCCTTGATCTCGACCCCAAGTATAAATATCCCCTACATCAGAGAAATCATAACCAACCAAGTCAAACATGAAAACCAGCTAAATCCTGCTCATCTTAAGAAGAGAAAATCGTGAATTCTATGAGAAAATACTTGCAAGTGTAAAATTAGTATTCTCATTTTTTAGAGTTTCTTCTTTATATTTTCGTCTAGCGCCTAGGTTTTCATGTGCATAATTTGAATTTTGAGACATCCAAACCCGTCAATGAAACATTGCAACACAAGAAGTAGTTTGACAAACCTGATTCAGTGATGGCAGCTGTATGTGTCCCACTAGTTGCAATATGGCAGATTTTCTGATCCCAAGGTCCTTTAACCAATCTAGGAAGTAATTCTCTATGATAAACAGAATGTCCAAGAGCACCAAAACCACCATAGCCCCTGCAAGCTTCATTTTCATTACACAGCTTCAAGTTACACAGCTAAACATATCAACACTAATTTCAGCAAGAACAACATAATTGATATTGATGAAATCACCCATGTTATGTTCCATACATCGACAAAATAGTCATGATTCGGTTGCAAAATATAAACCAAACACCCACATGAAAACAACTTTTTTCACATTGTTGTCCAAAACAAGCCTTCAATCTTGATTGGCAGTAGCAAGGATGAACATAATTGTCCAAAAATTAACAACTCCTAAACAATTTTCATTCATGGATGAAAACCAGAGCTTGCAAGGTTCCTCAACCAACCAAGGAAGTAATTTTCTACGATAAAAGGAAGGTTCGAGTAGACCAAAAGTACAATATCCCCTGCAGGCTTCACTTAATAACACAATTCAAGTTACACGGCCTAAAGTCCATACTCTCAAATCGACACAAATTTCAACAAGAACAGCGTCACAAAGAGAAGCTGCTGCATCTAGATTAACCAAACCACCCATGTTCCATGCATTGAAAAAATTTAAGTCACAAATCAGTAAATATTATGGTATATTTATTTCTCCATTTTTCTAGAATCCCATCTGAAAACAAATTATTTTCCACATAATCATCCAAAAACAACCCTTCCATCATCCTCAGGATCACACAAGTGTCAGGAAAATTACTAGTCCTAAACAATATATAGAAATGGTGACTACTGTACTGACCAGGTGAAGACTTGACCCTGATGGGTGAGCCCAACAGAATGCAACCCACCAAGAGCAATGCACCGAGCAGAGTCCAAATTAGGGTTCAATGTAGGAAGAAAGATCGAGTCCTCGTGCCCCAATCCAAGGCGACCACCATCCCCTTTTCCCCAGATCCAGAATTTCCCATCGACAAGCAGCGAAGAATGGAAGAGACCGCAAGAAATTCCCACATCCAGTCGACGGCGAGAGTGATCGGATCGACGACCCGAGGTCGGAGAGAGAGCGAATGAGGAAGGGTCGAGGAGGAGGTTGGCGACGGCGGTGGGGTGGTGGCGGCACTTCTCGGTTCCGTCGCCGAGTTGGCCGGAGTAACCTTTACCCCAAGAGAGAAGCTGGATCGTCGCGGCTCCTTCCTCGACATTGCTCTCAACCAAAATCGGAGCTTTGGCGCCTGCGGAGGTGGAGATGTTGCGAGAGAGAGCTGTGAAGCGGTGGCGGAGACGATGAGCCATCGCTAGTGCAACTCAACTCAATGAGTGAGGACAAAGACAATGCACCTCTGTTCTTGTTCCACCTTCATAAACAGACCGGACCGGATTGTAAATATATCATAATAATAGAGAAATGGAAAAAGAAAGAAGATTTAATTCCAGTTTAGTATACCTAGTTGGAAGTCATTTATAAATTAGTATATCTACTTTAAAAAATTTCATTCGCGTTCACTTAAGTGTATTTTTTTTTATAATGCATCTTAACACCGTTAAAATTTGGACGGAAATTGTTTTAAAAGCGTGAAATGTCTGAATTACCTCTGACTATTCATCAAATTTTCAGAACATGCCATCAATTCATCCATCTCATTCTCTCATTCTTTTTTTTCTTTTTTTGTCTATCTCCAAATCCAAACTAAAATTGATCAAATTAACAAAACTCAGGTGATAATTTTAACAAATTTAATCAAATTAGATCAAATGTGGACCAAAATCGACAAATTTCATGAACAATTTGCCCTAAAAATTCATACTCCATCTCCTCCTTCTCAACACACTCATTTTTTCGAGTCCTCTACGAACTTCTATTTTCTTGTTACCAATGCTGTAAAATTTGTTCAAATTGGTATATCTGGGTTCAAGCTGTGGCCATGGATCTGGGTTCAAGCCATGGCCAAATTCTTAGCTCAAATCCCTTGTTTTCCCTCTTCACTGACATTTTATCATTAATCAAACAAAATCAAATGAACCATAACTGCCATTTTATCATCAATGCCGATATTGGGCAAGAATCAGTAACAAAATTTAGGCGAAAATTGGCTGTTGACTTTGTCGAGAGAGGGGCTAGACCATGAACCCTGTCGCGCGAACAGGGACGAAACCATGGCGCCGACACAACAAATCTGGTTGAGGAAGACATTCTCCGAGAACTCGCTGGAAATTGAACTCTTCCATCGACGGCCCAGATCTGATTGTCCAACTTCAAAGAATCAAAACTAGTATGTCTTGAACTGGTCGAAGAGCGCGACAGCAGCTCGGCGTCGGAGAGGGAGAAGGAGAGTGGGATTTTGGTCCCGAGGTTGACGACGGAGAGATCGCAGATCCGTGTACGTTGTCGGCGTTGGCCCGAGATTTGCCGAATCTACCTTCCACGCCAGCGACGACCCACCGAGACCCTTTACCCATTCGCTTACCTGGAAATTCGACGCCCCACTAGAGACCCACGTCGAGGACGACCCGGAGAACGTAGTTGCAGAGAAGGAATGGAGAAGAGGGATGAAGAGGGAGAGGGGTAGATTAGGTATTTTTTAAAAAAAACAATAAATCACGTTAATTTGGAAGGAAAATCAGTAACGTGTAACTTTTCGATACTTAGGTGAGCGCGAATGAAAGTTTTTTAAAAAATTTGACATTGTGAGCACCTTAAAATTTGACAATTTCGCACCGTTGGTCATTATGTCTACTTTCACTAAAATATGTTAGGGGTGTATTCAATTAGGATTTTAATGATTTTTGAATGATTTTTCAAAGTTCATGAATTCTTATAATACACAAGACTCTTTCAAGTTTATAAAGAGTCTCGATGATTTTAATGAAATGATTTTGCGAATCTCATGATTGGAGATAATACTTCTAAAAGAGTTTGTTATGCCTACCAAGACTTTCAAAAAAAATTTAAATCATCAATTTCTCAAAATCATTTAAAGTCATTGAATTTTAGAATACATTTGGATTTTAAAAGTATTTTTAAAATCATGATTGAATACCACAAGACTTTAAAAGTATTTTTAAAATCATGATTCAATGCCACAAGACTTGGAAAGACTTCTTAAATCCATTAAAATCATTATTGAATGCATCCCCTTAAAATTTTAGGATAAAATGACCAAAATACCCCCACATATATGTTAAATTTTAAATATATAGCCTTTTATCTCTTTCTCTATCTTTCTTAGATTTGAGGGAAAAAGACATTAAGCCACATCCAACAATACCCAAAAGACAGATAACCACCCCATCTTTCAAAAGACAGATAATTGTTGAAGATAATGCCTCTTAAAAGGCTTTCTCTTGGTCTTCCAAGTTTTGTGAGTTACATGACCTTAATGAATGAGTTACATCCTCCATTATTAGTCATGTTAATCTAATAAAATATAGTAAACAAGAACACAATTGCCACGCACAATTTTAGCGTGGAAAACCTCCTCAAGGCGAGAGAGGAAAAACCACGGGACCATCGAGACCGCTTAATCTCCATTATCAATATAATGAGTACAACGAGTTCTCTTAAAAAAACTAGTGAGCACATTAAAATATTTCATGGTTTGTTATTTATACGTAACAACTATTCATATTTTATTCAATATATTTGAACTACAAGTTTCCCTTCTATATTCTCAATGACAACTTTAGTACTACTTGAATCGTATGGAAGAAGTATAATATTTAAGAGAGTGAAACAAAAGAATTTCAAATGGGTGCAATGTTAGGCTCGATTAATAGACAAGTTGACCTCGAGCGGCCGAGCCTAGCATTTCAAGACCCAATAAACTTGCGAGTCGAACTTCTAACAAGTTTCTAAAGGTTTGTTTAGTAAATATTTGATGTTAGATACATGTAAGTCTAAGAACATAAATCGAATAATTAAACCAAACATTCACGCATGCAGTAATGAAATGAAATGAATCATGCAAATAGTAATGGCAACGGGGCGGGTTTGAGGCAGATTTGACAATCCCCGTCCCAGTTAGACTCGGATCGGGGATTCCCCGTTTCTAACGGAGACGAGGTATACCCGTCGGATTCGGGGATTCACCGTTTTCTATTTATGACCGAAAAAATGTTAAAACATATTTATTTTTTTAATAAATTTGTATAAAAATTATTATTTTAATAAAATATAGGGAAAGTGACACTTTTGTGCACCTGAATATACATTTTTGACACTTTCATACCCTAACTTTTTTTTTCTCTTTTTTCCATGCCTTACTTTCATTTTGGGACAACTTTCTTCGGAAACTTCAAAATACTCAAATTATTCCTGAATTGAACAAAAATTAAATTAAATTTAATTCTGGTCCAATTAAAGAGTGTGAAAAGATGAAATTGCCCTCAACTATTCATCTAATTTTCAAAGGTATGTCACCCTTTCAATTATTCCTCTCCTCCTTCTCCTCCACCCCCTCCTCATCGGCGTTTCTCCGGCATCCATCGTCGGGGTTTCTCCGACATGTGGGGAGCACGGTGGACCGACGAGGCCTCAAGAACACCTCCACCAAGGTGACCGTCTCGACCCATCCTGCTCGTCTTCTCCGGTGATTCTTCGCCGGAGCCGGCCATGTTTCTTCCTCTACGACCTCCACAACACAAAATGGCGAGCATCGACGTGGTGGGCAGCGGGCAACGAGCATCGACGAGGTGGGCAATGGGAAGCGACCAAAAGGGTAGACTGCGGTGCTCCGACGATCGTCTCCGGCACATAATGGTCGGAAAAGAGATAGAGGGAGAGAGGGAATAAGAAATGAGTTCAAGAATTCAAAATTTCCACTCGCAAGAAAGTGTGCCGGAACATATTTTCCGGCACACTTTCCGACGAGTGAAAATTTTGGCACAACTTCGGTCACCTCCACCAACTCCAGTCACCAGGTAAGCTTCACTGCCCAGTAGCTTCGTCACCTCGCCTCTGTTTTCTAACCAGAAAACAGAGCATATGACTGCTGCTCCGGCGCCATCGCCGCACCAAGTCTCCGGGGGAGCCGAATCTCCTCCCGGAAGACAGTCATCGCCGCCATCGTCTCCCGCCATCGCCGCCGCAGGAGGCTCTTTTTGATGAAGTAGGAGGGTCCAATGGCATTCACTTGAAAATTTGATAAATAGTTGAGGGTAATTTCGTTTTTTCACACTCTTTAAAAAATTGGGCCGGTTCTCTCCATTAGACCAGGGGTAATTTCGGTATTTTGAGAATTTTAGGGTAAATTGTCCAAAATGAAAATCAGGTATGGAAAAAAGAGAAAAAAAAGTTAGGGTATGAAAGTGTCAAAAGTGTATATCCAGGTGCTCAAAAGTGTCATTTTCCCTAAAATATATATTTTTTCATTAAACATGTATTATAAAATATTATTTTAACAAAAAATGTATTATTTTTCATTAAATATGTATTTTAAATCATATTTTTTAATTTTAAAATATATATTTTTAATAAATCGGGGCGGGGATACCTCACCCTGTCCACGCCCCGTGTCCATCCAAATTCAGGGACTCCCCACTCCGTTTTCGTTCGGATTCGGGGAAACCCATCGGGGACGGGGAATATTGCCATCCATGGATGCAAACAAATTGAAAAATAGTACTTACCTTTATTTGTTTGATAATACAATATCGCAAGATCAAATATAGTAAGTATTACTTGACTTAAGAATTTATATGTGAGACGATTGAGATGAAATTGGTTTTTGTCGAATCACTATAGTATGCTTTCCTTAAAACGATTATTACCCGTATGGACAACTGTGTTCTAAGATACAACGACAAATGAAGTCAAACTCGAACCGTTTTGCAGAAAGCAATCGAAAAAGAACAATTGTTTCAAAGAGAGACGACTAGGGTTTTCTTTGGCTTGTACGCGGTTGTGCCATAAGTTTATAATATGTAGGAAAATGGATTCTGAAACCTAGAGAGAATGAGAATGTAAATCTCACCATTTTATTTGGTGGGAAATAAGATTTTTTAAAAGTTGAAGGAAAAATTCAGATGAATATTACAATCTATACGATAAATTAATGTTAATTTGGTCATTAATGAAAATTATTTAAGCACAAGTATATCATGTGATTTACTAATCATTTTTTCTAAGTTTGCAAATGTAAAATAGTCGAGAGTTAGGACATGCAAAAAAATATAATAACCATTATGACTTGCGAAAAATTCTAATTTTAACAGACAGTTTTTGCAAAGAAAAATGATAAATTACTACATGGGCTTCCCGGAGGTGGAGGCGATGGACACGCAGCGCGCGAAGGCCGACCATATCTGGTGTTTTCCATATCTAGGTCGGTGGTCGTCAGAGAGACTGGCGGTCGTGGCGTGGGTAAGGCAGATGGCGTGGTGGTGGCTTCCGCTCATCAGTGACGATGGAAGGGTTGGCTCTGGCTCTTGGCAAGTGACTTTCTTGGTGGTCTGCTACGGTGCTTTGCGGGTTTTTTGGGTGGTCGAGCTTTGCTATGGCAATGTCGACCGGTCTCTGCTCGCCGGAGCTCTCACTGGCGACTAGGGTTTTTTTGGCGACGTTTTTCTGCCATGGCTCGGTCCTTTTCGGCTTGGACCGATAATCCGGTACAATCGGTTTGGTTCAGTCGGTTCGGGATTTTGACAGCGGGTTTTGGCGCAAAGAAGGGTTGTCGTCGATATTTTGGTGAGATCGGTAGATCGAAGAGTTTTTGATATGGGGTTTTCGACCCATATTTGTCTTCCTCTCTATATCTCACTTGTTTTTGATATTTCTCAATCTGCGCGCTCGGAGGTTTGGTTGGCTGCCATTTTGCCGGTGCTCAAGTGGATATTCCCTTAGATAATACCAAGACCAGTTGTTGATGTGAGGTTTATATGAACCGAGACACGCTGAGAAACCCAAGTTTGGGTGATTATCAGATACCTCTCATGGAAGATGCTTGAGGAGCAGTGCTCGCTGAGGTGAATGAGCTCAGATAAGAGGATGCCCCCCCCCCCCCTCCCCGAAAAATGTGGATTGGTGGTATATTATTGTTTGAGTTTGCATGTTTTTTGTTTGTATTGTGGGTCTCTTGTTTTGAGTTTAGTGTGTTTAGTGGCTGTCAGAGCATATGCCGTATTTAGTTAGTTTAGTATGTGTTTTAGTTTCGGTTGTCGGTGTGGCTACGTTATTTCTTGGAGGTGTTCAAAGAGGTAGGGTGTCTTTTACTGTTTACTTGTAAACTGTACACGCCTAATGCTCAATCTTCGAGTGCAAATTTTTTCCCGTCTCGTGATTTCATGAATGTACTTCGGTTTACTTTAAAAAAAACTATAGTCAATTCTCACTTTACTACCCTAACTTCTTTTTTTTACATTCCGTTAGTTCCGTTAAATCTCATTGTTAAAATAATTTAAAATGACAATTTACCCCCAAATTTGTATTGCATTTATAAGTTTGTGTCATTAGGGCAAATGAGTTATTTTCACTGAGACTTTTATCTCCATCTATAATCTCTCTCTTCGATTACTTACTTTTGTTTTAATATTACATTTTTTAGTTGTTTAAATTTTTTGTTTGGTTTTGGAATTTTTGTTTGAGATTTTGGGTTTTAGATTTGTTTTATTATTTTGGGAAATAAAACAACTACAATAATATCGAGTGATTCTCATTGGAGAGATAAAATATAGGGAAAACTACACGTAACCACACTCAACTAAGGCGAAAAGACATATAGTTATCTCCATCTTTCAAACTGGACACCTAGCCACACCCATATATTCAAAATTGACACTCAGCTAGAACCGTTAAGTATTTGGACGGAAAAGTTAAATTTTGAAGTAAAAAGAAGAAAATGCCCTTGGTATGACTTTAAGTTTTCAAAAAATGTCATCCTCCTATTTTCTTCTCTCCTCTGTTTCTTCGCCGGCCTCGTCTTCGACCCTCCGACTGACTTCGCCGGCCGGCCTCGCCCTCTCACCGGTGACCGGAGGCTCGCCGGAAAATTGGTTCTGGCATTCTTTGAGATGCATGATCTTCAACATCATTGCCACCATTGTCAACTTAGATGTGCAATGGGGAAATTTTGATTTAAACTACACTGGATTCGTGGGTATTGTATGTAAGACACATGAGCATGAAAATGGATTTTAAAATTTTAATTAAATCATTTCAAAAAAAATTAAATGCATGTCATGATTAATGGGATCCCAAAATCCCTTGGATAAGTATGATGACATAATTGTGTGATCAGTAATTCTGATGATTACAATGGCTCCAAAAAACAGAGGATGAAACAAAAAGATGATACAGATGGAGGAAAAGCATAAGGCTAATAAACACTAGTTAGAGATTCAAAATTTGATAATGGTGTGGAGTTAATTGAAATGAAAGCAATGGCTTCATTAATCCTATAACAATATATATGTAGAGAGTGGTAATTACGCTTTGATGAAAGTGGAAGGTGATGTTGAGCTTTTAGCTGCGTTGATAAATATACAGATAGAGGATATGGGATCAATGGTCGTTGTGCTCGTGCCAGCACAAGAATGATGTAGAATCTGGCTCTCTGCTTGTTGAAGCTTATTGTCGTGCTTCCTCTTGCTTTGGCGGCCATGCCACCAATTTGCCTTTGCTTTCCTTCTTTCTCTTCGTTTCGACACTCTTCCACTACCCAATCATATGACGTAAACCGGCGAGCCTCCGGTCATCGACGAGAAGGCGAGGCCGGCCGCGAAAGTCGATCGGAGGGTCGGAGACGAAGCCGGGGAAGAAACAGGGGAGGGGAGAGGAAAAAAAAGGAGAATGACATGTTTTGAAAATTTAAATTCAGTCCAAAAGCATTTTCGTCTTTTTACTTCAAAATTTAACTTTCTCCATCCAAATAGTCAACGGTTCCAGGTGAGTGTCAATTTCGAATATCTGAGTATATGTATGTGGCTCATTTAAAAGATGTGGATAGTTAGGTGTTTTTTTACCTTTGCGCTAGTTGGGTATGAGTATATGTAGTTTTTCTTAAAACATATCTAGAGGAGGGAATTTCGCTAAAGTGCATCATCTGAGACATTTATTTGCCTTAATAATATAAACTTATGAATTTAATGAAAATTTAATAGTAAATTATCACTTTATATGATTTCAATGGTAAAATTTCTGGACACTAAGAGCATCTCCTTTGATATGCTATATTTAACATAAAACTTTTGCCATATATTATTTTTTAGCATTCATATGCTATTTCATTCCAACATATATGTTATATACTATTTGCTATATGTCATTTTAATAATAAAAAAATAAAAAATATTATTTATTTATTGTATTATTATTATTTTATTTAGTTAATTGATAAAGGTATCATTTGGATGATAAAAATAGTAATAAAATAATATTTTTTTGAAGAGGCAAATGACTTATATTACATTTTTACATCAAATATATTATGAAAATATAGTATATGCCGAAATAACATATTGTTGGAGTTGAGATAACATATTTTGCATTAAAAATACAAATATAACACATGTTGGAGATAGCCGTGGAAATGAAAAAAGAAATCAGTGAGGAATGAGGATAATAAAATGAGAATAGACCATCGAGTTGCATTGAAAGGTGATTTCCCCTCTTTTTGGAGACTGTTTATTATTACATTATTAAAATGAATAAGTGGGACCCACCCTTTCCAAGTGTGTAATTTAACAGTCCCTTTTCGTTTTCAAATTCTCTTAATCTGTCTCTGTGACTGTGAGTACACTGTATCTACTGAGCTATACAACGCATGATCAACCTCCTTTATTTCTTGCATTTTCCACAGCTTTCTCGGCAACCAAACAGCCACCAAGACACTCTCTCATTTCCTGCTGCTGGGTTTGCTAGCAATTCTGCTTCCACAAGTGGGTCAAAGCTCAACTGAGGTCTAATCGATGGCTGGTTTCGGAGCAAAATGGTATGTTCTGAGATCCGTGTCGATGGTTCTACTCAATTTTCTCCTTGCCTTCGTTTTCGTCTCCGCCGAAAGAGGCCTGAAAATGGGATCTTCCAGATTCGCTCCAAAAGATGATTCTGAATCTGGGTTCCTTCTCACCGCCTCCAATTTCTTGTGGCAGTCAGGCAAATCGGGTTACCAACATGTTTGGCCGGTAAATTTTGATATTCTCTCTGCATTTTTAGCGTCTGTTTTGAAACAAAAAATGTTTCTGTTGTTTTCATTCTTTATTATTTGGCGTCTTGTTTCTGTAATTACTGTGGACTAGTGAGATTTCCCAGATCATGTTACTTATGACTCCATATGGTGATTTGTCCTTTACTTTGTTGAGGCATGTGGTTAGGGCTGGTTCATTAAATATTCGGTTCAGACTCGTTATAATCGAGCTTGAGCCGAATTCAAGCTCGAGATTGGACTTGTTTAATAAAAAATCCAAGTTGAAGCTTGATCTTTTAAGGCTTGATAAGTTCACGAGTCAACTTGTTTAACATTTAATTATTATATATTTAAAATATTAGCAATATTTATAATGATATTAGACTAGACGAGACGAATCGAGTTGGCTTGATATGAGTAGATGGAAGTATATGAATGCAACTATTTAAAACACAGAATGGTTTAGTCATGTTGTGCATTTTTGAGTTTTTTTAAATAAAAATTAATGTGAAATTGACTGTGTTTGGCCGTCTATTTTGTCCTGCAGGATATGGAATTTGGTTGGCAGATTGTTGTGGGGAGCATAGTTGGATTCTTTGGAGCAGCATTAGGGAGTGTAGGTGGTGTTGGAGGTGGAGGCATTTTTGTTCCTATGCTTAGTCTAATTATAGGGTTTGATCCAAAATCGGCAACTGCTATATCAAAATGTAAGATCTACAACGGGTGTTTATTTCTGTTCGGAGTTCGGGTTTCAAATATTTTTTTGGAGTTAGTAAAGATTGTTTCTATGCGTAGTCTATTTTTGCAATGACTTGACTTTTAGGCTTAAAAAAATATTCTGATCTGTTTCTTTTGTTTGAACTAATCTCACTGTCGGTTCTGTGGGAATTTGATTTAGTTTTGGGCTTATCATATACTCATCTTTGAGATCAGAGGCATACATTTCTAATCAGACTGTGAATTTCAAATTATTTCCTTGAAATCAATTTCTCAAAGTACAATGAAAGTCACGGACGGTTTATGATCCCGTTTTGTCTGTTTATTTCAGGCATGATAATGGGCGCAGCAGGCTCAACCGTTTACTACAACCTTAAACTAAGGCATCCTACGATAGACATGCCCATCATTGATTATGACTTGGCGTTGCTCATCCAACCGATGCTCATGCTGGGAATTAGTATAGGAGTTGCTTTCAATGTGATATTTGCAGACTGGATGGTCACGGTTCTCCTCATCATTCTCTTTCTTGGTACCAACTTTTTTAGACTTGCACTGCCCTCAAGGCCTATGATTCTGCTCCTGCAAGTGCTCTGATTGTTTATTGTGCTTTGCAGGCACTTCTACAAAAGCTTTCATCAAGGGTGTTGAAACGTGGAAGAAGGAAACCATAATGAAAAAGGTATACACTATTTTATGGTATGTATTGAATTTAGGACCACATGCTCTTGACGTGAAGCCTTAATCCTTTTATTTGTGCTTCACAAGGAGTATAAAGGTCATTATTCATTTGTTTCTTCAATAGCATTTGAGAAATCTTTTCCGTTGAATGAGCTAGAGACAATATAAGAAATTTGAGTAACTTGACTTTATCATCAAAATAATAAGTATTATATGGCATGGCTTAAAACTTCCAAAGGGCGCTGAATTTGTGACTTTACGTCGGAACCTATTTGATCTCATATGTGGTCATAATGGGCCCTTAATGTGAATGAGTAGCATTTAAATTGACTCTGACCATTTGGATAATTATTGTTTCTGATTTTAGGAGGCTGCTAAGCGCGTGGAATCAAATGGTGAGTCGATTTGATGCTGTTTCTTTAATTGTGTCATAAAAATTAGAAATCTGCTATTGTTCTATAATTAATCTTCCAAAATCAATGCTAAAGTGCTTCCATCCTGTTAGGTACTTCTGGTGCCGAAGTAGAGTACAAACCTCTTCCAAGTGGTCCTCAAACTCGGGATCATGAAGTAAGTATACTCTGGTAGGATGTTATTCGTAACACAGAAGCTCAAGTGCCTAATTATTGTGAGCTTTGCAGGTGGGTGTACTTGAGAATGTGTGTTGGAAGGAGCTCGGACTTCTTGTCTTTGTTTGGGTCACTTTTCTTGTGCTGCAGATAGCCAAGGTTTTTTCCTTTTTACCTCCCCATTTTATTTTGAAATTGTTTTTGGTACGAGTTCTTGTATAATCATGAGGCTAACTCATAAAAATCATCCCTTGCTGGCACACAGACGAATACAGCAACATGCTCGATACCGTATTGGGTGCTGAACTTGTTGCAAGTAAGTTCTATCTGAATGCATACAAAATTAATTCTTCTTTTGTATCACACTGTTTGTAGTGAGGTTGAGGGTTGATGTAATTTTTGAAAGGTGGTAAAATAACAGTTTTTTTATCCATGATGTCACAGGTTCAAGTCTTGGTGTTCACAATTTTTGCTGATAAAAAAATATTTCTTATTTCAACAATACCGGTTCTCACATCATTATTCTCTTTTCAGGTTCCAGTGTCTCTTGGTGTATCTGGGTATGAAGCCGTTAGCCTATACAAGGGGAGGAGAGTAATAGCTTCCAAGGGAGAATATGGGTCAAACTTGGGAGTTGCTCAGCTGATTGTTTACTGCTTATTCGGAGTCCTTGCTGGACTAGTTGGTGGATTGCTTGGCCTAGGTGGAGGCTTTATTATGGGCCCACTATTTTTGGAGCTAGGAATACCTCCCCAGGTGAGGAAAATTCATCAATATAAGAGTCTCGGGGGATTTTTTTTACTGGATCGCCATAGCCTGTAATGTTCCATGCTCCCTTGATATCAAACACAGTAAAATGATATCAAAATAAAATACTGATGTAAAAAAGGGTTCACACCATTGACTGCTATGCCTTCACATAATCATGAATTTGAGATAATGTGTATTATCATTTTGGAATTATCGAGCAAAACCGGTAGTGAATTATAGAATTAGCCTGGGAAAGATTATAGGTTGAAGATAGCACAAGGTCAAGAACTTAAAAAATGTCTGCCACATATTCTCTCTTTTCGGTATTTGTTAACAGTTTATGAATTGCATAATGTGCGGTTTAAGTTTATGTCCGAAATGTGATGTAAGTATTGAAAGTAGTTAAGAGCCACCTTCTAAAACATCGAGATCTGTATAGAATGGTTTAAACTTGTGCAAGAAATTATATGGTAACTAACATTTGAAAAAATTCTTATGGAGGTTTCAAGTGCCACGGCCACCTTTGCCATGACTTTCTCCTCGTCTATGTCCGTTGTAGAGTACTACCTCTTGAAGCGATTTCCAGTTCCTTACGGTGAAGTCTGTAACTCAGCTCGTTCTTGATTTTGTCCAAAAGATAGAAAAACATTTATTTTATGATTCATTACATATTCATCCGTTTTACAATATTTGTTGCAGCTGTCTACTTTGTTGCGGTAGCAACTTTTGCTGCCGTTGTTGGTCAGCATGTGGTGAGAAAGCTGATTTTCTTGTTTAGGAGGGCTTCACTGATCATCTTCATCCTGGCCTTCATGATATTTGCCAGTGCAATCTCACTAGGTATGTATCGTCCTCTGACTTTCCCGTTGTCAAAGTCCCACATTGAAAGCATATGAATCACATTATCACTTTAAATATATATTATGAGTCTCTGCCTTCTACACCTACACCCCCTCCATGAATCACAAGATCCCGTCAGTCTGCTCCTCCACCTCTACCGCGGATAACCCGAATTCTCATTTTCCATGAAGCTCAAATTTTGTGGATAGCCCGAATTCTCATTTTCCATAAAACTCAACTATTGTAGATAACCCGAGTTCTCATTTTCCTGTCAAGCTCAACTATTGTGAATAACCCAAATTCTCATTTCCCATCAAACTCAACTAGTGTTGATAAGATAATCTGAACTCTCATTTTCAATTGAAGCTCAACTATTGAATCCTCATTTCCCATTAATCTCAGCTTTTGTGGAAACCCGAGTTCTCAAACTGATATTTCTCATGTTCACAGGCGGGTGGGGATATCTGTATGAAGCGTAAACTGCAAAATTTTCTCTCATTTTCCTAGGATTTGTGGCAACAGTCATTCTTTGAATCGCTGCTACAATTTTATATAGGATCATAGGAGTACTAGTTTTCAACAACATTGTATAATTGATGATATCATTATCAGTTGGTATTCGAGCGATGTAATTTGTGGAACGGTGCCGTTTGAATAAAATATATACTGGAGGGAACGTTTCACTTTAGAAGTGGAATAGAGTGCGGGACGATGCGTTTCCTTGAAAAAATTAGATAGTATCAGAGGCAGGTTTCGATCTTGCGACCTGTGGGTTATGAGCCCACCACGCTTCCGCTGCGCCATTTTGATTTGTTGGTTCTATTGTTCACTAATTATATATATATTAATATTTATTAATTCTCCTTGTTTACCCAATTTATCAGTTTGATTTTTATAAGTATTCATCTCGTGTTTATTAATCAAGGAAACAATTTTAATTTCAGCCTAATTTATCCATGCTCGTGCGCTATATAATAATTAATTATAGAGTATTACTAAATTTTATTTTGTATCATTTATCCTAAAACCGTTAGAATAAATAGAAAAATATATTTTAAGTTGATTTTTTAAAATACCAAAACTATTTTTGTATTAAAAAGTTTTGAAACTAAAATATAATGTCAGTGTGTATTGCTGCCATGATCGACGATCCACCTTTAAAACAAATACGTGCTGAAAAAATCAGAAATGAGCCACACGATCCTTGAGCATTCTACTATTCATCATTTTATTTTTTAGAAATTTATCAATACCTGAATAAGCATACCAGATGTCATCCCCAATCTCCGTTCTAAGCCCAGTCCTCAGTCCCAAGCCTAGCTCCTGCTCTCTCAAATCCAACCACACCATCTTCGACCATCGTCGCCCACATCCTGAGCCAAGCTGCAGTCATCAATTTTTCCTGCATGTATTCGTGTCAGGTGAATCAACGACCATGGCAACACATAATGACATTTTATTTTTAATACAAGGGTAGTTTTGGTATTTCAAATTTTTTGCTTATAATATATATATATAATACACGGTAGTGAACTGAAAAAACGTGCATAACCACATTGAAACCATTTTGACATGTATTTAATATAATTAAAATACAAAATTTAATCCTGAATATATAATGATGTTTAATTGAATCAAAATGAGCAGAGCAAAATTGGAAAATAATAATAATTTGAGATCGAGCTTAATTATATAACCTTATTCGTAGTGTTTTAAGAGTCTGACTTGTCTAATTTTTTTTGAAGGTAAAAGCGAATTTTATTAATTAGATGACTACTAAGTCGGCATCACGCCGGACAACTGAAGCCACAAGTGGTGGGACAGACCACTCACCATAATCCTAACTAATGTTAGCTAATGCAAACTTGGCCAATTCGTGAGCCATTTTATTACAAGATCTACGGAAAAAGGATATAGAGACGTTAAATCCAGGAACCGAGATTAATCGTCTGCAGTCATATCTCCACAGAGCGGGCACTGGGTGAGGATTGGGAGCTCCTTCTCAGCCAGACGAGACATCGTTGGTAACAGGTTTGATATAGCCCTCCATATGAAAATCTTCACTTTCGGTGGGACCTGCAACTTCCATATTTTTCTCCAACCGCTCTCTTGCGTTGGTGGGGACCAGATAGACCCGCTTTGATAGAGTGCCCGGTATGCACTTTTTACAGTGTACTCCCCTAATTTATCTGCCTCCCAACACTAGTGATCCTTTTTTTCGTACCAGCTCGGTATTATAGAGAAGGTTGCATGTGTCGTGATCCAGTAGTGCTCTGAGCTTTCCCACATTCCATGCTCTGCATCATGCGGCGAACAGTTCAAAGATCCGCGTACCCACCGGAATGGTTGGACTTGCAGCGATCGTCGGGTTTTCCCCTTTCAGCCACAGGGTCCCTACTAACTGACTGAGACCTAGCCCTATACTTAGCCTAACCTTCTTCCGCAGTATCGACCTTGCCTCACAGAGGCTCCTCCATATGAAACTCGGGCCAGTCCCCAAGGGGGCGTCAAGGAATGACGAATGAGGGAAGTACTTGCCTTTTAGGATTTTTGCCGGTAAAGACTTCGGTTTTGTGAGGATCCTTCATGCCTGTTTCCCACAAAGCGCTAGATTGTGCTCCTTTAGGTTGAGGAAACTCATTCCACCCAACTCCTTGTGCTTACATAAATCAGCCCATTTCGCCAAATGATTCCCCTCCTTCCGTCATTTCCTTTCCACCGGAACTTGTTGAACACTAGTCCAATGTTGTCAAGGAGTTTTTGAGAGAACATGAACACCTGCATTGAATATGCTGGGAGAGCCTACAATATGGATTTGATCATAACCTCCTTTCCCGCTGATGACAGAAATCGGTTGCTCTATGAGGCCATTCTCTTAGCCACGCGTTCCTTAATATAAGCTAAGGACTGTCTCTTATTTCTTCCTATCATATTTGGGAGACCCAGATACGTGGAAGATTCACGTTCCTCCTTAAACCCTAACACTTTGATAATCTCTTCTCTATTATTTAACAGGGTGTCTGGGGAGAAGAAACCTGATGACTTTTCCTTGTTAATTAGTTGGCCTGATGCCTTCTCATAAATAAGGAGACATCTGACTAATTGATCTGCCTCCCTCCTTGTTGCCCTGCAGAATATGTAACTATCGTTGGCGAACAAGAGGTGATAGATTGATGGGGCTTCCCTTGCTACCTTGACGTCTTGTAGCTTTCCCACCATTGTATATTCTTGCAGTAGTAGAGATAACCCCCTCTGCGCATATAAGAAACAAATAAGGTGATAGTGGGTAGCCTTGTCTTAATCCTCTTGTTAGATCCGGGATTCTGATTGTGCGTCCTGATGTAGAGACCGTGTAAGTAACGATTGTAACACATGCATTGATTAAATTGATCCATCTCTGATTGTATCCTAGTGCCTGCATTACTTGGACTAGAAAGTTCCATTCCACCCTATCGTATGCCTTACTCATGTCAAGTTTCAGAGCCATGATTCCTCTGTTGCTCTGTGACTTCTTCCTCACGTGGTGAAGGACCTCTGATGCTACAATTATGTTATCCGTTATAAGTATGCCTGGGATAAAGGCACTCTGGGTTGCTGAGATGATCCCATCCATGGAATCCTTTAGCATGTTAACCAAAACTTTTAATATTACCTTGTATAAGACATTACACATCGCAATAGGTCTATAATCCCCTAGGGAGTCTGGATTTTACTTTTTTGGGATAAGCACAATACTCGTTTCGTTTGCCCCTATCGGTAGGTTTCCTGTGGCGAAGAAATCCAACACCATTCCGACCATCTCTGATTTCATCATCTGCCAGTTGGCTTTGTAGAATGCCGAATTTAGCCCGTCTAGGCCCGAGGACTTGCATGGATCCATCCCGTTTAGAGCCACTCTTACCTCCTCCTCCTCCACTTGCCGTAATAGAGCCTCATTTTGTTCGGTTGATATGGTTGATTGTACGAGTCTAGTAATTTCACTGCACTCAACCCCTCCCCTTGTAAAGAGGTCTCTATAGAACTCGCATATCTCTTCCTCAATACATGTTCCACATCCCACCCTTCTTCCTCCAACTACTGCTAGTGAGCTTATATAGTTTCGCCTTCTCCTCTCCGTTGCGCAATTGTGAAAGTAGGTTGTGTTATGATCCCCCTTTTCCAGCCATAACTGTTTTGACCTCTGTCTCCAATGTATTTCCTTTGCCATCAAAAGATCGTTTAGTTTTTCCGCCTCCCTTCCATATTCCTCGACGCCCTGATCATCTCTTCTGTTTCGTAAGTTGTTAACTGATGCCTGCAGGGGTCTTAACTCGGCGTAGGCCCTCTTATTCTCTTCTATCCCCCACCGTTGAATCCTGTCTCTAACTTCTGCGAGCCGGTTCATGAAAGACAGATGTGCACTATCTTCCCAAGCTGCTGAGGTCACTCTCCCACACTCCGGGTTTAGCAACCATTCATTATTGAATCTGAACTGGTTTTCGGCCCGCAGATGAGTTTGTCGATAAGCAGTTAATAATATTGGGCTATGGTCGGACGTCGAGAAACCGATGTTTGTCAGTCTGGTGTTCCCAAAAACATCGATCCAAGCACTGTTCGTTAGAGCTCTATCTAGCCTTGCTTCCTTCCACCGTCTTGTTCCCCTGCTTTTCTTCCACATAAACTCGTGCCCTATCAAGTCCAAATCCCTTAACCTGCAGTCCTCCAGCATAGAGTTATATCCCTCCAATAATTCTTGGGGAATCGGCAAACAACCTCTCACTTCTTCCTGAATGCCCACATTATTTAGGTCGCCTATGACATACCAAGGCGTAGACATCCCAATAACAATGGTTCTTATTAAATCTCACGTTAGATGTCTGTAATATTTGTTGGGATCTCCATGTAGTTCCTGACTAATAGTTAATTAATCATTTATTAATTTTTAATTAATTGTTAAATTCAATTTATTTTTTTATTAAGTCATTGCTAATTCTTTATTAGCTCTTAGAAGACCCTCTCTGTCCGACTATAAAAGTATTTTTTAAAAAACATTGCTTATTGGAGTCGAATAATTCTTTTCAAACAGGATTTTGTTGTAAAATATTGGTGAACACCACCATACCCTACACTCTCTAACCACACCCACACCATTCCTCTACTCTACCCTCTCACCATACCTCTACTCTTCTCTCTTACCATGCCTCTACCCTCTTACCATCATGCCCTTGATTTGAGGATGATTGTGTTCATTCAATCATTACATTTTGTGTATAAATATGTGGGGGCAATGAGAAATTGATCATCCGAGAGCAAAAGCTCCCTTCCTCTTTTCACTTGTATATCTTCATTCTTTCCTATTATTTGCTCTAATAATCTTGCAATGTTAATTAATTTTGGTTGCTTTTAATACTCACGTATAAAACTATTTCACAACACGTTATCAGCACGATTAGCTCGGTTATCGTAATTTTATATTTCTAACTAAATTTAATTTAGTTATTGAATTTATGTTTATTTCGTAAATTTACTTTGCTTATTATTTATCTATAAGTATGCTCTGTGATCGCCAATTTTAAATTGGATCTTTCACATCAGAAATGTATCTGCTATTATTATACTTGTTATATATTTATGTATAATGTTTTGTAACCCGAAGTTTACAAAACTAAAGGCATTGTGAACACGAAGTTCTAAAATTTTCGAAAAAAAAGGTTGTTGAACATGATGTTCATGTAAACCAGAAGTTTACGAATTTCTAAAATTTACGGAACCCGAAGTTCCAAATCAATGTATAAATCACGAACTACATCATGAGATACCGAGACTAAAACTTGAGGTCTTAAAAGTTAGAACCAGCAGTTCTAAATATCCGCAAAATATGTCATATTTTTGAATAAATATTTTGGACATATTTTAATTGTGTTATTGCGGTTAAATTTTTTAGAATGTCGAACCTAGTGAAATGCCAATATGTTGCCCTCGGTCTCAACGGAAAAAATTATTTTGAATGGGCTTTGGAAACTACTCTCCACCTAAGATCGATGAATCTTGGAGAAGTTATTGTAGACGATAATGAAGAGTTTGTGCAGATTAAAGCAAAGGCCATTATTTTTATACGTCATCATATTGATTATGGTCTACGAGCTGAATATTTAGATATTCAAGATCCACTTGATCTGTGGAAGAGGCTGAAAGAAAGATTTGAGCACATGAAGTCTATTGCCTTACCTCAAGCATCACATGAGTGGGCTAATCTTAGACTGCAAGATTTCAAGACCATAAATGAATACAATTATGTTGTATTTAGAATTGTATCCATGCTCCGTATGTGTGGAGACAACAGAACTGATGCTATGATGCTTGAGAAAACGTTCTCCACGTTTCACCCATCTAATATGCTCATGCAGCAGCAATATCGGGAGCGAAAATTTGAAAAGTTCACTGACTTAATTGCATGTTTATTGATTGCTGAACAAAATAATGAGTTGTTGATGAAAAACCATCAAACTCGCCCCGTTGGCAGTTCACCATTCCCTGAAGTGAATGTGACAAATTATGATGGTTATCCTTCTTTTGGGAGAGGCCAATGCCCTAATCGTGGCCGCGGGCGCAATAATTTTCACCCTCGTGGGAGAAATGACAAAATGGTCCACCAGAAGTGGAACAAATTTGAGAGGCGCGATAAAGGAAAAAGCCCACAAATTCAGACTCCCAAAAGCAGTGAACATGAATGTTTTAGGTGTGGTGTAAAGGGGCATTGGGCATGTACCTGTCGTACTCCCAAGCATTTGGTGGTCTTGTATCAAGCATCGATTAAGGGAAAAGAGAAAGTTGTAGAGACAAACTTTATGGATAACTCGGATCCTGTAGATCTGACTAATTTGGATATCTCCGACTTTTTTGCAGATGACGGCGGAAATATAGGAAATTTGATTTCCGATGATATAGCATGAACCTTTGTTAACTAATCACGATGTTGTAATATATTATAATATATTATGCTTTTGTATTATGTAATCCTTTCAAATGTTTGTAATCTAATGCTATGTTTTTTTCTTTTATGAAAGGATATGGATTTCGGAAATGTATCCCCAGTTGACAAAAATAGCAATGATGTGTGTATTGTTGATTCTGCCACTACACATACAATCTTTAAAGAAAAGAAATATTTTTCATGTCTAACCTTGGTTGAGGCAAATGTTAATACTATTATGGGTTCTGCGAATATTATAGAAGGCTCCGGAAGAGCTTCTATATTGTTAAGAAATGACTCTCGCTTAGAAATTCATAATGCTTTGTATGCTAGTAGATCCAGAAGAAATCTACTTAACTTTAAAGATATCCGCAGCAATGGATATCATATTGAGACCACAAGTGAAAATGAAACGGAGTTTCTTTGTATCACTTTAAATAATTGTGGTAAAAAGCGTGTATTAGAAAAATTACCTGTTCTATCATCTGGGTTGTATTATACAACTATAAGAACAGTTGAGGTCTACGCGGTATTGAACCAGAAGTTCTTTAATCCAAATGATTTTATGCTTTGGCATAATCGTCTTGGTCATCCAGGATCAACGATGATGCGTAGGATCATTGAAAATTCATGTGGACATTCGTGGACATGCGTAGGATCATCTCCATCATGTTTGCAAAGAATTCAGGGAGATATATGTGGCCCTATTCACCCATCTAGTGGACCATTCAATTATTTTATGGTCCTGATTGACGCATCCAGCAGATGGTCACATGTGTGCTTACTGTCAACTCGTAATGTTGCATTTGCAAAATTGTTAGCACAAATCATTAAGTTAAGGACACATTTTTCTGATTATCCGATAAAGTCTATTCGTCTAGATAATGCAGGTGAATTCACATCTAAGACATTTGATAATTATTGCATGTCATTGGGTATTGATATTGAGCATCCCGTTCCGCATGTGCATACCCAAAATGGCTTAGAAGAATCTTTCATTAAACGTATACAGATAATTGCACGAACATTATTAATGCAATCAAAATTATCAGTTTCTGCTTGGGGACATGTTGTATTACATGCTGCTTCTTTAATTCGGTTAAGGCCTAGTGCATATCATCAATATTCTCCTATGCAGCTTATGTGTGGACATCAACCTGATATATCTCATTTACGTAATTTTGGTTGTGTTGTGCAAGTACCTATTGCATCCCCTCAACGCACAAAAATGGGACCCCAACGTCGATTGGGGATTTATGTAGGTTTTGATTCACCATCTATTATCAGGTATCTTGAGCCCTTGACGGGTGACCTATTTACTGCACGCCATGCAGATTGTCATTTTGATGAGACGACGTTCCCACATTTGGGTAGAAATAAAAAGCCTCCTGAAGTTAGGCGTAAAATTGAATGGAAAGTAAATTCCATGTCTCATCTAGATCCACGTACATCACAATGTGATAATGAAGTATAAAGGATAATACATTTGCAAAATGTTGCAAACCAAATGCCTGATGCATTTGCAGATACATCAAAAGTGACAAGGTCATACATAGATGTTATCAACACACCTGCGAAAATTAAAGTTAATGATGACAATTCAAAAGCAGCGGTCGATTCCTCCAGTACACGCCAGAAGCGTGGGAGACCATTGGGGGCAAAAGATATCAATCCCCGTAAACGAAAAAATCAAATGAATAGACAAATAGTTCCAGCAGAACTATCGGTTCCTAAAGAACCATTGGTTCCCATAGAACCATCGATCCCAAAAGAAAAGGAAAGTTCTAAAATTCTTGAAGAATTGCAAGAACAAAGAAGTGAGGAAATACACATGAATCATTCCTACACTAATGAATATTTGGATCGAAAATCGATTAATATGGATGAAGTCTTTACATTCACAGTGGCATGTGAGATAATGAACGACTTTGATTTTGAGCCACGTAGTATTGATGAATGTCGTGAAAGACACGATTGGCCAAAGTGGGAAGAAGCAATTCAAGCAGAATTGACTTCATTGGCAAACCGGCAAGTCCTTGGACCCATACTTCGAACACCAGAAGATGTTCGGCCAATTGGATACAAATGGGTGTTCACAAAGAAAAGAAATGAGAAAAATGAAATTGTTCGATATAAAGCTAGACTTGTAGCACAATGTTTTTCTCAACGACCTGACATCGATTTCGATGAAACATATTCACCTGTAATGGATATGATTACTTTCAGATACTTGATCAGTTTAACAGTCTCTGAAAAGCTGGATATGTATCTGATGGACGTTGTCACTGCCTATTTATATGGTACGTTGGACACAGATATTTATATGAGACTCCCTGAAGGAGTTAAATTGCCGGAAGCAATTAAAAATAGTCCAAGGAACCTATATTCAATAAAATTACAAAGGGCATTGTATGGACTGAAAAAATCTGGTAGGATGTGGTATAATCGTCTTAACGAATACCTTACCAGAGAAGGATATAAGAATAATGTTATATGCCCATGTGTATTCATCAAGAAAACAAATCTCGGATTTGTTGTTGTGGCAGTATATGTTGATGATATAAATTTAATTGGGACTCCTGAAGAGATCATAAACACTGCAGATTATCTCAAAAAAGAATTTGAGATGAAAGATTTGGGGAAAACAAAATATTGTCTCAGCCTTCAAATCGAGCATATTTCGGATGGAATTTTGATCCATCAATCAGCATATGTTGAAAAACTCCTGAAGCGTTTCAATATACAAAATGCTCATCCACTAAGTACTCCAATGGTCGTTCGGTCTCTTGATCCTAAGAAGGATTCTTTTCGCCCCAAAGAAATAGATGAAAAGATACTTGGTACTGAAGTACCATATCTAAATGCGATCGGTGCTTTATTATATCTGGCGCAATGTACAAGGCTAGATATAGCTTTTGCGGTAAATGTACTTGCAAGATTCAGCTCAGAACCGATAAGACGACATTGGAACGGAATCAAACATATATTCCGCTATTTGAGTGGATCCAAAGATTTGGAATTATTGTATTCGAAATCCTCAAATAGCGCTGGCTTGATCGGATATGCGGATGCTGGATACCTTTCGGATCCTCATAAAGCACGCTCTTAAACAGGATATGTATTTGCTTGCAATGAAACAGCAATATCCTGGCGCTCTATGAAGCAGACTTTGGTGGCAACATCTTCCAATCATTCAGAAATTCTAGCACTACATGAAGTTAGTCGGGAATGTGTGTTCTTGCGCTCATTCATTCAACACATACGAGATGCATGTGGAATTCACTCGATTACAAGCTCTCCTTCCACAATATATGAAGACAATGTAGCGTGTATAACTAAAATCAGAGGAGGATACATCAAAGGAGATCGAATCAAGCACATATCGCCTAAATTCTTCTACACTCACGAACTGCAGAAGAGTAATGAGATTGATGTCAAGCAAATCCGCTCCAGCGAAAATCTTGCAGATTTGTTCACTAAGAGTTTACCGACATCCACTTTTGAGAAGTTAGTATGGCGAATCGGCATGCGTCGACTTAGTAAGCAATCGAAGTAACTCTATCGATCATCAGGGGGAGCATTGATCAGGGGGAGCAAGAATATGAAAATGATCACACTCTGGACTGTGCGCTGCACTCTTTTTTCCTTATTCAGGTTTTGTCCCACTGGGTTTTCCTGAAAAGGTTTTTAACGAGGCAACTATTATGCACGTCCAACACCACTTATATATTTATGAACGGTGGTGTCCAAGGGGGAGTGTTGTAAAAGATTGGTGAACACCACCATACCCTACACTCTCTAACCACACCCACACCATTCCTCTACTCTACCCTCTCACCATACCTCTACTCTTCTTTCTTACCATGCCTCTACCCTCTTACCATCATGTCCTTGATTTGAGGATGATTGTGTTCATTCAATCATTACATTTTGTGTATAAATATGTGGGGGCAATGAGAAATTGATCATCCAAGAGCAAAAGCTCCCTTCCTCTTTTCACTTGTATATCTTCATTCTTTCCTATTATTTATTCTAAAAATCTTGAAATGTTAATTAATTTTGGTTGCTTTTAATACTCACGTGTAACACTATTTCACAGCATATTTCAATAAAAATAATCGATTTCAGGAGAAAAAACGCGTTTGCAGCAATAGCAAACACAGCGGTACGAATATTCCGGGTTTGACATGTGATTTTGGAGTTATTTACACGTATGCCATTTTTACCCAAAATTCCAACAAAAACGTGAATCGTGTTTCTCTCTCCCAAATCTCCAAACCCTAGCTCGTCAATCTCTTCGTCTTCGTGGGTTTGGGTAAAAATGGTTTTCTACTTCAAGGCTCGTCCCGAGGTTGGCGACTACACCATCTTCATGGGTCTCGACAAGTACGAGAACGAGGAGCTCATCAAATACGGTTTCCCGGAAGACATTTGGTAATCAATTTCACAAACAAAAAAAAGAATTGATTATCGTCATTATATTGTTGATTTCTTGTATCTGTTGTAGAGCGATTGGCATGGAAGCAAAAATATATGATATTTTAAAGTATTTTTATTGGTGTTGATTTGCTATGTGGGTTGATTATTTATTCTCATTCACATTGGTTGGTTTTGGGTAGAGAACACAAAAAAAATTATACTGCTTTGTTTTGATTTTCTGGTCAATTGGGCAGTGATTGATTTGGTTCCTTGTTTTTATTCACGTTGTTTTTTTTTTGTAGAGATAATAAGTGTAGGTTGATTTGTTTTGATCTTTGTTCAATTGAGTTGAGTTTGTTTTGGTGGATGAATAATATTTTGTAACTGTTGCATCTTGCCAATTGCTTGTTCTCTGTTTTTACCTGATTCAGATATTAGTGTTTCTAGTATTTATTTATTCACTGAGAACATGCATTGTAGGTATTTTGTGATTTGTGTTACTGTTGGATATCTCCCTCTGCAAATGATCTACTTTTCTATCAAATACCATCTACATTACCTTTTTTTCACAAGAAAGTTATGCTCCTAATATCCTTTAGGCTAGTGATAACCTCTGAAATTTCTAGGCCACATGAGGAAGGTCATGCATTAATAAATCCATCCTCAGTGCTTTTGAAAATGAAAAGATGATGGCTATTTTGTGACAGAGAGCATTTCTAATGATGGCTTTGAATTTTACTTCCATTGCATGCCTCTATGTTTCTATAACTCTTGCCTTCGATCGTCAGCGCCTTCATTGTTTAGAATTAGACATGCTTATTTGTTTCCTTAGCTAAACAACTCTTGCTGGCCCTATTATTTTGCAGGTTCCATGTGGACAAAATGTCGTCTGCTCATGTTTATGTAAGATTGCACAAGGGTCAAACTATTGATGGTATAAGCGAGGGCTTATTGGAGGATTGTGCTCAGCTTGTCAAAGCAAATTCCATCCAAGGTAAAATCTTGAATGACGAAATTTGCTATACTACGATATTATAAGTATGAACGTTCTACTTTATGTTCGAGCAGCTACAATGTATATCCTTTTTGTTAAAGTATAACAAGTATCTTCCATAGCTATGTTTAATGTATCACACTTGAAGTTTAGGCACTCATATTTTTAGAAGTAGGCATATATTGTAATTTGATTCCCCTACCTTTGACGAGGTTTTGAATTTTGGCATATTGACTTGTTTGGTGATGTTTGATCATATGGCAGGCAACAAGGTGAACAATATCGATGTTGTCTACACTCCATGGTCCAATCTGAAAAAAACTGCTTCCATGGATGTTGGACAAGTTGGCTTTTATAACTCTAAGATGGTAACATCCTATAAATTTGTAGTTTTTTGTGTTACTAATACTGTCTTTTTTTGTTATTTTAACCTGAACGTCTGTTTGGCTTGAACTTTTAAGTGAGCCGTTTGTGACTATGATGCTTTCTGTAGGTTCGAACTGTGAGAGTGGAAAAGCGTATAAATGAGATAGTTAATAGACTGAACAAGACAAAAGTTGAAAGAACAGCTGATTTGAAAGGTAAATGCATAATACGAATAAAATTTAAGTTATTTGTATTTGTATATATATTTTTGATGGTGCTCTGAATAGCTAGCTTCACATTTAAATATTTAATTAACTGCAGCTGAACGGGAAGCAGCTAATGCAGCTGAAAGAGCAGAAAGGAAACATTTGCTGAGAGATAAAGTAAGTTATAGTTTTCCATGAAATGTTACTTGCCTTTCCTTCATAGATATTGAAAATATGATGTTGATGCCAAAGTATGATAGACTATGCACGTTTTTCTGAAGATTTTTTTCGTTGCGATACATTCATTGAATCAAGTAATTGTGCAATAGGAATTTTGTGTTTGTTGGAAACCTCAAACGAAATTATAAGCTTAGAACTAGGTCCAAGACAATTGAACAATATACAGAAGAAACTGAAAAATAATTAGATATGTAGACTGTCTACAGTAGTTTAAAGAGTGAGCAGAACTTCCTAATTCCTCCTCTTTCTATTAAAACACTCTCAAAATAGTACAAGTACAACAGATGCGCAGTTATTCTAACCCCAGACTTTTCCTCATGTTTTAATCGACTTGACATCATCATCAGAAAACTAATAAATCAATGCAATAACAATTAAAAAGCCACCTGACCATAACTCATCTCTTACCTTAACTATTGAAAGAAGATTATTAACTTATTCCACTAGGGTTGCCTGATGATCAAGTGGACCTTTCGTCTCATACGATGTCAGAGGTTCAAATTCTAGTGGGTCACTTGCTTGGGAGGCAACTGTGGGATAGGGGTTAGTGTAGGGGTTCCTATAATTTCTTGTAATCCTATAATAACAGGCAACTTTTTATTTATAAAAAGGCTTACTCTGCCATAATAAGAAGAATACTCCAGATTTACGAATTCTAAATTAAAAATCTTCCTTGAATTAAACCCATTTGAGGTTTTTGCTTGAGAAACTTCAAACTTATGTTTTCTCTGTCTGGATGGTCCAGAAATGTATTCAATTGAGAAGTTTTGCATAAGCAGTCTAACTCATGTGTATCAATAGCTTATATAATCTTACTTCACTTCACTTGATCTATCTATTGTGTTTGTAGCATGGTTGCAGTCAAAGAATAATTGATGCCTACTTTGTTTCCGCATAGTGATATGTGATATTTTTAAGATTCAAACTGTAGAATGTATATCAATCCATCTCATATAATTTAATCATCTTCATAGAAACGACGTGAAGAGATGGATAGGCTTGAAAAGGAGAGACAAGCCGAGTTAAGGAGCTATAAGAACTTGATGGTGTCTGAAAAAATGACATCGAACAAAGAAATTGCATCAGCAAACAAGTCATTGCAGGAACTCGAAGAGGACTTTATGTGAGCACAACATACTTGGTCTGTGAAGATGCTTCTGGCTGTGAACTTTTTCCCCGACGAAGAAGGGTGGTTTGTGGTTTCTTATTCAGTTTGTGATTCTAGACCTGAAGTCAACTTCCTCGTGAATAAATAACCTAATCACGAGCACGGTCTAATCAATGATGCTAATGACAAAAAAATTGGCTCGTATAGGGATACAGGATCGAGGAGTTGAACTTTGCATATACCTACCATATAATGTATTTTGTTAATGATGAAAAGTATGATTTAAGCCTTGGTTTTCTTTTGAAGATAGCTATATTTCATTAGATTCTTGCAGAAATTTTTTTGTTCATCACTGACATTCATAAATTTTATGCTAGAGCCTATATTTTCATTCTTGTAGGTGTTTGTGAGTTTTAACTTTTCCTTTTTTTGGAAATCCTATTTTTCCTGCTGACTTTTGTAAATCTCAATAAACTATCATATAAAGGTAATGTATACATGTGATTGTGTTCCAACCTTGTTGCTTTTGGTTGAGTAATTTTTTACCTGGTTCTCATACTCCAGCATTTCATTTAGGAATAATTTCATTATTACCCACTAGCGAAATTCTCACATAAATTCCCCGGACGATGAATGTGATTTGAGGTCCTCTTAAGTTACCAAATGTCTCAAGTTACCTCACTTCATTAACGTTTTTCAATGTTGTGTTAACATTTGAAAATGATGAAAATACCCATGTATTTAAAATTTAAAAAACATTAATGTAGCGAGTGAGCTTGGGCAAGCGAACGAAGAGGCTAGTGTAGCGAGCCGACTGGTGACTGAGGGGCTCATCTGTAAAGTCTCTTTGTTTGGTACTCCTACTCAATCAGATGATGGTTCAACAGCGCCCTACCTTTTTGAGTTTGAGGCCTCAAGCGAACATCATCCAATTGTTCCGGGTACCAAACAAGACAGATGAACCCCTCAATCGCCGGTCGGCTCGCTACACTTTAAATACATTTTTTATGAAAGGAACAATAAGAAACTGGTTTTAATAATGATATATATGGATAATTTCATATGACTACACCTGAATATGTCACATTATCACATGAGTACACTTAAAAATTTTTGTGTCAAGGTGAATATCTAAAAATTTTATTTTTCTCACTGTTACTCATTCCGTTAGTTTTTAACATTTTAAACGTGTGAAAAGACTAAAATACCCTTCAGATGTAAATAATTAATTTTAAATTGAATAAAAAGACTAAAATACCCTTCATTATTCATTTAATTTTCAAAACTCTCTCTCTCTCTCTCTCTCCTCCATCTCCACCACCACCACCATCTCCTCCATCTCCTCCACCACCATTCCCTCCCCGCCCCCTCTAGCACCACCACCACCATTTCCTCCCCCTCTGTCGCCGCCACCTCCACCACTACCGCCACCACCTCCATCTCCTCCACCTCCTCCATCACCACCATCCCCTCCCCATCCCTCCACCACCACCACCTCCTCTACCACCGTCGAGTCTCGCCGGAAGTCGGCCGGAGGTGGCGACGGAGGGGGAATGGATGATGGTGGAGGAGATTGAGGTGGTGGCGGTGGTGGTGGCAACAGAGAGGGGAGGAGATGATGGTGGTGGTGGTGGAGAGGGCGGGGATGGAATGATGGTTGAGGAGATGGAGGTGGTTGTGGTGGTGATGGAGAAGATGGTGGCGGCGGTGGTGGAGAAGAGAGAGAGAGAGAGAGAGAAAGAGAGAGAGAGAGAGAGAGAGAGAGTTTTGAAAATTAAATAAATAGTGAAGGGTATTTTAATCTTTTTATTCAATTTTAAAAACAGTTATTCACTTTTGAAGGTTATTTTAGTCTTTTCACATGTGATTGTGTTTCAACCTTGTTGCTTTTGGTTATGTTATTCTTTACCTGATTTTCATACTCCATGGCGTTTCATTTAGGAATAATTCCATTATTACCCGCTAGTTAAATTTCTCGAAATATGAATGCGATTTGGGGTCTTTTTAAGTTACCAAATGTCTCAAGTTACCTTACTCCTCTAACGTTTTTGAATATTGTGTTAACATTTGAAAATGATGAAAATACCAGTGTATTTAAAATATTAAAAACATTAATGTAATGAGTGAGCTTGGGCAAGCAGACGAAGAGGCTAGTGTAGCGAGCCGACCGACGACTGAGGGACTCATCCGTAAAGACTCTTTGTTTGGTAATCCTACTCAATCAGATGATGGCTCGACGACGCTCTATTGTTTCGAATTCGAGGCCTCAAACAAACATCATCCAATTGTTTCAGGTACCAAACAAGACGGATGACCCCCTCAATCACCAGTCGGCTCCCTACACTTTTAAAATAATTTTTTATGAAGGAAACAATAAATTACTGGTTTTAATAATAATATATAATTTTAAAAATGATTTTGAAATATCGTTTTTTATTTTTTCTATTTTGTTTTAAAAAAAATTGAAATTTTTTATACCAAAACCAGTTTTATATTATTTATTCGGGCTAATTACACTTACTTCGTAACTACTATGATAAAAAGTTTAATTTATGACTTTTTTTGTTGTTACGTTTTTTACGCTTCGCTTTAACACTGTTAGAATTTAGACAGAGAACCTACTTTTTTAAGAACAAAAAGAATACCTCTAAATTGATTCAAATTCAATTTAGCTTGGTTTGATTCGGATCGATAACAAACTAGAATTAAGATATGGTCTGGAAATTGAACCGGTTCGGCCGTCCAATCACCTTCTTCATTTCTCAAGCACACACGCGAGAAGGATCCAAGCTGTCTCGCTGCCGTTGACGTCTGACGAGAATGTTTCCGCCGGACCCAAGCTGTCTCTCTATTCTCGTCTAAGATCCACCCACTAACAACAACCAGAAATATGCATATATTGTGAAGAATAAATTTAGCTAATTGGATGCAGAATGTAATTGACTTATTCAATAACAGAGCAAACATTCATGATGAAAAGTTTAGTCCAACCAGATGCAGAAAGTAATTGATAATCCACACCTGACTGGTTTGTTGTTTCATTAATTAAACTCGTAGTATCTTAATTTTGTTAATCTGCAGTAGAAATTGTACAAGTTTATTATGATGAAGCGACCAAGAATGTTATATATAGGGATATTTTTAGGTGACTACAGTTACATATTGCTATTTTTCAGGTGGGTATACCTAAAAAAATTTTCTCCTACGTCTAAGATGTGCAAAAATTTTACTTTGCATTTTCCGTCCAATTCTATTAGTTTTTAACATTTTTTACATGTCAAATGACTAAAATGCTCTTATATTAAACTTAGACTAAAAAGACTAATATGTACTTAACTATTCATCTAATTTCAAACACATGCCACCCTCCACCTCTTCAAATTTAGTTCCAGAACATAGCATTATTTTGTTATAATTTAATAATTAAGTTCTACAAAAGAACTAAATAATGTTTTTATATATCTAAAAGTATAAAAAAGAACGAGATTTAAATATATACAAAAACAAATGAACTAAAATACCATCACTTGCATGAAGAAAACCCAACTCCATCACTAAAGTTACGGAACCAGAAGAGGCAGTATCAATTAGAGTTTTAGGTGTAGCAGAAGTGTAGTTGCAGTAGAATTTGTGAGAGAGACAAACCCAGCAACCGCCAATTAGACTCTCACAAAAAGGTAAGTCCATGACTCATTCGCCCTCTATCTTTCCATTTTTATGGTATATATTTATTTATGCATTTTCACAGACTCGTCCTGTTTTATGTGCGTTTGATTCTCTTAAATACATATGTTACAACTTTTCATTTAATCTCCTTAATTTCTATTGATTTGAAAAGTCCTTTAGTTGAAAAGATGGTGATTATAAATAAATGGTCACATCTCCTCTTTTCAACAACCTCAACACCAACACTGTTAGATTTTTCATCAGTAACGACGTATATATAATGCATACGCCGTTACAAATATATTAGTAACGGCGTATGTAGGTAAATACGCCGTTACAAAATCTTTCCGTTATGTTACCGTTATATTACCGTTCTGCCGTTGTTTTACCGTTAATTAGTAACAACGTATTTACCTGCATACGCCGTTACAAAATCAATGTATAAATGTTAACAGAATCTCCTCCCATTCTTCCCACATTTTTCTCCCAATTCTCTCAAACTTTATATTTCCCGACAAGCGCATTTCCGTAATATCATTTCCATTTTTCGACAACTCTCTCTCAAAATACTACGGTTCATATCATCATTCTTCATATTAGCAGGTACGTACATTTTTTATTATTAATAATGCATTATGTAACGTATTTTATTAATTTAGGTTAAATAGTGCATGTAGATTATTGTTTTTGTTGTTATAATGATAATAATAAAATACTTTAATTGTTGTTATAGTTGATATATATAGTGAATTAATATTGATTATTAACTGTAGTTATTTGTATAATATATAGAATGGATCGTGGGTGGATAACATCCCGTAAGATGAGTGAGGAGGGGGTAAACGGATTAAGCAGTTTCGTCAAATATGCGAGACAGAACGCGCAAACAGATGGCGTGAGACGTTTCAAGTGTCCTTTCACTAGATGTTGTAATAATTCTTGGCACGATATGGACACCGTTTGCGATCATGTATTGAAGAAATGTTTCCTTACATCGTACAATGTGTGGATCCATCACGGCGAAGCTAGAGGGCCTAGTTAGAGTCAGCCTAGTTCGAGCCGAAATATAGATATGAGTTTCCGGTCAAGTTCGCATAATCCCTTTTGTTCGACGTCAGCGCACACTCCAGAGTACGTCGATCTGGTGCATTAGTTCGTGAATGATGTAGATCCATCTAGAGATGTAAGGATTGACGAAGATGAAGGCGAGAACGACGAGGATGAGGACGGGGACGAGGACGAGGACCCACAATTGGAGATAAGTTCGGTGACCGAAGTCGAGACCGGACTTGCTAAAGCGAAGATGACGGCGTACAACCGGTTGGTGATGGAGTCACAACAGCCGTTGTACAAAACCATAAACGTTGTCACTAGTGAGGATACTTCTTTGGAAGCGATGTTAAGGATGTTGTGTATCAAATAGAGCAACGGGATGTCAGACGCGACTTTTACCCAGGTCGCGAAAGAGCAATGTCGTATATTACCACAACCTAATTCGTTTCCATCTTGCTACGCAGCTGCGAAAAAGATAATGAAGGTCATCGAAATGCCACACGTGAAATACGATACATGTTTGTACGAATGCACTTTGTATTACAAAGAGTTCTCCGCTCTGGACAAATGTGGAGTTTGTAAGGAACCACGGTTTACTATGGAAGGAAAAAAATTAGTTCCGAAGAAGACGTTGTGGTACTTCCCATTGACTCCTCGACTTCAACGGTTATATCTTGCAGAAGAGACGGCTGAGTGGATGCGATGGCACGGTGAGCAGGAGAAGGAGGACGATGACGTATTAGTACATCCATCAGACGGTGCTGATTGGATTCAGTTTGACAAGAAATATCCTCAATTTTCGGAAGAAGTCTGAAATGTGCGGCTGGCCTTGTCATCCGACGGGTTTTCTCCATATGGGCCTAATGCTGCGAGTTACAATTTATGGCCTGTAGTTGATGTCCCGTTGAATTTTTCGCCCTCGATGGCTATGCGAAAGGAGTATAACATCCTCACCATGTTGGTATCAGGTCCAAAATCACCTGGGAAATGTTTGAATAACTTTATGCGTAAATTGATTGATGAGTTGAAACAATTGTGGACGCACGGAGTTGTCATGTGGGATGCTTCCAAGAAAGAGTCGTTCATAATGCGGGCTGTTGTGATGTGGACAATCAGTAAGTTTCCGGGTATGGGAATGTTGGGTGGCATGACCACTAAAGTCTATATGGCATGTCCCTTATGTTTGGACAACATCGATTCTTCACGCAGTAACTCAAGAATATCTTACCAAGGTGCGCGTAGGTGGTTACCTCCGAAGCACCCACTGCGCTTTGTCCCGGAGGCATTTAACGGGCAGATCGAGACTCGTACAAGGCTTAAGCAGTATTCAGGCACTGTCGTACTGAAGGCCATTAGGCGTCATACTTACCTCAAGCCTAGTCTACACCCAAAGCACAATAAACGAACATGTTTAGCTATCTGTTGGTCTCATGAAAGCATTTTCTAGCAGCTGCCCTATTGGAAAACTCACAGAGTGAGACATGCGTTGGATTTAATGCATATAGAGAAGAATGTGTGCGATAACATCATAGGTACAGTTCTCGGACTAGCGGGGAAGACTAAAGATGACGAGAAAGCGAGGAGAACGTACGAGGAACAGAATGTGCGCCAAGACCAATGGGTGGGCCAGGACAGGGAGCTCTCTGATGCGCCTTATGGGGTCAAGGGTGTACACCGGAAGGCCGTACTTGAGCATATCCGAGCAGTGAAGTTCCCCTCCGGATATGCGGGAAGTTTAAAGATCAAGGTCAATCCTGATGAGAAAAAGTTTCTCGGACTTAAGACACACGATTGTCACGTGCTTATCCAACGCATCTTCCCCTTTGTCATTCGGAAGTACGTTCCGACTCATGTGGCGGAAGCATTAGCAGACCTCGACAGGGTGTTCCAGGTGTTGTGCACGAGAGAGCCGACGAAGAAGGCACTAAAAAAATTGCACGAAGATATGGTGGTTTTAGTTTGTAAGTTGGAAACTATCTTTCCTCCATCATTCTGTACCATTATGGTTCACCTGCTACTACACCTACCAGATCAAGTTATGCGGACCGGCTCAGTTCATTTCACTTGGATGTTTCCAATTGAGCGGTATGATCCTTCACTGCCAAATATCATTTCCAATTACCATTGAACTATATAATCGAATATCACATTAACATTCATATTTCGAATGTAGGCAACTTGGCGTGTATAAGAAAAATGTGTGAAACCCGCGATATCCAGAAGGTTGTATAGCCTAACAATACTTGATCCACCAGTCTGTCACCTTCACTCAGATGTACCTAAATCGCGCCACTTCAACAAGCGAAACATTTGTTAATCCAGCTCTAGGTTTCCACTTATCAGTTGTTTCCCCACATGTACAAGTTAAAAGCGTGGTGCGAAACGAGAAATTGAGCGCATCCGAGATGTTCTGGGCGAATTGGACTGTTGTTGAGAATTGTGACGAAGAAGATAAGTACGTAGATACACATCGAGCATGATTCATTCAAAGATTCCCTAGAAAATCTCTAAAGGACCGAGTTATGTCATTCATGTTTGAGTGGGGAAAAGTTGTAAGTACAATATATCTCTTATATGTAAATTCATACAGCTTAATTACTGGAACTAATATTAGAATTTAATATACAGATTGCCGGTCGAGGGGAACAACGAGAGTTGATACTACTATCTGCAGGTCCTTGTTCTTCGGCCATTTATTCACAGTGTACTGTGAATTGTGTAAAGTTCTTAACGTTGCGAATCGACCAAGGCCGGAAAAATCAAAATTCAGGGGTCATGATTGAAGCAAACGGAATATGTTACTACGGTGTTCTTATGGACGTCGTTGTCCTTACCTATTCCGAAAGCATGCCAGTCGTTTTGTTCAAGTGTCAATGGTACAACAAACGAACCGCGAGGAAGGACGACAATCACTTTATTTCCGTAAACACTTCCACGGGTTGTCATAAACAAAACCCGTTTTGTCTTGCTATACATGCGAAACAAGTGTACTACATCAACGACCCGGATGTGGTGCACTTTGCGACTTCGTGGAAGGTTGTCAACGTTGTCTCTCATAGGGGTCCCTACAAACCGAGCACTTTAGCTCGTGCAGGTGATGAAGAGCTGGAGTTCGAAGTAGATGAACCGTACCAAGAAGATCGAATTGACATGGTGAGATTGGGTGGTGTAAGGATCGACTTGAGATACTTACACCAAAATCCACGGCATGTCCCTACAGCTGATTCAGAGGACGAAGACAACGAGGACGGTGATAACGAGGATGAAGGCACAGGGACGAAGATAATATGGAAGGGCATGAAGATTATGATTCGGCCAACTCAGATAGTTAGGAAAATATGTATTTATCTTTGCAACCGACTATCAATAAATTAGTTCATTTCCGTGAACACTTCCACGCATTCATCATTTTTCAGAATTAAATAGCTTAATTACTTGGTTTTAGGAAAAACAAGGTTTAGGAGAAAAAACCAGAAAAACAAGCCTCTGCCAAAAATTTTCAAGTGTGAAGATTAGTAACGGCGTATCAAAGAGAATACGCCGTTATTGATTTAGTAACGGCGTATTCTCTTAGATACGTCATTACTAGTGGTAAAAAATGTTGACCATGAAAACAGTCAAGATTGTTGACTTTCACGCTTGACTTCGGTATTAATTTTTCGTTTCATATACTAAATGACTACCCAATTGACATTAAACATTGTACACTACCTAAATATCATATACATTAATCAAAATTGAAAACCTCGTAACAAAACTCATGACAGAAATGACATTAACGGAGGTGTGACCATTACTTACGGATGTGTTTACGGGTGATCGGTTTAGATCGAGGTTTATACATGTTTCAAATTTACTAGAAATTTGGCATATGAGCGACAACACTATTACGCTTCAATATGTACGGTTGGATTAAAACATGATTTTAGACACTAATCACTTTCGGTGAAAGCGTGAGTTTAGGGTATATAATGGTAAACCCTAAACTATACCCTAAACGCTAACTCCATTGAACGTTTAGTTCAATTCAATGTTTGTATAATAAACCAAACCGTTCAACATGTTGGAAATGACATTGAAGTGATATAGTTCAAAATTTAGAAAAATCAAACCACGGGAACACTCCTGATCAATAACGATCGTTCGAACCGAATAAAATATTAATTTAGGGTTTGACATAGTAACGGCGTATACGGGAAATACGCCGTTACTAATTGGGCGGGAATTGAAATTTTGGCCAAAATTTCAATTCCGCGCCAGATTTTTTGATTCCCCAGGCAAATTATTGGTAACGACGTATTGGGAAGATACACTGTTACTAATTTACTTGTAACGGCGTATCTAGCCAATACGCCATTACAATTAATTGTTCGTTGTGCAACAGTCAATTTTTTGCCCGTTGGGAATTTTGTAACGTCGCATGTAGGGTAGATACGCCGTTACTAATTTAGTAACGGCATATCTACCCTAAATACGCAGTTACAAATTTGGGGTATATAAACACCTCAACCCTCTTCTTCCTCTGCCTCTGCTCCCTGCCTCTCTTCCTCTCTGCCTCTCTTCCTCTCTGCTCTGCCTCTCCTCATTATTTTCCGGCCAGCCACCTCCGTCTCCGTTCCTGTCGTCTCTTCCAGTTCATGTAAGTATTTCTATCTCTCTTATTTATTTTTTAAAATTGTTAGTTTATATTTTAGATTGAAATTTAATTAAAATAGTATATTTGTTAGATTTCTATCTCTTTAATTCTATTTACAATTAAAATAGTTTATTTTTGAAATTTAATTAAATTTGAAATTTGTTAGATTTCAATTAGTTTATAAAATTGTAAAATTTGTTAGATTTATTAAAATTTTAAATTGTTAGATTTGTTACATTTATTAAATTGTTAAATTTGTTAAAATTATTAAATTTGTTAGATTTGTTACATTGAAATTTGAATAATTATTTATTGAATAATAATGAAAATTGAAATGTGTTAGATTAAAAATTGAATATGTTATATTGAATATGTTAGATTATTTAATGTGTTAGATTGAATTTACCGAAATGTACCTAGGGGCATTTTCGGTAATTTTAAAGAAATGCCCCTAAGGGCATTTCGATAATTTTTAAGGAAATTCCCCTTAAGGGAATTTTCGGTAATTTTAAGGAAATGCCCCTAAAGGAATTTCGGTAATTTTTAAGGAAATGCCCCTTAGGGGCATTTTCGGTAATTTGTAAGGAAATGCCCCTCGGGGCATTTTCGGTAATTTTATGGAAATGCCCCTAAGGGCATTTTGGTAATTTGTAAAAATCAAAATTATTTTTTTTGACGATTAATAAATTTGAAATCGTCTTTAGATATAATGGCCTCCTCGTCAAGCGATTCGAACCAACGACCGAAGAAGCCTCATTCTCGGGCACCGAGGCATGAGTTAATAGACCCAAAAAATTTTCTTGGCTTACGAGCAATTGGCGATCGACACACCGCCTCCGTCGCCGCCTGTTGGTGGGGAGTCCCCTGATCATAGGGATTGCTACACTCCCTTACCTCCATGGCCGAGTCAGCCGACCCCCGATTTCGGTTGGAGCTACCAGGTTGTGCCGCCTACATTCACGGGTTGCGAACCCTCAAATGTAGGAGCATCCTCTACACAGTCTCCGCCGTTGAACCATTACGGTTTTTTTCCCCTAGAGTGGGACGAGACGCCGGATAAAGAGCTGTATTTCCACTTCAAACTGCAGCCGAATTGCTTGAATACCAAGAGCTGGATGGTCAGGAAGGACGTCGATCCAAAACAAGACGTGTGCCTCAACTTGGAAGAAGAGGCAGTATCCAAGAACGGGGGACCTTTAGGATTGTTTTGGGACACGGAGTTACATCGTCAGTGTAGTATTTTTTCGCCCGGAATCAACGATGCCTGGAATATTTTGAAGATTAAACACATGGTAGGTAAGTTTGCACGCGAGTGCAACGTTTCCTACTAGCTGTTTTGCGATCTTCCTATGTCCGAGTACCGTAAATAATGGAGAAAAATTCGGGTAATTTCAAGACTTTCTGAATTTACCGCCCGAATTTATTGCGTACAATTATATTTACATTGCAATTTATTTATGTCAGCGCTACTATGAATTGCCCACGGATTCAGATCCCCTCAAGAAGTGGATTCACGAGACGGCGTGGTCCGCTTATAAAGAGCGGAAATCAAATATGAAGGTATGGTACAAACTCTACGTCTCGCCTGACTATCTGAACCGCAATGGAATTCCCAACATATTTAGAGGGAAAAAAGCACAATGGCGGTGGCTCTTCAAACACTTTGACGATAATGAGGTATTTTTTTACTTTCATACGCAATTTTATGAAACCTTTATTTAATTCTAATTATGTGGTCATTTCAATTAACTTCATTTCAATATGTAGGGTGTAGGTAGTATTGGAGAACATGTGAGGGAAATTCGCTTAAGCGACAACAAGATTAACCATCGATCCGGCCGGAAATCATATCTGACTGTTTGGACGGAGAGAGAAGAGTCAGGCAACACAAACATCTCCTCCAAGATTGAGACTTGGCTTTTTGTTAACCGGGAACCGGGACAGGATGCTTCTGAGGCGGAACTATTACAGGAGGAGGACAACAAGCCGAAACGCGTAAGTTCTTTTATAGGTTATATTAATAATTAATAATTTATTCTTTTATTCTACTTTATTATTTTTTTCATTAACTTGATATTTTATTTTGTTACAGATATATCTTAAGAGTGCATTGCTGGATTGGAGGCAGGACCCGGCCAATACAGACCAGCACGGAAACTTAAAAAGGATGACCGAAGCGGAGGAGACTGAAGTGATGATATTAGCGAATTAGCATTGTCACGACCTGAAACTTGACGCGGGACGATTAGATGCCCAATTCCCCCGGGGACGCAAAATTCGGGGATTTGGAGATGATTACCAGGTACAGGCCAGACCTAGAAAACATGGCCAGTCCTCCAGCGGTGTGTCTCCAGAGAAGTTCGAAGATATGCAGACTAGGCTCAGCCGGGCGACGGAGCAGATTGCCGCGAAAAATGAAAGGTTCGAAGCTCAAGAAAGAAACATCGAAGCTCAACGAAGAAGCTTTCAATGGATGTACGAGCAGATGTGAGCAGCCAATCCTTCTCTGGCCCCATACGACCCGAACATGTTTTCCAACTTTGGTACTCCACCTCCACCGTCGTAGTTTAATTAATGTAATTTTTATTTAAAAAATTGTAATTTTAATTCATTTGGATTTGGATTTGAATTTGAATTTCTATTTTAATTTTAATATGCAAAAAATAAAAACCGAATAAAAATTATATATTAAATATAATTTTTAATATATAATTTTTATTCAGTTTTTATTTTTTAATAAAAAGATAATTGTAGAATACACTGTTACAAAGTGGACATTAAAATAATTTTTTAATATTTAGTAACGGCGTATTATTTGACAATATACGCCGTTACTAAGTTGACGGTGTCAAGTCGTGTAAACGGCACCGTCAACTTTGTAACGGCGTGTGTAGTCATAAATACGCCGTTACAAAGTTAACGGCGTCAACAACGATTACGCCGTTAACGGACTGCCCAAACAACGTCGTATTGGTGTAGCGGCGTCATGTGTACGCCGTTACAAACTATAACGACACCTTTGTAACGGTGTAACGACTAACGACTGTTTGTACGCCGTTACAATTTGTAACGGCATATTTTTGGTCTGTAACGGCGTACTTTCATACGCCGTTACTAATAAAAAAAATGGCAGTGCAAGAACATGAGTTCTTGGTTCTTCATCTCTTTCTTTAGTCTCAAATATTCTTCGTAAGTATGGTGATAGAGAAAGTCACAAGTTCAAGTTCGCCGAAACTAGACCTTTGGTGTACGATGCGAATTCGAAGTCGTTGTATCCTGGGAGGTGTACGCTCGTTGATTCCAACACTCGAGGGAGAGTGAATACACTTTAAGGAAAGTATCCAACATGCCTCGACTTATTTCCCGAGTTTGTATCAATAATTTGTAAAAGTTCATGTATCTTTGTAATTTTCATATTTCATTAGTATTTTATAATTTATTAATTTTTGCAATTTGTTAATATTATTATATAATACCTAACAATTATAACTATGATTTGTAGACAAATCCTTCTCTTATTTTGAAATTTGAAGAAAAACTCATCTACAGATGTAAATCTATATAACAAATTATGGTTAGTTTAGTCATTAATGAAAATTAATAAGACATGTATGTAACGTGACTTGTTAAGTAATTCTTTCTTCCATTTTAATGGAATTTATGGATGTCAAATAATTGAGGGTTAGAACATTAAAAAATAACCATTAAGACTTGAAAAAAATCTAATTTTGACACTTAATTATTACAATTATCTCTTATTATAATCTACAGACAATAATCAAGGCTATCCTCTCAGATTCTTCAAAGTTAATACAAAATGATGGTTGACGCCGAGGTGATTTTTATCGGATTGTTTGACGAAGGGTTAAAAACGGGCTGTGGTTAAAGAGTTGTTTATTTATTATCTAGTGTTAATTGCTATTACTTAAATAACTCCAAGTATCAATGCAATTTTGGCGTTAGCAAATTGAAGTTTTAGTAATACACAAGACACATAACATATCTTCAGTTTATGACCCAATCGAAGAAGGTTAGATCAGAAAGTTTTTAGAAATTGAGTCAATCTAGAAAACCTAAATGATTTTATCATTAAAATTATTATTGTATAATATTATATAATGTTTTTGTTACTAAATATGTTTTGAATATCCATCTAATTTTTTATTAAGTGTCATTAAAATTTGGTGTACTGACATATTCAAAATAGTTCTAATTTAGTAAATATTCTATTGATAAATTATATGTTGAACTATTGTGTATAAATGTCCCCTGAATTTCATCTTATATTTAAATTTCTTTTCTTCCATCCATTGTTGATTAAGTTTATTCTCAGTTTAACTTAATAAAATGGCAAGACGATGTTTATTGACTCTCACAATGTTTGTGTTGTGTATCATAATGTTGTTCTATCCTTTAAAATTGCGGACGCGACCAATTTTACCGTTGGAGTGGAGAGAACAAAGGTTGGGTGTTAGATGCGGGGTTAGTCTATAAGCCCAAATCGACTAATTAAAGCATACATCCATTCATGCAATAATTAAAACAAATAAAACGAGAATCGAACCAGGCCAACAAATTGAACAAATACGTTTATTTAATTGATATCACAGTACAATTATCGTAAAATATCTTGACCTGATATTCTGGATCTGGCTGTATAACTTTTGGAACGGAATTTTGTTGAGGCCCGCTTTCCTTTAGACGATTATTGTCCCGTATGGGCAACTTGCCCTCAAGATACAACGATGAACGAGATCGAACTCTAACCGGACTGCAGAGAGTAATCAAGGAGGATGAACTAGAGAGAGACAAGGTCGGCTATGGATCATGTTTGTGTACATTTTTTAATGATGTCAACTCTAACAATAAACACGTATTCATAGATTAAGGGAAATCGAAACCTATAAGGAAAAGGAATGAAAGACTTGTCAATTTTCATTTCTTGGGAATAAGTAAAATTATACTTGTCTTTCAAGCAAGAGAATTTACCAATTTTCATTATTTGACCACACTTATTTTCAAATAAATATTATTTTAGAAATATTTTACACCAAAATATCACAGAGAGATTTTATTCTTGAATAAAAATATTTAATTCTTAAATGCAAATATTTCAAAAATATTTTATTTTACTTTCACATTGCAAGTTGGTGAATATTATTTCCGATTTTACAATTTGAAAAAAAATATTTTCAAATTTAATTTGGAAAATATTTCTTTTCGAATTTTATGTTGGAAAATATTATTTCCAATTTACAAATTGAAAAATTTGTTGAGGATCGTTTTTGGGCCTTGTTCAATTTCTCATTCAGCTCTTGTCCGTTTAGAGCTCGTGATATACCGTTGTTTTCGTTCTAATATAGTTTCTTAAATATTCCGATTGTTATAATTTAATTTGAAAAATATTATAATTATATAGATTTAATATTTTTATTATCTTGTTTCATCATTGTTAATATCCATTTTAGTGTGATTATCCTTTTGAATTACACATACCACTATTGTAACTCGTACTCTCTTATTCCTTATCAATAAATTTAGTTATTAATTAGAAAACATCTATGATGAGAGGGAAAAAAAATGTTAAGCTACCTATAAAAGCCTAACTCTAAATATTATAACACTATTTTAGCGCAGCTCAAATTTACAGCCAACCAATAGATTTATTGGGAGTTTAGTTTCTGCCATAAGGTGTATCCCAAAAGAATAAGGAACTACTGTAGGTTAGAGGTAGGGGTGCTAAAAAAAACCGAGAACCGACAAACCGATCGAAACTGAAAAAAACTGAAACTGGAAAAACCGGAACCGAAAAAAACCGAGACGGTTTCGGTTTCAATTTTCAATAATCGGGACAGTCCGGTTCAGATATCGGTTTTATGGTCATTAACCGCGGTTAACCGAGAAAATCGGAAGTGGTTCAGCTTAAATAATTAAATATTTGGTAGTGGTCTAACCAGTCAATCTTAGCCCTTCATCTTCAAAAATGGATGACCATCACTCAGTCACATGACTTCATTCACTTCCATTTATTCCTTACCCATCTCATCTCTTTCACACACCACACACTTTGCTTTAGATTTCTCTTTCCCACTCACATCCTGTGGATTCAAAGAAACGACCAAAATATATCAACGACTGGTATGATGTAAGGACTGGCCCATAAAGTCGGAGCCTTGTTCGTGGAAGGGCGTCACTTACGGCGGCTCTGGAGGAGTTTTCGGGATCAACGTGTCGGGTCTCCGGCGAACACGCGTCGGGAGGGCCAGCCCCAGGTTCTCCGTCGATTCTCTGGAAAACCTCATGGGATTGGTCTCGTTCAAAGCTTCTGGGTTTTCGCTCGTTGTCCGTGTCAGTGGTTGTGGAGCTGGGAAGCTTGAAGGAGATGGTGATTGGGCCAATGGCTGTGGAGCTGAGAGGGTTAGAGAACGAGAAGAACGCGAGACTCAGGCCGGTTTTGGGTACACCAAAAAACCGGTGTAATTTTTCGGTTAACCGGCGTCCCGGTAACCGGCCAAATTCTGGTCGGTTTCGATTCCTATTTCTGGAAACCGACCATGCCTGGTCCGTTTGTCAGTTGCCGGCGCTGGTTCCAGTTAACCGGAAATGAGCACCCCTAGATAGAAGCCAACTATTACAGGTTCTTCACCCTAGTGTAGATCAAACTTATTTCTAAATGATTTAGAATGATAATTTTTAGTCATTCGATGCCTCGCTCAGCACATAGCGAAGGATAAAAACTAAAAAAGAATCGACCAACTTATTTAGCGAGGACAAGACTGGAACCTACGTTTTGAGATCTTGAGGCTCGTGAGTTGACCTTCTAATCCACCCTACAATCTCAATAAAAATAATAATTCTACATTTTAATGGAAACCGTATGAGTAGTTGCACGACTAATAGACAACGAATATTCGATGTAGTGACCGCGTTACCATTATTTTTTTACTTACTTACTTGTGATGTAGTGTTCAAATATAATTCCGCCGAGAACGATGTACCTATAGCGTGTGAGGAAAACTACAACATGTGTACACTTCTGGTGGAGAAGAGGTAAAATGCAATACGAGAAATATCGAGATTGTGTTAAGAAAAGGCAAAAAAAATCTTTATAAACACTTGCTCAGGTCATTGCTAGGGTGGAGTAAAAATAGTTGTTAATGACTAGTGATGAGAACAAGGAAAACAAGGAGCATATAGAACATATGATTCTCTTTTCCTATATTTAGGGTACATTCCACATGACCTCCCCTAACTATACGCGTGTCTCACATGCCCCTTTAACTACAAAATCAATCTGTGAGGTGCCTTAACTATTCAAAAATCTCACTTTACTTTTTTTTGTTGACTTTTTTCAAAATTATGTTAAGCTTTTTGTGAAATGACAAAAATACTCTTGTATCTGAAAAATTAAAATAAATAAATAAAAATGATTTTGAACTATTTTTTTCTATTTTCTCGTTGTACAAAATAAAGAATAAAAAAATATTTATAAAAACTAATAAAAATAAAAGAACGATGTTTAAAAGTAAATTTTTATTTTTATAAAAAAAAACATTTTAAAAATTACTTTAACTATTAACAAAATTTTATTCTTTATTTTGTACAACGTGAAATTTAGAAAAAAAAAGTTTAAAATCATTTTTATTTATTTATTTTAATTTTTTAGATACGATGGTATTTTCGTCATTTCACAAAAAATTTAACAGAATTTTGAAAAAAATCAATAGAAAAAGGTAAAGTAAGATTTTTGAATAGTTAAGATATCTCAGATTGATTTTGTAGTTAAGGGGGAATGTAAGACACGCGTATAGTTAAGGAGGTCATGTGAAATTTACCCCTATATTTGTGATGCATAATCTTCAACCATATGCTTAGTTGAATTATAAGTAACCACTTAGAGCGAGTTCATTTTCTTTATTTTCTATTTTTTTATTTCATTTCACTATCTTTACGTAGATGATTCTTTATGTATTTAAATTTATTATAAATAAATGATGTTTGGGAGTAATTCTCACATGTTATGTAAGAACTATTCAAAACTTTACGTTTACTAATAAATTTTTTTCCGTTCACCATAACTTATCGATATGTTCAATTACAAATGTGTTGAATTATTTGAAAAATATTAAAATAGTGAGTCAGATGATAAATTAAGTGGATGATGATAAAAACAGAATGTAAACTATTTTCGATGGTTTTAATAAAAGCGATGCAATCAAAAACACTGACTAATTGAATTTTAACCCTAAAATAATTTCAACAAATACGCCCTTAAATTCTTTATTTTTACAAACCCATGAATAATTTTATCTTTCAATTATATACATAGAGGAGATATCAGTTACAAACTCCAAAAGAATGTTCAAATGTCCAAACCCGCGTATAACTGTTGGATGTGCGCGCGAGAGTAGAGATGTTGACACCTGGTGCGGACGGAAATTCTTCTCATTTAATAGAAATAGACGGAAAATGGAGGGTAGTCTGGTCATTTCTCTATGAAGACTTATATTCTTCTCAGGTTGACTTATAATTTATTTCCTACTTAAATATTTGCAATAAATGCTCAATAAATTTGGAAATAAATTTTCAATTAATCATCAATAAATTTGGTGACAAATAGTTAATTAATTTTGCATATCGATATTTTTGAAAATACATATATTTAATTTATATACATCAATATTTTGGTAATTTTGGAAATACAGATTTGTTATTGGACATTGACTTATTTAATTAGATGTTGTGCATCAACACATAAAATGATAACTCACTTTAAATGTTTATGTGTAACTAACTGTCTTACTAGTTATGTAGTACATGGTGGTGTACCATGTATAACATGCGGTTATATACTGTATAACCAGTGTGTGTATATATATATATATATATACACGTTGAAATTATTACACGTTCAATTTCATTCATGTGGGGGATTGTTGGAAAAAATTGATAAAAATGGAAAAAGTTGACATATGTGTTAACAAGTGAATGGGTCAACTTGAGCCGTGATTTTGGAACGCTTTGACTCGGCCTAGAATGATGTGAAACACGTTTACATAATCTAGGATATGAGAGCTTTCCAACGGTATATCACGAGCTCTAAACGGACGAGAGATGAATGAGAAATTGAACCTCAAAGATGACCACTTGAAATGAGTTGTGCTGAAAATTTGGCGGCCGAAAATCCGCCACATTTTCACTAAGGCAAAAAAACGAATTTCCATCAATATTTTCAATTTGTAAATTGAGAATAATATTTTCCAATATAATTCGGAAATAAATATTTTCCAAGTCAGTAAATTTGGGAATAAATATTTTTTCCTGAAATCGGAAATAATATTCTGCAACTTGCAATGAGGAAATAAATAAATATTTTCAGAATATTTATATTGAAGAATTAAATATTTTAATAATATTTTTATTCATGAATAAAATATTTCCGTGATATTTTCTAAATGTAAAATATTTCCAAAATAATTATTTGGAAATAAGTGTGGTCACATTATGCCATTAAAAGGAAAAATCTCTTAATTGGAAATTAAGAGAATATTCCGAAATATTATCTTTCTACCTAATAAAGAAATTTGTAATTATTTCTTTCCCTTTCTCTTTAGGTTTCAATTTTTCCCTAAGCCTATAAATAGATAGCTTTTGTAGAGAAATAGAGACATCGAAAAATACCCTACCCGACCACCTCTCTCTCTAGTTCTTCTTGCTTGATTCTCTCTATATCACGGTTCTGAGTTCGCCTATGATCGACGTTGTATCCTGGGAGCGATTTGTCCATACGGGGGCAAAATTCGTCTCAAGGAAAGCGGATTACCGTGCCTCGTCGATAATCGTTTCCTCCTTCATCTATTCAATGCCGAATCACAGGTCAAGTAAATATTATGTATTGTGACAGTAATATTCAATAATAATAAAGTATATTCTGTTCGTCTTCTTCAATTTCTTTAATTATTGCTTGCATGTTTGAATGAATGAATGTATTAATTGCTCGATTTGCGTTTATGGACTAACCCCGTATCTAACAATATTTACACAAACGAAGTCAAAGTGATCAAGTGCTTCGATTAGCTCTTGGTGTCTTGTCGTTGACTAACACCAAACAGTGGTACATATGTAGAAATTTGATATAATTTTTTAATCACAAAACTAACGGTGTTAAGTTAAGAGGGTGTACGTTTTTCTTGTCAACAAAATTTTATTGATATGAAAAGTGAGAGATATTTCGAAAAGGGAGCAACTAACTCTTAGTTTTTAGAAGGCATTACATTAAAATTGAAGCATAAGAGTGAAAAGAAAATGTAATGAAGCAAATGACACAAATTAAGACACCGATTTGAAGGATCACGTCAAGAAAAGGGCTAAAGACGAGAGATTACTTCGCATCGGTCTAAAATTTCCTCCATGACTTGTTGATTAATTGGTTTTCTTCTTTGTGAGCTTTATGAGTCTTAAATTTGGGCTTAGTAGGAGTTGCTTCAGTTGGGATGATTTTCATAAAAAGGCCAGAAGAGGAGGGGTCCATATGTGAAATAAACCAACGAGAGCCACCGTTGATGAGGATGGATTTGCAACCACATCACACGGAGGATTAGGAATCGGCGAACACGGGACCATCACACGAATGATTAGGAATCGCGGAAGCGACCCACGAAGGCTGATGCATCGACTCGGGAAGAGGAGTTAACACCTACGGGTTGAGAGTCGTCACTGGCCGAAGTGTCTCGCTAAAGAGGTGTAAGTGCAAGCGATGTTTAGTTAAGTGTCTAAAGGTCATTTCCCCTAAATTTTAATAGATAAGAAATGTATAATATACAAATTATCTCAAGCCCTGTATAAAAATTCAGAGCAATGAGTTATAGATAGAAAACTTTAGCCAACATTTAAGCTCTATGTAAGTGTATGTATCATTGTTTAATGCACACATGGTGTTTTATTTTAAGAGTTAGAAAGACTAATATGTATATGACAATCTACAAATAAAAAAGTTAAGGTTAGTTTGGACATTATTGAAAATTAATAATTAATAAAGTATATGTATGTTCTGTGAATTAGTAAAATTTCCATCTATTTTAACGGAGTTTACGAATGTAAAATAGTTGAGAATTAAGACATTCAAAATAATGCAATGACCGCTAAAACTTGCAAAAGAGTCTAATCTTGACCCTTAGTTCTTACAATTATCTCTTATTATAAATCTACAAAAAAATAATCAAGGTCCGTCTCTTAAGTTCTATAACCATAATATAAAAGGACGGCTCATATTGAGTTGTGGCGATTTTGATCGGATTTTTCGACAAAAGGTAACAACATAATGTAGTTATAGAGTTACTTATTTATCATCCGGTGTATTTCTATTACTTAAATTGAAGCAACTTCAATCATCAATGCTATTTTGGCATTGACATATTCAAGAGTTTATAACCCAATTGAATAAGGTTAGATCAAGAGTTTTTAGGAGTTCAATTATATAATGTTTTAGTTACTAAATATGTTTTAAATATTCATCTAATTTGTTCTTAAGGGTCATTAATATTCAGTGTATTGACATATTCAAAAGAGTTTTAATTTAGTAATCTGTTACAAACTCATATTTAGTAATTCTTTTTATTCTATTAATAACATGTATCCTTTAACTATTATGTGTATAAATGTCCTCTGGATGTCTTCTTATATTTAAGCTACTCTTTTCTTTCATTCATTGTCAATTGATTGTATTATCATTTTTAACTCACAAAAATGGGAAGACGATGTGTAGTGACTCTAACTGTATTGTGTACCATGATGTTGCTTCTACCCTTTAAAATTGCGGATGCGGCAACTTTTACTGTTGGAGAGGATAAAGGTTGGGCACCCGGTGTATGTCAATGGCCGGTTGATAAGAAATTTTCCACCGGTGATGTACTAGGTAACGATACAAATCTCAATCTCAAGAGTCACTCCAAGAATTTAAATTTTAGTTTCGTTTTTGTTCTAATTTAGTTTCTCAAATATTCCTATTGTTATAATTTAATCTGAAAAATATTATATATTATATTGATTTATCACTACTGTACAATGTTTATATCACTCATATCACTATTGTAGTACTAGTAGTCCCTTATTCTGTATCCAAATTTATATATATATATATATATATATATATATATATATATATATGTTAAAAAACAAGAGAAAATTTCAGATAACCGCCTTTAACTATATACGAGTCTTACATGAACCCGCTTAAGTACAAATCAATCTAAGATGTGCCATAAGTATCAAAAAGTTTCACTTTACACTTTTCCGTTAACTTTTTTTTTAAGAATTATGTTAAGTTTTATAAAATATTTTTATTCTTTGTTTTTGTAAAAAAATAGAAAAAATGAAGTTCAAAATCATTTTTATTTATTTATTTTAATTTTTCAGATACACGGGTATTTTCGTCATTTCACAAAAAAACTTAACATGATTTTTATAAAAGTTAACGAAAAATGGTAAAGTGAGACTTTCTGATAGTTAAGGGGGTTATTTAGAATTTTCCCAAAAAAGAATTGCGATAAGAATGAAAAAATGTTAAGCGACCTATTAACTGTTAATTCTAAACACTATAAGGCCATTTTAGCCCAACTCAAATTTATTACCAACCGATAGATTGTAAAAATAATAATACTAGATTTAAATTGAAAATGTTTCAGCAGTTCCATAGACAAAATGAATATCCAACATAGAGACTGTGTTAGTGTTAATTTTTGACTTAATTATTTGTTATGTAGTGTTCTAGACAAAATGAATATCCAACATAGAGACTGTGTTAGTGTTAATTTTTGACTTAATTATTTGTTATGTAGTGTTCAAATACAATCCTGCTGAGAACGATGTAGCTTCAGTGTGTGAGGCGGGCTATAACATGTGCACTGCCGGTGGAGAAGATGTAAAATGCAATACAGGAAATGACGAGATTGTGTTGAAGAAAGGCAAGAACTTCTTCATAAGCACTTGTCCAGGTCAATGTCAGAGTGGAGTTAAGATGGTTGTTGATGCATGTTGATGATGAGAACAATGAGCATACGGAATCTTTGATTATCTTTTCCTATATTTACTAATATATAACTTTCTATCATAAGCGAGTTGAAATTTATTATCTTTTTGCGATGATTCTTTATGTATTTAAATTTAATACAAATTATTTATGAGAGTAAGTCTCATGTTTTGTAAGCGCTATTCAAATTTTCATGATTTTACTATAAAGTTTGTGTCATTTACCGTAACTTATAGAGTTTGGCAAAATTTTGGACTATCAATGAGTTCAATTTAAACGCGTTGAATTATTTGAAAAATATTGAAATAGTGAGTTAGATGATAAATTAAGTGAATGATAATACTAAACAAAATAAAACCCATTTTTCGATGGTTTTAATAAAAGTGGGAACAACAAAATTTAATTGAGTTTTAACCCTTAAATAATTTTGCCAAATATGCCCTTAAATTTATTTTTTTAATCAGCAAATAACAGTAATAATAAAGAAAAACAAATGTCCCCAACGAGATAGCGAGAAGTCTGAAAATCACATGAGAAACGGCAAGATCCGTCCAGATGAAACAAATCTTTAAATTCATTTTTGTTTTGACAAACCCATTAATTAATCTTATCTTTCAATTATTATACTTGAAAAATAATAAGAGTAGAATGAGTACTCGGCTGTAAAAACTATTGATCTTTCTCACACATATTGTGTTAAAAATCAAAATCAAAATCAAAAGAGATGCATCATTTTTCTCTCATTTGTGTTGTTTAAAATAGCTCTTACCTTCTGTATCTTGTTTAAGTAATTTATAACATGATTGACGCAGATGGTTCATGTTTTTCGTGGCTATCTTTGTCATGGATGTTGTTATAAATAAGCCGAGATTTGAGGGAGCCGCTCAAACTTGATTCGTTAAATTTTCATTTTGAGCTTGTAATAATCAAACTCAAGCCGAATTCGAACTCAAGGTTGGGCTTGTTTTAATAAACAAACCGACATCAAGCCTTACATTTTAAGCCTCAATAGGCTCGGGACCCGACTCGTTTAATATTTAAGTAATATATTTTATACCTTTTAATAAATATTTATAATAAAATTAAATGAACCAAATTGAGTAAAGTCGATCGCGAGCCTACTTGTTTAATCTTTAATCAATTATATGTTTCTATTTAATATTAATATTAATTTTAACTTTTAATATATATTTGTATTAAAAATTATGCAAGCCAAGTTTGAACTTAATTGTATAAGTTTGTTCAAGTCTGAGCCAAATTTAATCTGAACACGTTTTTTAAGAGCTCGACCCAGTCAAATTAAGACTCGATTAGCCTCATTTACACCCCTAGTCATTGAGGCTTCGGGCTCCACCTCTATGTTAGAGTCTCTACTCAAACAACGTCAAATCAACCAAGTGCTTCGAGAAGCTCTTGGTATGCTTACATCGACTAATACCAAACAATGGCAACTATGTGAAAATGTGATAGAATATTAAAGTCGTGTTTGTCTTTTTATCACAAATGATAAAACTAACGGTGTTAAGCTGACAAAATATTCAAGGGAGTAAAAGTTAAGGTTTTAGTTAACCGGGAGTAGGTGCAAACAATGTTTAATATAGAGGGCCAGAGTGAAATTTTCCCTAATGGACATGATTTATCAGCAAAAGATATGATGCACTTGTTAAATAAGATGGAAAAGCAACGTATAACACAGTAATATACTTTTATCTTAACAATTTGAATCCAACTCTGACACCAATAATCAAAGAGGCAAAACCAGAGAATATCCTATGAAAGAGACTCTTATCATTCATCAACTATATTATAACAGTCAATTACAACAAGACAATCAATCAAACTAAATAAAATCTGAATCATCTGCAAAATACATGTTAGTTCACATCACAACCAACAGAACCTATGAAGTACATCTTGTCAGAATAGTAACAAAGTCAATTAAAACAAGAACTTCATTCAAACTAAATAATTTAATACGAAAACGTTTGTGCTCAAACTGCTTCACCCTCTCAATGTTGGGGCAATAATGAGAAGCATCAATGGGCAACAAGTTCAGACCATGAGGCTTTTTAAGGCGGATGTGAGAAGAGGAAGCTTGTCGGAAGCTCTATGCTTGTAGTCTTTCTCCAATGCTGCCGCTGCCAAAGCTTGTAGCTCCGGCCTTTCCTTGTCTTCCTTGTTACGCCCTTTCGAGAGCTGTGTAATCGCAGATGTACACTGCATAACAAATATAGAACTTGGTATCAGAGCCTAGTGATCACAAGTTCAGATTCAGAGCACTTGGGAGCAGGTGCTAGAGTTGGGTTGGTATTTATTTACTGCTTTCTGCTCGTTTGGGCTTACAGATAAAAAAACACGCCCAAACCAGTAACCATGTGGCGATAAGAGGAGAAAATGAAATCTCTAAATAAATCTAGGGGCGGGCACTTTAGACCCGGAACCAGTCCCGAACCGGGAACCAAACCAAATTTAGAACCGAAAAACAAGAATCGTGGGAAATGGTTCGGTTTTGGGTCTGAATTAAATAGAACCATTTAATTTTGGTTTGGTTCTCAAAACTCATAACCGCCGGTCACTCAATAAGAATCAAACTGATTGTGTCGCCATGTGTCTGCCTCTCGTTCATCCACGTATATTATTTATTTTTTAGAGAAAACTTCACTTGACTACATCTAGAATAGACTGTTTTGCAGATGACTACACCTGAATATTTTTTTGTCGTGGTGGATACCCAAGTTTGGCAAATTTGGCACTGTTATGTTTTCTGTCCGGTTCCGTTAGTTTTTTACTTTTGTGGAAAGAATAAATACCCTCTACAAGTAAATGAGTTATTTTTAATAGAGTGAAAAGACTTAACTACCCTTAACTACCATTTTAATTTTTAAATTAATGTCGTTTACTATTTCTCTCTCCTCCCTTTTCTCTCTGGCTCTATCTTCCTGTCTCCTCTCTCTCTGGCCCAAGACCGGATGGAAAACATGACGGTGCCAAACTTGGGTATCCACTCACCATGACAAAAAATATTTAGGTGTAGTCATCTGCAAAACAACCTATTTTAGGTGTAGTCAAGTGAAGTTTTCCTTATTTTTTATTGTTATTTTGTTTGCAAACTTTATATTTCGATTGTATTGTAACAATTAAATCTTAACATCCGGTTTTAGTTAGTACTTTATATAATTGCAAATTTAATGTTTTTGGCTATCAATCAGACTCAAGATAAAAAACTAATCTGTTCCAATAGGGTAAGGCCGGAATCAAACTAGCCAGAACCGGACCTAAAACCGAACCGTTACTCACATAATGATTCCACGTTTGGTTCACATATATTGAGAGCCGAAGGGTTTGGTTTGGGCCGTTCTGATTGGTTTGGTTCCAGTTCGGAACCGTGCCCGCCCCTAAACAAATTAGTACTAGATTACTAAATATACAAGATTGCCTCCAGATTATCTAGTCTGAGAACCAGAATATTCTTTTGGATCCATTTACATGCAGTATGGAAGTATCATTCCTCGACTAGATATAATTCCCATCCTCCAAATAAAAGTTTTAGTCCAAATGCTACCAAAATGTATTAAGAATTATACGGCTAGGCATGCCCTAGAATTGTGAAAGGAAATGTACGTTTGTTTGGTATCTGTGCCAAAATGAGGAGTATGAAATACGTAGAGATCTCACCAAGCATACACCAAAAAGAGCTCTGGTACTCTTGCCCCCAGTCAACTCTATAGCAGATGCATAGTATTTCTTAGCTGTCTGAAGGTTTTCTAATCCACCAAGAGTATAAAGCACCTGTTTACAAAGTTATAAACATGCATCACTGATCTGGTAATATTTAACAATGTTGTAAAATCCCTGATTGATCCCCAACTAATCATGCATATATATAATTCCAATTAATCCCTTAATTTGATTTATTTTCCGATTAATCCTCGACTAACCCCGTTTAGTCCCTAAAAGGCCCTCTCCGACTGACAAACGCCTAACATTTTTTACAACACTGGTATTTAAAGGTGTAATATTTATATAAAAAATAAAATTACAGGAAAAACGAGATGCCATTAAAAATTCATGGTGAGTACTTCAGTTTACCAACTTAATCAATTGCTTGAAGCAATTGATGTTTTGATCTTAAAACCAATCAATAGCATGCATTTGTTTGGAAACATACATATTTACCCCAAGATAAGTATAGTGTTTTGTATCAAACAGGTGTAAAGGACTAAATCACAGAAAAAGCCCCTTACATCAGCATAGGCGAGATGATATAACGAAATTGTGGGTTGGGATAATATTAGCTCTTCATAGCAGAATGCAGCTTGTTTATACCTATACATTACAAACAAAATATTAATTGGCAAGCTAACCAAGGCCTTTCTAGCAACAGTTGTGGGTTGAGATAATAAAGAAATCTTACATTTGCAAGGAAACGTATATTTCAGCAAGTTCTCTCCATGCATCTTGATCTGCCATGAAACTGGACAAGGAAAAGAAGAAAATTCATCAGTATTTGCTTCGCTCAAGTACCACAGAATAGCGATAAAGGGAATCATTTTGAGATATTCCTTACATTTCAAGATATTTATTCAGGCCTTCTATGGCCCCTACATTGTCACCTTGGGCTTTAGCCATAGCTACTCTCCTTTTATGTATTACCTGTATAATAAACATAAATTTAACTATTCGGACGAATCCATAGCTGATTCGTTCCCGAGGGAAGAAAATGACACTTTTTCATAGAAGAAAGATAAAACAATGCAGAATTCAAACTACGCAACAACAAAAAGTTGCAGTACATAAATATTCAGAACTGCATTTAATTTACTTGATCAAGAGGATCGTCCTCTAGAAGACTTGAATAAGCCTTTTCTGCTTCTTCCCACAACCCTTTCCCTTCAAGCAACATTGCTTCTAGCCTTCCTGCAAGTTAGGCAAAAACAACATATTGCCACGTCATCACTAGTTAGTTGTGATTATCTTATCTACTCTGGAGGACCCAACTATTTTGGCACCCTTGACAAGACAAACTAGTGTATCAAGATATTTGTGTGTGCACATATAAAATGTTTGTATCCAAAACCAGTCAATTAGACGATAGTGAAAGACTAAGGAGCAACTATTGTGGCAGATAACGACAAAATTCTTCAATAATCGTATGGTCAACTGATGTGTGCAGAGATAAGCATCAATAACTTGCTGAGCACACGAGCCACATAGGTAGCTCTGGATGATTCCGAATCATATAAATTCTCTATGCATGTTTTTTAGTTAATTTGAAGTCTTAATGAAATATGTTCGTACAAAAATATATAACTAATTACGAGCTTCTTCTCAGAGACTTACACATTGATTATTGATTCAATAGTAGCCAAACTTGCTTATATTATTTGATATTTATACAAACAAAGATGGTTATAAAGCATGAAAGTAATTCAATTTTATGTACTAAGAGTAATCCATAAATTGTTACAATATCCATGTAACATCATTTTCAACTTTCTAAGTAATTAAATATTATACCCGACTATGAAATAATAGAGAACCATATGGCTGAACATGTATGCACATCGTGGCACTATGTATAGTTCATGCCAGCTAAGGAAGTAGATAACAAGCATGCATCTCAAATGATGCAACCAAACACGAATAAGCAAGCAGCAAGCTTAGATATGGTTTTCTCACTGATAGGTATAAACAAACACATAACTCATCAATTAGTTCAACTTACCAACCCTTTTGCTCTCTGGAAATTTTTTACGCAATACCTTCATGCAATCCTGAAAAAGATCGCAAACGTAAAATGCATCAGCTTCAAGATAAAGAACAAAAATAAATTATTACAGCATGCATGACCATTTCGTAACGTCCATTCAGTTTACTTACTGAAAAGTATTAACAATATTACTGTTGAATTTCTAGAATATAATTGTATTATTGAGAATAACTTGATTATAAATTACAAGAGGAGGTTCCTTTATATAGGGAACAATAGAAAATAAATCAAACTAGAAAACATAACATAAATAGGAAACCCTAATTAATTAACTATTCTAACACTCCCCCTCACGTGCAAACCGTGTAACACAAGTCTTGCACGTGAAGCAAGAATAATAGGAAAGCTAACATCTACGTCGAACAACGACGGTGCAAAACATCTTCAATCATGCTGATTATACGGACATGAGAACAAGTGATTTTTAAGAAGAATCACTAAAACTTTTCAAGCAGCTACGTCATATAATGACAGTGCGGCAACTTGTTGCATAGCAACAGTGCAAGGTGATTTTAAGATTAATCACCAAACTTTTTAAGCAACTACGTCGCATAACGACAGTGCAAATGTGATTTTTAAGAAGAATCACTAAACTTCTTAAGCAACTACGTCGGTGCGAAACAATTTCAAGCAACGACAACGGTGCAAAACTCAACAAAATCAGTGGAGCAGAAAACTTGGAGAACGAGCATCAAAGACTTGTGGCGGTGCGTGAGACTCACACGCGATTGACGGAGGCCAGGGGACAACAAAACTGCTGGACCTGAGCTGCAGAAGCTTCACTTGCGGGCGTTGAGGACAAAAAACTCCTCGGACTGCTTGAACGAGAAACAGATCTGGAATCACTGATGAACAGTGCGTATGAATAGTACTGACGTGAATAGTGATGATGAACAGTATCGCGTGAACAGTGACGATGATCAGTAATTTGGAATTTTTTTTCAAAGAAGAACGAAACAATAATGTCTTACCCACCCGCTAAAATATAATTAACAAGTGGGCAAAGCCACACGGCTAGGATCGAAACTAACCTAGCTCTGATACCATGTTGAATTTCTAGAATATAATTATATTATTGAGAATAACTTGATTATAAATTACACGAGGTTCTTTTGTATAGGGAACAATAGAAAATAAATCAAATTAGGAAACATAACACAAATAGGAAACCCCAATTAATCAACTATTCTAACACCAAATAAGAAAATTGAAAGCAAGCTAAAAGGTAACACTATCAAGAAAGATTTCGACCTTCGCAACTTCAAGACATTGGCAATCCATAGCTGCAACTGCAACCTGCTCATATAGAGTCCATTCTACATAAAATGATATCAGTACATGTACTCACATTATTAATTTTTTTCTCGTGGATCAAAGTTATATAACCACATAATAGTTAGACTAAAACGACCAACTCGAAACCAATATTAAGAATCACATACTGTTAGTACATTGATATACATTGGATGGCCAAAATCAACATAGAGAATAATTAACCAACAAAATGCAACCAAATCAGACTGCAGATAAGAACTGCCCTGCATTGGCTGAGAAATTCAATATCATATCTTACCTCTTGAGATTTATTCGCTAATGTAGCAGTTCATACACTCGGAAATATTGGCTTAAGCAACCAAAGAGGAAATTTATACAAACATTCAAAATACATTTCAATGTCAAATTGTCAATGACCAAAGTGCTTCAGTTTCAGAAGAGCATGCCACATAAGACTAATGTTTTCGCAACTTTAGGGGATACTGAACATATTGAAATTTGATAGGCTCTCCTGACACCCATTTCATCTAAAAGGTTTGAACCCCCAAGACATAACCCAATCCCCTCTTCTGAGACAGACCCGAAACAACAAAACCTTGCAATATCCCCCCGAGTAAATACCCCTTGCAGTTGGTAAGAAAACACCTTTCAGAATGCATGAGCTTCAAAGACGATAGAACTATACACTGATACTATACTACTATAATCAGTTCGTATAATCACTGATACTATACTACTATAACCAGTGAAGTGCACATGACACCATTCATAACACAAACATAAAACCAGAGAAACAATCTAATCAATAACAGCAACCACACATCCTCAACTAACTAAAATCAATGATAAATCACTATTCAATATCTAACCCAATTGAAATCTGCATTCCAATTAACCCGAAATCGTTAAGCGAACCAAAAGCCCAATTGAAAGAAATCTATGAAACGAAAACAAAAATTCTGAAAACCCACCATCAGGGACGAGGCAGGATCGCTTTTTGGGATCGTTCAAGATGGACAAGCCGTGCTTGAGGACTTTGTCGGATCGGCGAACCTTAAGCTTCCGGGCAAGGCACAGGTAGTCCCACGCCCCTCCTCCGCCATTCTCGACCTGGTTCTCTAACATGTTCAACTGGGTCTCCTCCGTCTTCGTCACCATCGTCTCTGCAGAAGAAGAAGAGAGAGATCCAAAACTGCAACACAGCTTCACTCTGAGGCCGAGCTATTCCAAATCTGCAGAGATTCTACTAAGTTTGTATTTTTAAGGGTATTTTGGTAACTATGTTTCCACCTGCTATAAATACTCACTCTTTGTTCACTCACCGAACTTTTCCAACAGTTTCGAGCTATCCTCGAAAAACCCTAACCCCCAAAGTCTCTATCTCTTCGCGACCTCACGAAAATGGCGACACCTTCTTCTTCTTCTCCACTGGACGAAGAAACCGTCAAGAAAGTTATTCGTCAGGTTCCTCTTCTTTCAAATTCGCTTTTATTCAATCAATACCGCATATAATTCACCAGTCGTACATATATGTATAAATGTATGTGTACTGTTTGATCAAGCTTCTAAAACTCGGAATTGAGGAGAACTTGGCGAGACAAAAAATAAGGATTTTCGAAAATTTGTATTAAATAAATATTAGATATACATATATTCATATATAATTTACATGAAAGACAAAATTTATAATATTTTAGTAATACAAGATACTGTCAAACAACTTTATAAATTATAACAAAAACACAAATTACAGAACAATTTCAAAGCACTTGTAAAATATAAAAATAAAATTTGACCAACTTTGATCGAGTAAGAACTGGTTAAAATTGAATTACCAAGAATGAGCTTTAAAATTCATCCAAAATTCGGTCTACTTGGGGAGAAATCAGGGAGAACTCGAGAGTTTCATAACATTGGCTTGATCTGATTAAGTGTTGTTTACATTTCCAGGTTGAGTTTTACTTCAGTGACAGTAATCTCCCGAGAGATGTTTTTCTCGGGAAAAACATCAGTGAGAGTGAAGATGGCAGTATCCTAAGCTTTCTTAATATGATGGAAGTTGTCATTGCATTCATTGTGATGCCGTCATGGTTTGTTGTTCTTAACTATGCGGATAAACAGTGGTCAATTTAACTTTGATTTGCACATTTTCTCGGATGAGAACTCATCTCAAGTTGGAGAGCAATAAGGCTGATGAGGTTCCGGAGGACACGGTCCAATCTGTTGCTGAAAATCTGAGGAAGTCCACTTTCCTTAAAATTTCTGAAGATGGTCGGTATTTGTCTTAATTGAATCCTTTCAAATGCTTTATCTTTGGTATTTTGTGTGATTGGGTTGATGTTCAAAGACTAGAAATTATGTTTTTTCATAGGAATAATTACCCAAATAGTCGCTAAAACAGACCATCTAAAATTTAACAAGTTTGGATGGCATGTGGCTCTTGATAATTTGGGGACTAATTTGGTCGATTTAAATAGTTTATAGACTATTTTGGTAATTATTCATTTTTCCACTATGGAAACCGATAAGCTAGGAACTATTTTTTTTTATTCTGGTGCTTAATGGATCAACTGGTCCAAGTATAATTCAGTTAGCATGGAGTGAGATTCTGCATTCAGGTGATATGTTATAATAACTTGTTCGTTTCTTCTTTTCAGGAAAGAAGGTTGGTAGAGTTACAGAACTTCCAAAGCCAGAAGAGGTAATAGAGCAATTAGATGCCAAAACAGTTGCTGTCTCACCATTTCCCTACGACGTGAAGCTTGAAGACGTACAGTCTTTCTTTGGTCAATATGGGACGGTAATTATTGAGTTTCCCTTTTGTTCTGTTGTAGTTCTAAATATTTTTTGCCAGCCTTTTAATTTCCTTTATTTCTCAATTTGTTGTTCGTCATCCTCAGGTCAATAGTGTGAGGTTGCCTCGTCATGTAGTTGATGATAAGTTATTTTGTGGGACTGCTTTGGTTGAGTTCTCGACAGAAGAAGATGCTGAAAAGGTTCTGAAGCAAAACATGGTTTATGCAGGAGCTAACTTAAATCTAATTCCTAAGTAAGCTCGAATTTTTCTATTAGACTTGAATTAATTTTGCTTGAAATTGTTATGCTTTTCTACTAGATTTTGATCATATATTTCCTTGTGGGCTGACCATTAATGATGTGGGTGAATGACAGGGGGATCGATTTCCTTATGTTTTGAATGATTTTAGTTCAAAACATATTGCACCATGGTTTATTTTCTTATATAAACAAAATTCGCATGTGTTTACTTTTCTATGTTCAGTATGCAAGTTTTTTCAGGGAAAAGATCTATTCGTCATGAATTCAATCCTGACCTTCTGCAAATTCTACTCACATTAAATAGTTCACATAGAATTGCAAATTCTCACTATTTCAACTAAATATTCAGTATCATTTCTTCTAGATGATTAACATTTATGCATGAGCTTTATCATCTAATGCATTGACATTCAGGAAAGAATTTGATGCTGAAAGAGTGAAGTTGGCAGAAAAATTCCAGAACTACCGAACCAATCGTAAGAATAATTCTAATGCCGAACCAAAGTAAGTAATTTCCTGAGCTGCACTTGATTGCATTATTGTCTCTTCCATTTAAAAAAAAAATTTGTTATTCTGGCATCCATTGCAGCTATCCCAAAGGTTTAATTGTTGCGTTTAAGTTGAAGAGCACGAAAACCGGAGGTTCTGCAGAAGACAGTGGTAAAGAAACTGAAGCTGCAAGTCTTATCAAAACTGATGGCGAATTAGACTCCACAGTGAATAGGAATAATGGAGAGAAAAATAAGGAAATGATTGAGGAGAGCGTAGAAAAGGTGGATGGGAAAAATGGATTGGAGAGTGGAGGAACAAAATCCGAGGACGGAGAAAAGTCATCTGATAAGAGTGATGAGAAAGAAGAAAAGCCTACAGCTGCGTCTTACATAGGCAACATGGATGTTGTTATGCGGGAGGATCTGATGGCTATCTTTAAAAAAATTGGCGCTGTTATGGTAACACTGATTTTATTTTTTCTTTTCTCAGGTTAATAATTCTTAATTGATTACTCATGTCATTTGTTAACATGGAAGCATTTGTACTATTATCTGTTTGCATTAGTGTGTCTTCTGTTTATGGACTCTGAGTTAGTTCTGAAACAAGTTCTCTCCCTTTTAAATTGTGACTAGATTAGTTATTAGGAATTTGTTTTTTGGATCATTTAGTGGTCTTCAATGCTTAGTTTCTGGAAGACACTATTCTAATTTGTCTTTGCCGTTCTTCATTTTTAGCCCACTTCAGAATATAATTGGAATTAATGCATTTCACCATTCTTTGAATCAATGGCAGTTTGGAATTTGACTTTATAAGGCTCTTACATTTACTGTATTTCTTTGTACCTTTTTTTGCCTAGTTCATTGATTTCAAGATTGGAGAGGAATCAGGATATGTTCGGTTCAAGGAACTAGAAGCAGCTCAGAAAGCTCGCGCCGCTGCAGTTCTTGCTCAGGAAGGAGGTTTAGTCGTGAAAAACTTTGTTGCTGCCCTAGAACCAGTGACAGGTATGTGAAATAGTTTTGATGTGGTTAAGTTTGAAGTACTAAAATGTTTTTGACAGCGTCATCTTTCTAAAAGTAAGCATTTGCTACAAGCTGTTTTTGGTAGGACATAAAAAGTACTTTTCATGTGAAATGCTTCCAATCAAATGCCAATATCATTTAATATAGAGATAATTGCAGAAATGTGCCCTATTATATGACACTTTTGCAAAAGGGTGCTGTGTTGTTTGTTAATGGCAAAAATGTGTGTATTTATATAAAAATGATGAAATTGCCCCTGGAATTAAGAATTAGCATAACTTTAACTTAAAAGTAGTATAATTACAAAATTTGATCATAATTTTTTAGTTAAAAGATAAAAACAGAAAAACTAACAGAATATTTATTAATATTTTATTTTATTTTCAGGGGTAATTTCATCATTTTATAAAAATACACATTTTACAAAAAAAAATGCAAACAATAGGGCACATTTTTGCAAAAGTGTCATATAATAGGGCACATTTTTGCAAATTTCCCCCTAATATATGTATAAATATTTACATGTTCGGTATTTGATACTTGGGAAGCATTTTTCTCAGGTGACGCAGAACGTGAGTACTGGAGCCTATTACGCGGTAACCAAGAGAAGCACCGGGACAGTTTCAAGGGCAACAACCGAGGAAGGTTTGTATGCATGTATCATCCTAGACTAGTTTAGTAATGCACAATTTATTATTATACTGTTGCCTCTTGCAAATGTCGTCAAGTACAAAATTTAATTGTTTGTTTCAGGGGAGGAGGTAGGAGACATTTCGATGGAAAACGTGGTCGCTCTAGGGATAATTCAGATTCAGACCGCTCTAACAAGGCTCATAAAGTGGCCTAATGTTGTGCTTCCTATGTACATATTTAATTTATATGCTGAATCTAACTTCACCTTTTATTTAGATCTCATAGTTTTTGCCCAAATAGCACAACCGCCCTTGTAATTTCAATCGGCTATCTAATTTTTCTAGGTCATTTTATTCTGAACGTAGAAAATTTTGAAGTTCTGTTCGACAAATGTTTATGCTATACTGTTCCTTGCTTGAGGGGGGCTCAACTGGATTTCATTTATTGTGAATAAAGTTGACTCTAACTCAAAAGTGAGTTCCAAGACTAAATTCAAAACTGAGAACTTTGTTTTGAATGAAAAGTTTTGATTCCTGTCGGTTTTGAGATGCAAAAGTCAAAACTATGAACACAAATGCGTACAATTTATTTAAAAATCATCCAGACTGAATTTTGAGATACGAAACAGTAAAATATTTTAATGTCAAATACAAAGACTGGACTGGAGACAAAAAGCTTGTATTAGAAGTTAAAACAACAAATAAAATCCAAAATTGAAACATTAGAAAAGGAAAAAAGAAGAGGAGTAACTAAAATTAATGTGTCCGTTGTTGAAGTTTTAAAAAATCAACGGCTGAGATTTGAAACTGACGAAGAGTGTCTCTCACCGACGATATGGCGAAAAGGTGTTCGACACTTAACCCATAGGGTTTCAAACTCCTATTGTCCGCCCCTTCAATTTTGAATCTCTCTCTCTCTCTCTCTCTCTCTCTCTCTCTCTCCTGAGGACCGTTTCACTCTCTCTCCTCTCTCTAGAACGTATCTTCGTCTCTCTCTCTAGATTTTTGTTCATCGCAGATCTTCCATTTCATCTGCAGAGGTCCTTTTGGATCTGTTAATGCTCACACCATCGACCGTACCATCGACGAAGATTTGGTTCTTCAAGCTCAGCTCGGTGAGTGGGCTGATTCAAATTTGATTGTGAATTGGAAATGTGATTGCGATTAGACGCTCCCTGTATTTGGTCTGGGATCGAGCAATTTCTAGTGCATTTCTGCTTATTTGATTTAATTTGAGACTTTTGGGTTCGGTGGGTGCTTTGTGTTGGATGTCATTCTAGGGTTTATGCCAGTGAAATTTGAAATTCGCGTCTTCGATCTTCTCCCAGGGTTGAAGTTTGATTGGAAGCTGTTTCTTATGAATCCTCAAGTTTGAAATTCAAAATTTGTGCAGGACAAGTTGCTATTTTTTTTTTAATTTTAGGAACTTAGTGTAGTCAATTGGTACGTGAGGATGGCAGTATCCTAAGTTAATGCTGCAAAATTTGTGTTTTATGCTTATATTTGCTTCTTGTAGGGGAATGGGTTTTGAAATTTGTATTCTTTCTTTTTGGTGCCTGATTTCATTTATTGAGCCCTGTGCCTCTACATACCATTTCTTGATAACTGAAACCCAATTTGATTTTCTGTGTACTTATTCAAGATCCAAATTATTAGACAAAGTAGCCTGGTAATCAGTTATGGTCTCACAACACATGTTTTTCTGACTTCTTTTGCCATTCCTAGAATGTAGGTGTTTCCTGTGAAAAGAAAACTCTTAGTTCGAGTTGATAATGGTTTGGAGAACAAATTGTGGAGAGAGTTGCAGTCATATGGGAATTGGGGTATGCGAGTTTACCTTTTTGTCAAGCAACTATGGAAGGTGAAGGAACATTTTCCACTCCTTCAAATGGGGTCGGTGACAGTGTTCAGAATATGCGTCCGCCGCATGGGTGATTTCTTGAATCTTTTAGAATTACATACACATATTTCCATTTATTTTATCTCTGATGTTATTCACCGTGCATGTGCTATCTGTCATGTTCTTGAAACCTGTTCAATATATGTGTATGATGTAGGTTGTTGGTTGGGCAGTATCCAGCTCTCCTTTATCTGTTTTCAGCATTACGCAATAGTTTTACGCAATAGTTTTCAGCATTACGCAATAGTTATTTCTTGAATAGTTAACAGTATAATATAATTACTAGTGTAAATCATATTAGTTCACATGTTCAAAATTAATTTTTACTTATAAGCGACTACAACTTAGGATTTTTTTAGCACCAAATTTCATTTCTTGATTCCTATGCTGCTAATTTTTGCCTGTTGAAGTAAATCTTGGTTTTGTTACCCACAACCATGGGCACATTACTCAAAATGTTATGTTCAGCCTTCTGTTCTTTCATAGAGAGAATGATGTTATATCTAGCTCTGACTTTGCTTAATATGACGCCCTTTGTAGGAGAACTAGCGGTCCCACAAGGCGGTCCACAAAGGGACAATGGACAGCTGAAGAGGTAGTTTGTAATTCTTAAGTTGTAGTGGCTGCATGTTCATTTTCAGTGTTTCTATTGCTCATACTCCTACAATCAGTCAAATATTTAATTATTCCCTCTTCCACTAAAGCAATCATGTTGAACTTAATTCTCTCCTCATTCTTGGTAATATCAGTTTTGTTTTATTTCACTGTGCCATTTTGATGTAGTTATACATTTGTTTAGCATACTGTTTATACTTACTAGTGTGAATAGTTTTTAAGTTCTCTTTGGAGTAACATGTGTCATTATATGTTGTACACAACATACACTTTCTTTTCTCACTACTATGCTGGGTATCTTCTATGCTGTACACAACATACACTTTCTTTCCTCACTACTATGCTGGGTTTTTTTGCAGGATGAAATTCTATGCAAGGCTGTTCAGCAGTTCAAGGGGAAAAACTGGAAGAAGATAGGTATGAGTGAGGGACTTACTGTTGTATTTATGCCTACCAGCATCATGTATTTTTTTTTGAAGAATCTTGTGAGTAATTCATGTTTTATTTTAATTTTTCCCTCTGCTTCATGCTTTCATTTGTTCTGTTATGTTTTATCCAAATGGGTTCTGCAAATATATGGCTAGTTCTCTGGCTTATAAACTTTTGATCATGCCATATAGGGATCACTATTTCATTTAATTTTTTGGCCATGAGTTATTTTCGGCTTTGCAGTGTGTGCCCTACTTCGTGCATTTGCTTCTCTATACATAGGCTAACTTCCAACTAAATTGCCTTTGTTGTGGAATATAGAAGTCCTGTTTGCATTCGTAACCAGGGAATATCTGCAATTTTACGTATCTTATTTGGTTATTTTAATTTTTACCTCTGCTTCACGCTTTCATTTGCTCTGTTATGTTTTATCCAAATGGGTTCTGCTAATATATGGTCAGTTCTCTGGCTTATAAACTTTTGATCATGCCATATAGGGATCGCTATTTCATCATATTTTTTGGCCATGAGTTATTTTATGCTTTGCAGTGTGTGCCCTACTTCGTGCATTTGCTTCTCCATACATAGGCTAACTTCCAACTGAATTGCCTTTGTTGTGGAATATAGAAGTCCTGTTTGCATTCGTAACCAGGGAATATCTGCAATTTTACATATCTTATTTGGTTGGTATGACCTATTTTCAATAATGCAATGTACATACATATTGATTTATCATTAAATTGGTTTGTTGTTTGTAGCTGAGTGTTTCAAGGATAGGACTGATGTACAATGCCTGCATAGGTGGCAGAAGGTCTTGAATCCGGAGCTTGTCAAAGGACCATGGTCCAAAGAGGTAATTTTCGGTAGTGTGTGAGTTCTTCTTTCTGTGTCAATTCCTTTGTTTATGCTACTTCGATCACCATATTTATTGAATTAGACTATTATTTCTGGACGCTCTTGTAAACAGGAGGATGAAAAGATTGTTGAATTAGTAAGCACATATGGGCCAAAAAAATGGTCCACTATTGCACAGCATTTACCTGGACGTATAGGAAAGCAATGTCGGGAAAGGTATGCATACATCTTGTTTCTCTGGCTTGTATGATGACTTGTTTTTCTAAGATGTAATTGATCATGTGTATGAGTATCTTTGTGAATGGCACTATCCGTTCATCCCACAATGAGTATGTTATTTGGCTTTTTGTAAGAATTAAGAATGAAAGGAATTATAGATGTTTCAACTCATTCCCTCATGTCTTACCATGTGACAACCATATTTGAGTGATAGCTAACTAGTAAAAAGCAAATAATTGTTAATTCATTCATAATAGCTTCCAAAGAAGGAAAGTGGATACTTATTTCGGGACCGAAGCAATATTCTTAGTTGGTTCTGAATGATGGGGAAAGGATTGTATAATGCATTTTTTTCTTAGATGCATTTTACTCATGTGCTTGTGTATCTTCTGTGAATAATGTTGCAGATATTTACTGTTTGTAGAGGTTCATGTCTTATTTTTGTTAGAAGTTGTAGAGATTGATTTGTATCCTGATAAACTCTGCTACTTTTAGGTGGCATAATCATCTCAATCCAGCCATAAACAAGGAGGCATGGACTCAGGAAGAGGAGTTAGCTTTGATTCATGCTCATCAGATATATGGTAACAAATGGGCTGAGCTAACAAAATTTTTGCCAGGAAGGTATGCCTATTTATTATCTGAAGAGCAAAAAGTTATAAATATTGCTCTTATTTTTAGATTTTCCAATCCTCTTAATTCCTTTTTACCAGCTTCAAACACATACTTTCAACCTTTCAACATTATTATTCTTATCATGTTTATTTGGTATATGCCATAAGTTTTAGTGTATTGACTAGGATAATGCACATTTATTCTTGTTTTTGGTTCTTCCTTTAATACAAGTTGTGATAGAGTATCTGTACTTGTCTGATGAACAGGACTGACAATGCTATCAAAAATCACTGGAACAGTTCAGTAAAAAAGAAGTTAGATTCTTACATGGCATCGGGTTTACTCAAACAGTTTCAAGCCCGGCCTCATGTCAGACAACAAAACAAACATATGCCTTCATCTTCTAGGATGCAGAGTAGTGGAGATGATAGTGGTCCCAAAGGTGGGATTGAAGCTGAGGAAATTTCAGAATGTAGTCAAGATTCAGCCGCTCGTTTTTCACGGCCTGCAGAGGACATTGCTAATTCTGCCTTACTATCAAAAGCGGAATTTCAGTTCACTGGAGAACCCAATCTGGTTAAGGAAGAAAACTGCCACCCACCATCTTGTACAGAAGATTATCACCCTTCCTTCGAAAATGGTACTTTCTCGATTCCTGATATACCCTGTAAAATGATTTGCTCTTCCAAGTATGTGGAACAGAGTTTCTCACAGGATGCGGGAACTTCTGCAAGTGGTGATTACCAGTTTCTTTCGCATGATTTGCATAATATATCTTCCCTGGAACCGGATCAGAAATCTTCAAGGCTCCAGAATCATTGTATAGGTGCTAACGAAAGCCATGGAGTATTGAATATTCAATATCAAACTTCTGTGGGGCATGCTACTACTTCCATGAGGCATATGATCGTGGATTCTGATAAGTCGGAGCACATGTTGATATCTGATGGTGAATGTTGCAGGGTTCTGTTTTCTGAGGCTGCTAATGATAGTTATTTGCCCTCTGGGAACCTTACAAATAATTCAAACATGGTTGACTTAGGTGGACATGCAGATTCATTACTTTGCCAATCATCTTATCCCGCAATATCTAAACCTGGTTGTTCTTCAGCTGCACAAGCTCATTGCCCTTCGAGATCTGATGTTTTGGGAAATTCACGCTGTCAATCTTTTATGCCTGTTTCTCCACTCGTTTCTGCTGGTGGTGCGCTTATATATGGTGGTGAACCCAATCATTTGAGTCAACACTCCTTTTCAAGTAAACACGAGTTTGATTCAACCATACCTGATGGCTTTATTTATACAAATGACTCGCCAAGCTCTCCTTGTGATGATACTTATAACAGTGGCTTACAAGAACAACCAGATATGGCAAAGGATTCTTCAAAGCTGGTTCCTGTGAACACCTTTAGCTCAGTATCAGATGCAATTCACAGTTGTCCAGCTGACCGTGATTCAAATGTGGATACAGGAGAGCAAGATGTAGGAGCTTTATATTACGAGCCTCCTCGGTTTCCAAGTCAGGATGTTCCATTTTTTAGCTGTGATCTTGCCCAATCCGGTAGTGATATGCAGCAAGAATATAGTCCCCTTGGTATACGCCAGCTGATGATGTCATCATCAATGAGTTGTGTTAGTCCATTTAGGCTGTGGGATTCACCATCTGGAGATGATAGTCCAGATGCTGTTCTGAAAAGTGCTGCTAAAACTTTTGCAGGCACGCCATCCATTTTGAAGAAAAGATATCGTGAGTTAATGTCACCGTTATCACCGTTATCAGACAGGAGACGCGGGAAAAGGTTAGAGATTGATGAAACATCCCGTTTAGCCAGAGATTTTTCGAGATTAGATGTCATCTTTGACGAGAATGAGACTGCTGGAGCACTGATATCTCCGTCATCTATCCAGAAAAGGATTTCTGGATCCTTGGCTGAAAATAAAGAAAATAAGGGTCATGCTTTCGAAGGAAGAGAAGTAGACCGCACCGCACTTTCACATGAGAAGATCGCACAGAAAGATATTGATGGATGCGGTTCCCGGGAAAATCTAGGCACAACTGGTATTGGATCTCTTGATAACAAGACTAAGATTGATTCGGTTGAATCTGTTGCTGGTGCCAAAATGGTAAGTTTTCTTTGTACGCATTTTTATCGGCATGAGTTGAAATCAGAACAATGTTAATTATGGAATGATTGTATTATGTTTTAAGATGTTAGTACTTTAGCTTTAGATAAATGGCACGTGTTAAAAACTTATAGGACTAAGTTCATTAATGTGCAGTTTCGTTTTTTGCTTCCATTATATCATAATTTTTGTTTGTCCTATTACTACTATTGCCTCCAACTGTGCAAGACTAACTGTTGTCACTTCTCAATATTTGCCTTCTTTTCACTCAGGAACAACTGCCTTCTGGAGTCCTAGTTGAACATAATGTAAATGACCGACTATTATTTTCTCCTGATCAAAATGATACTAAAGGAGAGAAACTGGGTTCCAGTGCTAAAACTCCAAAGAACCATCACAATCGAATCTCCGGAAGTGCATCCAAACTCTCCGTCCCTCCAAAATGCTCATCAGGAAATCCATGCCTATCTATTGTTATCTCCCCTAGTATTTGCAGAAGAAAACAAGGAAACTCAGTTGCAGTTACATCAGCTCCCATGGAAACTGCTGATGCTGTAAATCACACTGGCTTTGAAAATGCCAACATGTAAGATTTGGTTGCCATCATTTCTTGTTTTTTTTTTTGTTTTCCATTTATCAAATGGGTTAGTTATTCAGCTGAATCTTGTATGCTTACACCTATTGCTATATTTTTCTCATATGCTTACACCTATTGCTATATTTTTCTCATGAGGAGGATTCTGGCTATAAAGCAGTAATAATGTTTTCAAGTGTATGATCACCTGCTGATTCCTCGTTATGTCTATTTCTCTGAAATTTCTGTTCAGTATCAGTTGCTTCTGACTGTTTTTAACAAGACCTTCTTTTTAGATTTAGTGATACACCATTTAAGAGAAGTCTCGAGTCTCCTTCAGCATGGAAGTCACCTGGCTGGTTCATCAACTCTTTTTTGCCCGGCCCAAGGATTGATACTGAAATTACAATTGAGGTACAAGTTTTGGTTGGTTATTTCTTTTTCTTTAATTTTATCTCATGTGTCAGGCTCTTTGTTTCCTTAAACCCTTCGATTTATTTTTTTTGCAGGATATTGGATATTTTATGAGCCCGGGAGATAATAGAAGCTACGATGCCCTTGGGTTGATGAAACAGTTAGACGAGCACACTGCTTCAGCATACGCTGATGCCTTGGAGGTTTTGGGAAATGAAACTCCTGAATCAATTCTGAAGGGAATGCAATTTGATGATTCAAACTTGGACCGGGTCAACAATCATGAACCTAATCAACCAAAAAATGATTCCCAGATGGCTTTAAATATTATGGTAAGTAGTGTTTTTCCCAACTTTGGGCATGCAATTTATATCTAAAAACTCGGAAATGATTTAAGTGACTCGAATACACTTGTTCAAAGATGAAATGCTCTCGAAATTTTCAAGCTATACCATCTTATTGTTGAATTTTCAAGAAAAGGAGAGAACATAAGAACCCCACGTGCACATTGTATGATAGTTGCGAACCTAGAAATTGCATTCGGCGTGTACATTGTATGACATGACATTATGAGTTAAATGATTAGTTGGAACCTTTTTGCAGACAGAGCGACGCGTTCTTGACTTCAGTGAATGCGGGTCACCTGAGAAAGGTAAAGAGATGGGGAAGCTTGCAAGTGAAGTAAGCTTCCCGAGCCCATCATCCTATCTACTGAAGAGCTGCCGGTAGCCCAACACCATTTGCAAACTCAGAGCTGCCGGCCGGGTATTGTTTCTCATAGCTGCAGCGTAATTTGCAGACATTCATGTTATATATATCCTCTCATTCGTCGGATATTTTGTTTTATTGTAGTTTCTGTAATTTGTTGTTATATTATAGGTAGAGACTGGGACCTTGGCGATTCGATTTATGAAAATCAGACAGGCAATTAAGTTGGAATCTTTGTTATGCTCAAAGTCAAAGCTATACATATTTATATTGTGTGCCCAAAATGTAAAGAAACATGTATGCGTTTGTTGTTGATAATGAGTTAATGAGTTAAGTTTTGATGTTCATAAAACGGAGATATTGAATCTCTCTTTAAGTTCAGCAGATATTTAAATCAGTGAAGCTCTCTTCTCAGATTATTTCCTCCAAAAAATGTTCAAAAGCAAAATCCAAAGCGTTAGCTTCTCAATGTCTTTTACTCAATGGATGATTGTAGGGATAATCTTTACCAACATGCTATAGCTTTGAGTTTGTTTTTCCTCAATCGGTTAACGTAAAATAACTAAACTATCCTTAATTATCATTCAAATTTTCAAAATGATGTCATTGAATAATTATCCAGGGGCACATCATTTTAAAAAATGTGAATGATAATTAGGAATAGTTTTAACTTAAAACTTAATGGACTTGTACCTGAATGAGATTATCCCATAATTATATTCATTCTTGATGTTACTCGTAAATTTGTGGGTGTGCAGATTGTAAATATCTTAAATTGATTAATCATATGAATTTTTACTTTATTTTTTGAACTCTCTAAAAAGGAAGTAAGAATCACGAAAGGATTTAAAAAAAGAAGAAGAATAAGATGTAACTACAGTTCTTTTTGGAATGAAATATCTGAAGAAATCTCAAAAATGAAAAGAAGAAAGTCATTACATTTAAAATTTAGTTACACAATAAACTTAGTAATATGCAGTTATCCATTTATTACTCAACTAATACGAAATAGCAGGATGCACTCCCATAAAAAAACGGATGCGAGAGTATTGTGTTTACATTTCATATTCGTATATGTGCATTATTGTCGATTTTGACTTTAATTTTCTTTTTATGATATACTTTTGTTCATCCTCATTCCTCCACGGGCGGTGCTAATGTTTTTAGTGTAGATACATGAGTTAACGGTAGATTTAAAGCAGTTTGAACCAAGAATGAAGAATCTTTCAATTCGTAAGGGAAACATCATGATCATGGCAAAACCCGTCACTTTTCCAAAGTTAGAATGTTGTGTGCTAAGGAGATGAGACGAGTTTAGTCATGATCATAATATAGCACGTGAAAATTTCTCGGAGAATAGCTGCCGAGATGCATCTGGGTTGGTAATGGGCATGGCATTTCCCGTGACACTTTTCAAGAGCCGAGAGATTTTATCTTGAAGATCTATGACGGAGCATGTCATGGGCATTATCGTATATGTGCATTATTGTCGATTTTGACTTTGATTTTTTACTTATGATATATTTTTGTTCTTTCTCATTCCTTCACGAGTAGTGCTAATTGAAATTCTTATTTATTACGTTAAACAAGATGTCAAGAACAATGTCGAGACAATAATCTTAACAAAGTGCGCAAATGTGAAAAATAACAAGGCAAAGACAAAAGTAATAAATAATGACACTATTAATGTTTACCAAGTTCGGTGCTAACTCACCTATGTCTGGGGGCTCTTTGCCAGTGGAATGGTTTCACTATGAAGTAATAAGTCACAACATACAATTATCGGTGATCATCACACATATCACTACCCTATGTTACTATTACAAGTACAAACCTATCTCAGGGATTCCCCTTGAATCCAAGACCCCATCTTGGTTTCACTCTACGAGCACTCTCCTTGCTCGGATGTCACAATTCGTTATTTAACTTGCACGTGATGCTTCAACCACGCGTACACACAGAAATATGCAATCACTCACACTTGATCTTTCGATTTTGGTAGTGATACACAATTTTCGTTCGTAGAACACACAGCCTCTCAACCCGCCAATCCTTCACGTCTAAGAAGTTTGTGTATTCGCCAAAAAAGCAAGAAGCTACTAAGGGTGGAGACTCAGCTTTTATAGTAGCTTCATAACGAGTCCCGGAATGCATTAGGGTTTTCTTAATCATTTATGATCTTGGTTTCCCAAATCCTTGTCACCGAATATCTTTTTAGAATCTCTATCACGACAGGTAACTTTCCAGAAATCATAACACAATCAAGACTTCCCAAAAGTCTTGTACATAGCTGGAAATCTTCCAGATTTGCAATCGCCGAATATCTTCATATTTAAAGAAACTATGCACTGCTTCGACGCACATGATGTCGAGCAAGATGATGCAACATGCATCTTGACATCTTTCCTGATCATACGCTCGACATCCTTCTTGACTAAAATATAAGCCAACAAACATCGTAATAACACTAATGTTTTAGAGTAGATACAGGAGTTAACGGTTAGTTTAGAGCAGCTTGAACCAAGAATGAAGAATCTTTCAATTCGTCAAGGGCAGCGTCACGATCATGGCAAAACTCGTCACTTTTCCAAAGTTAGAATGTTGTGCGCTAGGGAAATGAGACGAGTTTGGCCATGATCATAATATATCATGTGAACCTTTCTTGGAGAGTAGCTGCCAAGATGCATCTGGGTTGGTCATGGGCATAGCATTTCCCATGACACTTTTCAAGAGCCGGGAGATTTTATCTTGAAGATCTATGACGGAGTATGTAATGGCATTATCAAAACGCGTGAAATTCATGGGGATTGCATTTTGAAAATTTTCTCGGCATATATCACGGCTTGTGACATTACCTGTGACATATGTTTTTTCTGCCACCTATAAAGTGGAACCAAAACATAGCTTTTGGGATATCTCTTCACTTACCACCTACCTTCATTTTCCAGCAACTTCCATTAGTGTCTTGAGAGTTTTCTTCACGTTTTGAAAGATCTTAAAATCCATTTGGAGTATCTTTCCCCATTCATCTCCATTAGATAGAATCCAGGCATAAAGAGGAGCAAGATTAGAGATTTCGATTAAACTAATCAATCCATTTTGGGTTTTAGGCTTTATCCTCCTTTCTGGACTATTTAACTCTTGTTCTTATTCATGTATATGACTTGGAAAGCCTCATGGTTATGGACTAAATTCTCATAACCATCAGTGCTAGAGTGTTTGGTTTGAGTTAATTAGTTTATGAGGTATTTATCTTGATTATGCATTGATTGATTTACTCTGCCTTAATATGTATGTGATTTTCCCATACTGGTCACTTAGGGTAGTTGATTTTGAGAGGAAGAATTAGTAGTGGACTTTAGTAGCCTTGAGGGTTAGGGTTTGTTATGCGGCACTCTAATTGACCTTGACCCAAGACTATCGAACTAAGTGTAGTGTGTTGGGGAGATCTGGGTCTTACCTAGGAGGAGTACCCAAGAAAAGTCCACATACACATTAGAGCCCACAACACTAGCCTAGTGTGTCTTGAATCCAATGTGGATATTAACGTTCCTTATACTTTGTAATCTTCTGATGTGGAACTTTGATCTCACATGTGAACTTAGCAATCTCCCTCTTCACATCGAGTCCCACCACATCGGATTGGCTCCCCCTAAACCCAAACTTTACTTGGTATACTCAATCCCACAATAGTCTTTTTCATCCTATTTGGGCCTCAACATGAGATGAGTCGATCATGGTCCCGATCTTACCAGTCATAAGAGTACCTGACCCACTTTACCAGGAGAGTCTACCGAACCAACCTCTGGTACCAGTGTTGGACACTTATGGGTCTTACCAATGAGGAACACCCAAGAAAAACCCACATACACATTAGAGCCCACATTTGACCCAAAAGATTAGCCTATTGGGTTTTGGGTCCAATGTGTATATAAACTCTCCTTTTACCTTGTGCTCTTCCGATGTGTGACTTTAAACTTACATGTGAAACTAACAATCTCCCCTTCCACATTGAGTCTTATCACATCGGGTTGCCTCCCCCTAAGTCCACAACTTTGCTCTGATACCACTTTGTTGGGAGTAAAACTAATCTTAAGTAGATACAACGGAATGACACTAAGTCCGTCCAGTCAAGTTCAAGAGTCTAATCAGAGGTCATTCCACCTTGTATCGATCTAATTTATGGACAACGTTCATGAGATAAACTACAACGTTATAACCGTTGGAATTTGCGTTTGGAGATCTCAGTGATTTGATACGATTTTATGATCGTGTGCCACTAATTCGTTAATGTTTCTCTACTCTTTCTTGTAATTAGAGATTCCCAATATTGTTTAATCTTGAAATAGTATGTGCCTCTAATTGTATTTAGAGAGAACTTGTTGTACCCATTATATTGATAGTGGATATTAAATGGTCTCGATGGTCCTGTGGATTTTTCCTCTCTCTCTCGTTGAGGAGGTTTTTCCACGCTAAAACTGTGTGTGCAAGTTGTGTTCTTATTTTTTATATTTATTAGGTTGCTTGATTTGTTTATTTGATAGATTTCTATAAGATTTGCACATGTGGGAGAATTATTTAATTTTGTTACATCTAGTTATTTAATTAGATTCGTTTTCCTCCCAACAAACTGGTATGATAGGTGCTTATTTAATCGGAATAATGTGTTAAATTATGAAAGCTAATACGAGTAGAATGGTTAGTTTGATAGTTAAAAATTATCATGTTTGGAAAGAGAGGATGGAAGATCTTCTTTATATGAAAGATTATTATTTTCTGATTTTCAGTGAAGCCAAAACTGAGAACAAATCTTATGGTAAATGAAGTTTATTGGATCGTCAAGTGTGTGGCTATACAAGCTAGTGGGTGGATGATAATGTTTTGATTCAAGTTAGTGGAGAGGCACACATTTTATGGAGAAAGCTTGAGTAGTTATATGCTTGGAAGACTGAGAATAATAAGTTGTTTATGATAAATCAGATGATGAGTTTGAAGTATCATGATGGGGCTCCATTGATAGATCATCTTAATGCTTTTCAAGAAATTATTAATCAGCTTGTAAGAATAGGTATCAACGAGATGTCAGATTTGTGGCTTCTAGGTACATTACCGAACTCGTGGGAGACATTCAGGACGTCACTATCAAACTCAGCTCTAGATGGCGTTATCACCATGTATTTGGCTAAGTAAAGTGCTTTGAATGAAGAGATGAGGAGAAAGTCACAGAGTTTCTTTTCGCACTCAGAAGTCTTAGTCACATAACAAAGCGGAAGGAGTAAGGGCATAGGTCCGAAGGGGTAGAGACAGAAGCAAGAATAAGAATCTATTTACCAATGTTGAGTACTATCAATGTGGTTTATAGGGACATATTAAAAATCATTTCTGAAAGCTCAAGAGAAACAACCAAAATGACAAAGAGAAAGAAAAGAAGACAAGTAACGATGATGATGTTGCTACTATTTCTGAAGAGTTTCTTCTCTTGTGTGATGATGAAGATGTTAACGCGACTGAGAAGGGTTGGAGATGAAGAGGGCTTTATTCCAACGAAGATTGATCGTTGTCCACGTCGTTCGGCCATTTGTTACAATGCCAATCGATCTGCTCCAACAAAAGAGAAGGTCAACATAACATAAACTACTTTTTTATTTTATTTTCTTATTTATTTTTTGAAAAATACAATAATGGCTCGTATGTTAATTTGATATTTAGGGTACAATTACATTAAACCAATAATTTATATTTGTTTGATATTTGATAAGAGGTAAAAAAATTTCTTTTCTAAAAATACTAACGGAATATTCTAAATTTGACGGAATTTACTAAAGTAAAAAAATAGTTAGGGTACCACAGAAAGCAAAAACATAGTTTAAGTATAGGTATGTGATATCATGCTATATTAATGTATAGTAAAGTGAAATTTTTCCAAACAATGATCATGATCGAGGCCAAGGTAATCAATTATGAACCAATTATAACGAATCAAGTAGACTATGGGGACCAACAGTTGCTTGACCAATTGGTTAACCACTTGAACTTTGGTCCAAAGGTCCTAAGTTCGAGTCGTCTTTATTTTAAACTTATGTTGAGCCTCTCTCTCCCGTTGAGACTCAAATGGTAATATTGGGCCCCCTTCTACATAAGGGTGTGTCTTGAGTCCATTATTGATACAATAATCTGCTGAACAACAATCGAAGAATAATGAGTTAGGAGCTCTTCAAAGTCGATGGGTTCATTTCCTAGTGCCACGGAAAATCCAAGGGAGCAAGATTAGGCTAATCAACCCATTTTGGTTTTTAGCCTCCTTTCTCTACTCCTTATCTCTTGTTCTTATTCGTGTGCATGACTTGGAGCCTCATGGTTATGACTAATCTACCAAGACTATCTGTGTTAAAATTTGTTTGGTTTAAGTTAATTCATTTATGAGGTATTTGCTTTGATTGATTTACTCTACCTTGATTTGTGTGATTTTCCTAAATTGATCGCTTATGGTAGTTGTTGTGATTGTTAGTTGATTCTAAGAGGAAGAATTAGTAGTAAACTATGGTAGCCTTGAGGGTTAAGGTTCGTTATGCAGCACTCAAATTACCCTTGACCCGAGACTATCGACCAAAGTGTGGTCTTGGGTCGGTCGGATTTAATTCCAAGAGGGTAAAGCCCGACTCAAGGTTAAGAAATTTCCAACGTCGAGAGAGGGCTTGATAATTTATGACATATGACAATTGAACAATGCATTATTAATTAAAGTAGCTAAAGTCATTAGCCTAGGACACGTGGTTGTCTTCCCTTAGTTATTCCCTTGCACCGTTTTAACGTCAAAACTAGTTTTTTGCGCAAATATACAAAGATAGAGAATTGTAAAGTAATTAATTCAAAGTTGAGAACGGGTTAAGGATCCAACTTCATTTCCTAGGGGCACCCTTGGTCATTTCACACTTCACCAATATTTGTTTTTCTAGTTTGTATGAGTGGCATTTTTAATAATTTTAAAACATATTAAGAAAATATGTAAAAATTTAATAAAATTTTTATAGCTAGAATATTACTATTCTTGAGCATATTAAAATGTCATTTATTTAATAATTAATTAATATTTACACAATACCGATCAATATTTAAGCATAAATTTTATCATCTTTGTACTTCGAAGGAAATGGTCACTACAGGAACAGAGTATCTATTAAGTTCTAGACAAGTATTTCAGTCGTATACTATCTCAATTATCTCAATCATTATTTTTTTTCAATATATAATATTCAATATAACGTCTACAAAGAGCATAAGGAATAATGATTCATTTAGTAGACCAAATGGGAAATATTGCCAAAGGAAATGACCCAATTTGTTTTCTAAGAACCCCAAGAGGTCATTAGGATCGTCAATCAATCTGTTCCCGAAACCATGATTATCGTTTGATTACACGGTTTACACCATTGTCATAGCATTTGTAAAACTTATCCAACTGATAAATATGAAAATCGAATTAAAATCTCACCAGACAAAAACATTGTAACACAAACCCTAAAATAAACAACTGTTATTACAAAAACTAACCAAGAATTTTTAAATTCATAGGTTCATAATTGCTTCTAAATTTCTGCCTGAGGCAATGATTATTTTAAAGGTAAATAAACAGAGAGAGCTAATAAAGTGTACAGTAGAAAGCCTTGTTTGATGAAAGATTTATGCAACCTTGTTAACTGCAGCATGTATAGCATCTGCAAGATGACCCACCGTTCTTGAACTCAGACCAGCCATGCTTATCCTCCTGCCCCAACATGAAATAATTAATCAAATGCTAAACGACTTAGCTTGTGATCGACTTGATTCACTTTCTCTTTGGTTTGTAATGACTAGTTTTCATAAAGCATAAATCAGACTGAAGATCATTTACCCATCAGAGGTCATGTAAATGTGATACTCTTTAGTCATGAAGGTCACTTGCTCCGAGTTCAATCCCGTGAAAGTAAACATCCCGATCTGCTTGATTATGTGACTCCAGTCTCCAGGTGTGCCTGTTAATAATGTAAATGTATATACCATATCATTGAGATTTAGAATACAGAGAACCATAGTATAAAAGAAAAAAGGCTAACCTCTAGAGCGCAGAGCATCAAATAATTGTTGGCGCATGCTGATGATCCGATCAGCCATGGCTTTCAATTCAATGGTCCACTCATGATAAAGATCCCTACAAGGAAATCATCCACAATATATGCAAACGACAAATAAGCTCAAGCTGTTTTGATTTTTGACGATATCTAATAAGTTGTTTTTATGAATTGTTTCATGGAGATAGAAAAAATGTTCCCAACTATTTATAACCTGTTCCTGAGAATGGCAGCCACAATAGATGCACCATGAATGGGCGGGTTTGAATACATTGGCCTGATCACCAATTTCAGCTGGCTCTCAACTTTGCTTGCAACATCAGCAGTCTTGCAGACCTACATGGAAAATATAATCAAGCCAGACGTAGGAATGAATTTTCAATAGATCAACAAACAAAGGGAAATTTTTTTTTGTTTGATCAGCGAAAAGAAAGAGAATTTATTGATGAAACCAACTAAAGTTTCTAAAAGGGAACAGAAGTTAGCCATTTACATCAATAAAAAGAAAAAAAGAAAAAGAAAGAGAGAAGAGACCATACGACTAGGAAAACAAGATAGAGCAAAAGCAAATACAAGAAGTCGGGCTCAAGAATTCCTATTCCTAGCCTCCATTTCTTTGAGAGTCGGGAATGTCGCATGTAATGCCCATAGATTTGCAGAGATCCCATGTTTGGAAGGCATTAGCCCGATGATCAAGAGGGTCAGGAATGTGTGAAGCATGAGTGTATGGGAATCTCCATCTTTTGCACCTCCGAGAGCGAGAGGGAATTTATTTTTTTCAATCTGACTTTTTCATCACAGAAGCCAAGGGAATATTTGAGTCCATAGTATCCGAAGAACTGTCCGATAAATCAGATTTGCCTTTAGAATTATCTTGGACCGGTGGAGTTGAGTTAGGCCTCTTAAGTGATGCAATGCCCACTTAAGTGAAGAGGCCCATTTGAGTTGTCACAAGGATAAGACTTTGGGTGGTTGGTGTCATTAATCGGCACAACCACTGAAGAGTCCACACAATTCCCCAATTCACGTTCGTACCCCTCGGTAGTGGAGAACGAGGCAGTGGAGATCGAGGTGCCGTCGGACGAGGCTACTGCAGAAATCGAGGAATCATCGGGGGTGTTTGGGTCTCCCAGAGAGTCAGTAGTGCAGGCCGGCGAACGCCATCCTCGACTGAATCGTCATCAGGCGTGACTCTTAGACGGGTCGTCGAGAGAGGCGACAGCCTGCGATGAACAAAATCAGAGAGTACTCTCCTCGCCTGCCGGCGAAGAGTCAGATCGCATCTCACCCTCCTCGAGCTCCTGCTCAGAGTCGTCAGAAGGTTGATTTTCCGATAAGGAGCAGAGAACGCAAGACAGTATACCGGGCAGATCCGGCCCGCTTGGCAGAGTGAAGGGGAGACCAGAGGCTTCGGTTTCACGAATCAGAATGGGAAACTCTTTCCCAAAATCCGAAATCCTGGCCCTGATGCTAATATTGTCCAGGGAGCTAGTGTGAAGGAGGATTGGCCCACGGTCGAACGAGGCCCCAGAGCAGCAACTTGGATGGATTAGCAAGACCTCCCCGGCAATAGCACCAGCGTTCCAAAGCGATTCGACCAACCAGCAGGTCGGGGGAAGACCAATAATGGAGACCCATGTGAATCTCCCGCTGTTCTTGAGGAGATGCGTGGAGGAGTGAAATGAGAGAACCATTGGAAGAGACTGGCCCACCTATCGTTTTCCGCCTCACGGAGAGCTTCTGGTGACGGATAAGAAACCAAGAAAACTCTGTGACCCAAAGATTGGATCGAGATTCCCCATAAGTTGACTTCCTCAAGTTGTCTTTGAATCAGTATGAGCTTTCGTCGAAGACGGAAAGGGTCCGGCAATTTTGGCTTGGCCGACAGTCGCCGGAGATGGAACGATTTTCAAAACTGCATCCTTGAAAGTGCGAGCAGGTTCTCAAAGAGCAGGGGCGAGGGGTTGACGGAGAGTGGAGGTTCGGGGGACGGCCGGAGAAGCAGATGAGCCGCGAGCAAGGGCCACGATGAGCTGGCCATGCTCGACACAGCGACCATTGAGGGAGGATATTGTCTTTGCTGCATCTTCCGGTTTCTTGAGAAGAGCAAAGCCAAGGGGTTTCTCAGATTTGCTAGGTTTCTTTGGGAAGTGCGTGGAAATTACTTCCCCAAAGTCAGCAAGGAGATTCAACAACCATGGTTCTTGGTCTTGTTGTGGGAGGTTGAAGACGAAGATGGTGGTGGGAGAGGGTGGGAGACAAGGGTAAGGTTCGGGAGGTTTCATTGGATCGGAAAGTCGGAAAGAATGATACAAAAAGGGAAAACTTTATTACAGTAATATACAAATTGTGTTTCTTTCTTTTTTCAAACAGTAAAATGATCATTCATTTTCTAAAGGTATAATTCCAGGTGGCTACACCTAGATATTGTTGTTTTTCACCTGAGTACACCTAAAATTTTTTTTTCCAGCTGACTACGCCTAGAATGTGCAGAACTTTCACTTTGCACTTTCCGTCCAATTCTATTAGTTTTTAACGTTTTTTCATGTGAAATGACTAAAATGCCCTTAAGGTTTAAAGAGTTATTATAATTGGATAGAAAAGACTAAAATGGCCTCACCTATTCATCTAATTTTCAAACATATGCCACTCTCTCTTTTCGCTCTCTTCCCTCTCTCACTCCTCTCCCTCTCTTCTTGGTAAAAGTCCATGTCGTTCCCGAGCGAGGTCGGGATTTTTTCGGTGAGCCGGTTGTCGGAGAGGTGGATCCACGGTGCCTAAGCTCCGGCGAACCTCCCGAACGACTTCGGGATCGGCCCGGTGAGCATGTTCCGGTCAAGGTACATGCCGTTGGTGAGGTTCGGGAGCTCCGAGAGCTCCGGCGAGATCCAGCACCTCCGGACAGCAAGGGAGCCGTCCATGACCGAGCTTCTTCACTCTTCGGCCGGCCACGCCTTCTCGGACTCGGCAACCGTCTTGGCCTCTCAGCGCTTCTCGACGGCGGGCTTCTTCTCGGCGGAGGTTGAAATCGCTCCAACTCCATTGTGGATTCCGGGCCACCGGCGATGCTCTTCTCACGCAGCCATGAGAGCGGAGGTGATGAGTGATATTTGCAGAAATGAAGATGGTTTTGATTTTAAAATAAATCAATTTTTTATTCAATCATGGGTGAGAGGGAAGAGGTGAGGGTGGTATAGTTTGAAAATTAAATGAATAGTTAAGGGCATTTTAGTCATTTCACATGAAAAAACGTTAAAACTAACAGAATAGGACGGAAAGTGCAAAGTGAAAATTTTGCACATTCTAGGCGTAGTCAGCTGAAAAGAAAAAAAAATTCTAGGTGTACCCAGGTGAAAAACAGCAATATCTAGGTGTAGCGACCTTTTCTAAATACAGTACTACTCCAGCAAAAGAAAATATGATTTGGCTTAGTATAGAGCCAAAAAATTGGATTTACAAAACTACAATCACGTATGTGAAGATACTTACAATGCTCAAGGCACCAACACGTTCACCATAGAGCCCCATGTTCTTCGCATAACTCTGAGCTACTAAGCATTCACCACCGTCAGCAACAAACATACGAACAGGCTTTGCATCTGCATCCAGACTTCCACTAGCAAAACCCTATGATTGAAGAGGAAATAGTTTTACTCGATTAGGACACAATTATACTGTAGACACAACATTTAGATCAGCTTAATCATATGCATTTAGTCAGTACTAAAATATAAAGTGTATGAAGTGTATAAAGTGTCTTCACGTATCAGCATTGGCCTACCTGATAGGCACTGTCAAAGAAAGGCAACATGCTTCTTGATCTCATCAATTGCCTGATTTGTTCCCATTGTTGTAGTGTCGGATCTACACCAGTTGGGTTATGAGCGCATGCATGAAGAAGCACAATAGCTCCCGATGGAGCAGAACCAAGGTCTTCTAACAGGCCTATTAACCATCGCGAAGAAATATCGTTAATGATATATGAAAGAATAAGAAAACCAGAATTAGTATGTTTTCACAACCGTGAGAGATGAATGACCATAATTTGGATCCTTAGGCTAAAACCAGTTCAACTTCAGTTACAGAAAAAAAAAACAGGGAACAAACTAAATTACATTGCTGAATTTTTACCTTGGTAATTCAGCCCACGTGTTGTTGGGTCATAGTAGCGATAAGTTTTTACAGATAGACCTGCCAAGTTGAAAACTTTGGGGTGGTTTCCCCATGTTGGAAGGGGAATGTATATTGTGCGCTGCACAAGATGAACATGATGATATCAATGACTTGATATAACTTACGGACACTGAAAAAAAAGGGAAGGTGAATGGTTCAAGTCATTTACTTGATGATAGTGCCTCGCCAAAAATTCAGCTCCAACCCTCAGTGAGCCGGTACCAGACAAGCACTGCACTGTAGTAATCCTGTTCTCCTTGATAGCAGGGCTATTTGCAAGGACGGAAAATTCAACAATCAGGTTACAAAAGTATGCACTAGGTTCAATTCATTTCAGAAAAAAATTGTATATTTTATTACCTCTCACTACCAAATATGAGCTTAGCACTCAATTTGTTGAATTCCGCCAATCCTACAATAGGGAGATACTCCTTCACACGAGAGCTGAAAGTCAAGCGTAATAATTCTCAATCACTATTTCATTCAAGTTAAACATACAAATGCTAATATCCAACAGTTAACAATCTTGCCTGTCATTAACGAGCTGCTGCTCTGCTTTTCTGACTACATTCAGGATCAGCGGTTTTCCTTCCTGTTATTCAAATAGTTGATCGCGATCAGACTTTTTGCACCAGTGAAAGGCCGATGGCCGTATAAAACCAAGTGCCTAAGCCTGCAACCTAAACTCCTCTACTTGTTTCTTATATACTTATTTAGAAAAACATTGCTCTGACAACCTTCAATATGTAGTTCAGGGTGGGCATGGTAGCAAAGGAGCCGTGGTGTCATTTTAGGAAAATTACAAAGACTAGTGCATGTATTTCATGATTGTAACAGTGGGGTTACCATAGCCCAACCTAAAAAGCTTCACTGCAAGACTATGATGCATATATTATACAACATACTGAAAAAGCATGATGAGAAGAAGTTACCTCAGTTCGATAAGCACCAACCCCTAAATTCAGCTTCACCGGACTGGTATCTTTATTATAAGCAACAGTCACCTAAATAGTTGTATCACCAAAAAAAACTAATCAACAAATTTGCATGAGAAGTAAGTAACTCACACAAAGTCAGTTCATTTCCTTAATGTTCTGTTATTCCAGAAAAGTGCAAATCCGATCATAATAGATTAATTAATCATCACTGAGGAATTAAATTAAATTAAATATTAAATCCTTTTTGGATATCTTCAATCAGCAACCTAATCGAACAATGAAGACAAAATCTGGACCATCACCAGCTCCAGCTCCAAATTTTGTTCCATCAAGAAAAGTTATATCATCTTTGACCCAACCTTGTCTTATTAGATTCTCAACACGACAAGGTTGCTAGTCGCTTTGCTACCACAATTAACTCACTAATTCAATTTTCACAGCCTCGCAACTCTCTTCCAGTTTCCGCAGATTTTTCGGCAACCAAGCAATAGGAAGACACACGTTTCAAGAGAAGATTCAAAACCTCAAAAGTTTAGCTGAAAAGTTCAACATCCACCCACTATCTCCCAACCAGAGCTAAATCAAACTTGAGAAAACGAGCTAAAGAAAATTGAATTCATCACAAGTCTAGTCTCCTTCATTTTCAGCCGCTATCTCAACAATTAAACAACATAAACACACATGTTCCAATAGAAGCATCCTGAATTTTCCATAGCTTTCTCGAGATCCAAACATAATGCAGAAATGACATGTTTTGAGCAAATAATAAAAAGAGCAGTATACCCCGAGAATAGGATCTTCAGGACCACGAGCGACGTGAGCGAAGACGGAAGCGCCATGAGAGGTCGGAGAGGCAGAGATCAGGTTCCGAGACTCCATCGGACCCGACGGAGATTCGAGGTGCCGGAGCACAGCGTTAAGCCTGCGATCACTCGGAGAGGTTGAAGACTGATGGCGCATCTTAGCGGGTTTATCCTGCGCCTTTTCTCCAAGATGTAAATAACAATTTGTTTCCATTTCTTATACGGAAAGATGAGAAAGGCTTACACGACGTGCTTACGTGGAGAGTGATGGGAGATCCTCATGTGGCCCCCACATTGCCTCTCTTTTCCTTTTTCTTTATTTACTTGTTTCTTTATTATTATTATTAAGATAATCATTTTGTCTTTATGCTTCAATCTATTTTTTTAATATTATATATTGAATTAAATTATTAATAAATATCATGACTAGAGATTTTATATATTTCTCTTTATAATGGATTGGGGATTAGATTGCATGTGTTAACGGCACGTCAACCGAGGTAGGATGATATCATTTCATTTTCCAATGCAACAAATGGAAAAGTCAAAATGGGGACTGAATCAATTTGAGGAGAAATTGCACGAGGTTATTTTTTTTTTTACTGCATAAAAATATTGTTGAAACTAAAATGTGAAAGTTTATTTCGATTAATATTTTGCACTATTAGTTAAAAGTAACAAAAATTTACGTTACGTGAATATTACATAGATGTGCTATTTCATAAAAAGGAAAGTACAAATAACTATCTACGACTAAATGTATTTTTTATGAAGATTTTTTAAATTTATACCCGTTAAATATTGGATGGAAAATGTTAATGTAAAGGTGAAAAGAAAATTTATGGAATCGCAACGTCGTTTACGGAGATTGAGAGAGAAACAAGACCTGAGAATTGAGCACCTCCTTGAGTTTGGGGATCTCTCCCTTCTTTATGGTGGAGAAGTACTTGGAGGTGTGCCCACTTATCTCTTTGCTCCGAGCGTTCCACTGCTGAGCCGATAACCAGAGTACTTTACCGACGAGATTTTTGATGGGTTTTTTGGAGGGTCCGACGGAATATGAGGGGGAAGGTGGCGGGGAGTGTTCGAAGGAGAGGGAAGGCTTCGGCGGTAGAGCCCATGTTTGCCTATAGCTTGCAGGAAATTGACCAAATAGCACACTTTGAAAATTTTGAAATTGATTAAGGGCATTTTCATCTTTTTAACTTTCAAAATTAATATTTTCCATCCAAATATTTAACAAGTTGGAATTTATGAGACCTTATTATAGCTAAATGACGCAAATTTTAGTTGGAGATAATTACGTGGAAAACACGTTTAGTTGGGGATTGTCATCCGTACCTTTATTTGTATAAATTGATAATTTGTCCTTGACCCTAAAATAACCAAAATACTCTTCATAAACTTTAATAATGATTCAAACCTTCAGAGTACGCCGTTACACCTCTGTTAATTTTATTTTGGAAAAATTGCGTAAAGACATCTTGAAAATAAAGGTATAAGGTATTTTGTGGTTAATATGTGAGAGAGAGGATGTGATTGCTTGGAATGGAAACTATGTCATTCCTTGTTTGCTATCATCCCTCTATCTCGAGGCGAGGTGTGCCTAAATATGCACGAGTATTATAATATTGCCACATAGCAGAGAATTTATGGGAGATTCATCAAACATGTACTTGGCCTGCTAGATTGAACCGCCTATTATTCAGAAGCTACCAAGGAGACCGCGGGTAAAAGAGGAAATGTTCAACATGTATGCAAATATGGTTCACATCCAAAGCGTCGAAAACTAACCATATGTGATGTTTTTTGTTACTGGATCTACAAGTGGTGTCCAAGCATCTGCCCAACAATCTGTCACTGTGAGGCTATTATGGTGATACATGTTTCTTATAGAGAAAATTGCAAAAAGTCTCTCTTCATATTGTTTTTTTTGCACACTCTTCCTTCACTGTATTTTTGCAAAAACTCTTCTTCACTCATGTTCATTTTTGCAAGAACTCTTTCGTACTCATGTTTATTTTTGCACCGTCTATGCAAATCCGTGAAAATTAATGGAAGTGTCGCTTAAGTGTTAACTCAAACGTGATTAGGGGTGGACACTTTGGCAACGGAACCGGAGACCGCATCCGAACAAACCGGAACCGAGATCAGAGAACCAAGAACCGTGGATAACAGTTCCGGTTCTGGTTCTTAAAATGGAGAATCGTTGAGTCCGGTGTGGTCCGATTCTTGACTGGTTTTGCCCGGTTTTTGACCCATGCCTCCCCCTAAACGTGCTAACTCAAACGTCCAACACTTAAATGACAATTCTGTTAATTTTCATATATTCGCACAAACGGTGCAAATTTGAACATGAATAAGTGAGAGTGTTTGCAAAAATACAATAAGGAAAAAGGGAGACTTCTTGCAATTTTCCTTTCCTTATATTACACAAGTGGCAATTAATTACAGTTTAGAGTTTTGAAATAGCTAGATTGACAATTGTACCCTTTTAGTATTTAAACTAATTAATTTCATGATTATTATGGTGATTATCACAGCCGTAGATCTTAACCATCCTATGAATTGTAACGGTTGATAGATTATTTTCCAAGTTATGATTTTTACTAGAATGCTTCTCTTGATTTGTATATAAAACTTTGGGAAAATGTGATGATTTAAAATGTGGGAAAACAAAACCTTGAGCTTAGCCTAGTGGTTGACCATCCTCGCTCCCTAGCCTTCGAGGCTCAACTTGTATTTGGGTAGGGTGGGTTAGAAGGGTAATTTAGGGAAAGTAATATAATGTTAAAACATGGGAAATTGGTCTTTACAATTTAACCTAAATTAATGTTTTTGTGTTTCAAAATTTCCACCTCGTCGTATTGCCATATAATTTTTCTATGATAAATGTTTTGGAATAATTTTTCAATAACAATAATTTATATAGATAATTTTGCTCGGGTACATTTGAAAGTTTTGAGTTATCAGATAGATCACTTTTCTTTTTAATTTTGCATTCAAGTAAAATATATTTTTTCTTACTTTCAATAACATCATTAGTTTTTTTATTGAAAAGACTAATTTGACCTTATTTTATTTAAATTTTTCATTAATTAGGTATAATGAAAATCCAATCACTTCTTTGAGCTTCCTTTCTCTACTCTCAAATTCACGACCAATATTTATCAATTACAGTTCCAATTCTGAATCATGTCGTGGGAGCCAACAACGACCATTACCAAACACAAGCTCTCTTTCAACGTCTAGTTATGCCTCTTAATCGCCTTACTAATTTGCCTCTGCGTCTCTCCTAACCATGGACTAGAGGTTGATGCACAACACCGAGATCGAGATGGCTAGGCCGGAGATGGTTTCGGACAGGTGGTCCGGCCATGGCAAAGTGCCGAAGCATGGGAGTGGTGTGGGGGTTGAGCGTGTTCACGGTGGCAGAGATGGAGATTTCCACCAATGGCTTCGCCCACGACTGTGTCATTGCTGGTGGTGCCGCCACCGTTTTGCACCGAGCCGTCTTCTTGGACAATACACAGGTTACTCCCTTCTCGGCGTCAACGACTGACCGGCGGCAGGAAGTTTCGATTGGTCCATGGAGGAAAGAACTGGTGTTGTTCAAGTGATTGATCTTTGGAGCACAACAATTTTTATCTAAACTTGGAGCAGATTAAAGAAGGGGATGACATGAGGGACCAAGGGTGAGAGGACGGAGAAGGAGGAGATGTGGGGGGAAGAAGTAGGGTATTTTTGTTATTTTAAAGTTTTAAAAATTAACATGGAAAATATCACTTACCTCCCCCGAAGTATAAATGATTCTCACTTAACTCCCCTTCATCAGGAATGCTTATAGATGACTCTTAATTGAGAACATGATTTAGATGAAAAGTCACACTGTAGGTTAAAGCCTTGGAGTTCGATTTGGGCATTATACGTCCAACCCAGGGTTAAAGCCTTCGTGTGGCAGTTGAGTTCTGATTTCAATGAAAGATAGAGTTTGCCCGTTGTGCAAGAGGGCAACGGAGACCTCGAAACACCTCTTTTTGGACTGTCAAGTTAGTAGAAGGGTGTGGTCGATGTGGAATGGGCCCCATTGCCCGCTCGGGGTAGATTTTGGGGAAAGGCTTAAGGCCTGTGTGATTTTGGCAGGGAAAGAGAAATTCGAGGAAATGAGATTTCTAACTTGGGCTATTTGAAAGGTCCAGAATGAAGCGTTTGGAGAAACAGAAAAGTATCGTCGACGTCTATTAAGGCAAAAGAAGATTGTCGGATGAAGGATTAGGAGATGAGCAAGCATAGGCCTTAGAAAATCCCTCGACCTGAACTGGTCCATAAATGGAGTCCTCTGTAAGGGAAAGGCTCAAACTCAATGTGGATGGAGCAGTGGACCCTTCAAGGAGAGTTTTCGGTATGGGCGTGATCCTTAGAAACAATAGTAGGGAGGTCTTAGCGGTCATATGCATTTCAGGAAGAGGTTTGTCGGAGGCGGCCATTATGGAAGCGATGGCAATCAGGGAGGCGCTTTCTTGGGCGACCGAGAAGCGGTGAACCAACGTCACAATCGAGAACAACTTCCATAGCCTAATCCTAGCAATTCAGGGAGAAGTCAGGTTGCCTAGTCTTGGGGCTCTTTAGTTCAGGATTGTCGCCATTTCTGTTCGGTGAGTCCTACTTTTGTTTGTGCGTTTGTGAGGCGTTATGCCAACGGAGCGGCCCACATTTTGGCTAGAAGCTCTCTTGTTCAGTCTGATTGTATAATGGGTGAGGGATCTCTCCCACCCAGTTTTCTGAAGGCCATCTTTGTGGGTCATCCTTAGTATATCCTTGGTTTTCTTTCAAAAAAACAAAACGCCCAGTCGCCCACCAAGTTATAAACGATTTCTTTTTACCCACATCCATTAATAATTTTTTGAAAACTTTTGAAATAACGAAAATCCCCTTGTATTAAAATTTTTAAAATAATTAATTCATTAAAAACTATTTGAACTTATTTTTTGTAAAAAAAATAAAATATTATGTTAGTTTAAATTTTCTTAGGGATAATGGTACTTTGTTAGCCTACCTCTAAAATACCTAAATTACTCCTATTTTAAGAAATCATAATTAAACTGATTCAAAATGGTTTATCTTTGGTTCAATTTGGTTTATATTTAAAATGCAATTACAATTATACCCCCAAATCTAAAATTAAAATTAAGCGCATAATAGTCATTTCAAAACAAATGATGAAATGACCATTTTGCCCTCCTTCTTCAACCTCTCTTCTCACACTATCTTTCTTCTTCAACCTCACCATGGCACACCACCACCACCACCACAACGACCACCGCTATGAATCGAACCCAGGAAGATGGCCTCAATTCATGTGCATTTACTACCTCTTATGGTGAATTGTTTAGAGGATAATTACAACATATCTGCCCTCTTCTTCGTCGGTTTCATCCAATTCGACATGCTCGCCTGAAGCCCTCATCTCATTTCCCCCCCCCCCCTCTCCCCCGCAGGGAAGAGCACCAACGACGGTTGCACCACCGGTAGATATAAAGGAGAATGAGTATGCGAGGAGTCTCCGACCATCAGTGTGGCTGACAAATCAATTTCACACTCACCGTCTCCTCCATCTAGGTGCGAAAGGAAAGATGAGTCTAGACCCATGAAAATCGGCTATGGACACGAGCTTCAAGAAATAAGGGTTTAGGAAATTGGGGGTTGGAGACATCTAGAAAATGAAATTGATTTGAGTGACATTTGGATTCGAAATCGAAAATGATGATTTTAGTGAGCTCGATTTCTCCGGAGAAGCTCAAAATTTTTTTTCCCAAACAGGATTAATTCAACACATAACCCGATTTAGGTAGTTGTGCAAATGTTACTGAAGATTGTAAATTTGAATTTGATTTGAGCCCAATCGTCGCCAGAGATGGTTCCGGTGATGACATGGAAGATTCAAACTCAATTGTTGCCGGAGACAACTCCGGTGAAGATATTGACGAAGAAATTAATGGTGGAGTTGTGACTAGCTAGGTGAAGGTTATGATGATTTCGAGTGTGATGTCGGGTAGGATGTGATTAGCTCAGTGAAGTTTTTGGTAAAGTAGCTCAAGATTGAGCTGAAAACGTGAAATTATAAAATTCAAACCGGTGGGAGATGGAGGGGAAACGAAATTGGAGGGCATTTTATTGTTCATGACACTTCTTGAAAATTTAAAAGTCATTGGAGAGAATTTTAAACAATTTTTATTTTGAACCGGCTCAATTGTGTTTTAATTTGAATCAGTTGAATTCTTTCTTTAAATTTGAACCAGTTCATTGTTCATGACACTTTTTGAAAATTTAAAAGTTATTGAAGGGTATTATAGTCATTTTTTTTCGTAGGTTGTCACAAAAAATTGTCATGATACTAAAAAAGAGAAGAAATAAGTTAGAGTATGAAAATGTCATTTTAGAATAGTTTGGTGTAGCAAAATGTCATATCCCAAATATTTATACTAAAAACTTTTTTTTATAAAAGAATTGAAAAAAGTTCAAAATAATTTTATTTATTTATTTTTAACACAAGAGTTTTTCCGTCAGCTTTGAAAAAGAACATAATTTGTTTTAGAATTTAACGAAAAAACATGAAACTTTTGAAATTTAGAAGATATTTAAACAAAGTGGAGTTAAGTGAAACTCATGTTTACTTAGGTAGGAAGTAAGTATGCTTTTACTTAAGAAATATATATATAAAACACGGTGAAAAAGAAAAAGATTTAGCTGACCTGTGAAACTAAAATAAAAGTAAGTGATTTTATTTGATAACTCAAATCTTTCGGGTGTATGCAGACAAAATTATCCCTAAATTATATGTCGACCGAAGAATCTGCAATTCAACATGATAAAAATTATTCCTAAAAAACATGATAAAAAAAATCACTAAATTCATCATATTATTTTCTTATAGAGAAATAAAATAATTTCGCCACAATTGGGTGAAGTCTCGCAGCGTCGATCTCCTATGAGTGTTGACGTCTGCGTGGTACTAGCGGCGACGTCAGTGTGGTGCGGGGGTAGGAGCAGAGCTCCTGTGGAGGTAGATATGGGTCTGATGGAGGCGTGGTCGAGTGGTAGATCGATTTTTAATGGAGGCAAGGTCGGGTGGTTTTGGGATGGGATGAGACGAGTGAGGCTGGAGTTGCAGATGGGTCGCGCCTGAGTTGCGACGGCGGAGCATGGAGGGATGGGGGGTTTTGCTTTTGGTTGGTTGGTAGGCCGGTACTGGGAGGGAACCAGAGTTATCTGCCGTCGGTGGGCAGACTCATGCAAGCATACCGAACTAGAGTGGCTCGTCTTGCTCAAGATTCAATACGTGTCTTATTGGATCGATACTGGAAGGAAACATGAGATCTCTAGTGTCGATGGGTTGATCCGGTTAAACCCAATGAGCTGAGAGGATTTAAATTTTAGGATGACCATATTGATCGCATGGTTGATCGAGGAAGCTAGTTTAAGTCGGTACGCAGCAAGATCACGAGATTTCTCCATCCGTATGAGTTAGAGGTCGTGACTCTGCATGATGCTAACTGGTTCAAGTCGATTGGTCTCTGGAGCTATCAGAGATGCCTGTGTAAAGCATTCTACTGCAAGATCACAGAGTTTCTCCATCCGTATGAGTTGGAGGCCGTGGCTCTACATGATGCTAAACAGGTCGAACTGAACAACTTTTGAATAATCATTAGCAAACGTTGTTGCGTACTATCCATTATCGAAACTTCTGTGCTTTGTTTTGCTCGTAGTAGCTTGGATTATGGTGAGAGGTATATTCCACCATCTGTAACTTCAGCTATCTGGCTTGATGTCGGGTTAGTTACTACTTAATTAATAAAATTCACTTTTCCTTCAAAAAAAAACACATGCCACTAAACTTCCCCGATCATGCCCGTTACGAATACTATTATTTATACAAATCAATCCAAAGTACATCATCCATCTTATATAACCCAAAATTTTCACATAACATAACTTTAACAGGGTAACAAACAGAACGCTGATTTAAGAATGAAAACACAGTACAGCAAAATCATGATTTGAACGCATACAAATTCACAGCCTAAAAGAACCTAACACAAGTTACCCAATATAAACTCATAGCCTAAAGGAAACAACCTTCTTCAACTATGGCTTATCCACCGCGGCTGATTTTTGCAACGAGCTGTTTCAATCACCTGAAGAGAGGGAAAAGATCGAAAGGCCGTTAAGTTGGCACCTATGCACGTCAGAGTAGGCGTTGTTTTCCTGTCACTGAGTCCACTGACGATCTCGGTCCTGCTCAGACCAACAAAGATATAAGGAGGCAATACAGCTTATTTACCCCAAGATGTGCAAGGTAAACAGTTAATCGACTTAAGCAGTTATCAGGGAAGAAGTGTACCAGGTCCAACTGCAAGAACTGTCTTTGATCCAGCTGCTACCTGAGAAAAGAAATGTTAGTGTGACTTCAGTAAACATAAATTTCCTCAGATGAAATGGTAAAGAACCTTAAGAAGTCGTCGTTAACTTAGGTTAATACCTGAAAATCTGAGAATGGGAAGTTATAGTAATTTGATGCTATCAACAGTAGCATTTGTGATAAATTGAACCAAGTTGGGACTTAAACAATATGATTAATAGGTCTCGTAACACTATTCATTGTCTTTACTCACTACGGTCTTGGTCATTGCGTTTTTTTTATTGTTAGGCACACTTGTGAGTCCAAATTCCCACATCTAATGATTACATAGTTTAGGAAGATTTGTATACACATTAGATCCAATACCTAATAGGTTAATCTTTTAAGTTAAATTTGAGCTCTAATGTGTATATGGACTTCTATGTTGTATGCTCCATTTAGTAAGACCCGGTTGGTCGGGACATTCTCACCATGATCGATTGCTTTTATGGTCGTGGGACTAGATAGGATGAAAAGGGCTTGTGGAGGGGGAGATTGGGTCTTAGGAGGAAGCCGGCCCGATACTAAATGTCGAAGACGTCGGCAGTGGAAAGCTCCTGCTCCTTATCCTTCGGCTCCCTTGGTTTATCGTCGCCACCGTTTTCCCCACCCCTTGCATCAAAAAATGCTCTCAAAGCCCTGTCAATGCTTAGTGTCCCCTCCCGAGCATCCAAACCTTTCCTCATTCAAAAAGAAATCAAGCAGTCCAACTCACTCTGACCCGTTGCAATTGTTAGGAAAACCTAGGAACTTTGTAAATTCTTGGGTTTCACTTCTGAGACCAGCGACGTGGACATGATTCAAACATTTCAATAGATCGATGCAGAAAATAAAGCATCTTTCACTTTCTTTAAAATTTCTTTGTATTGTTCCTAGAGTTTCCTTTTCCCAACTTGGGAATTTACTCTCTCTCTTCTTCAATATAATCGTTATATCGCTTATCAAAAAAAATCTGCCGCCCCAATACTATGCAAGTCACTACTAAAAAGGGTAAATATATCTATTCATACCTCTGTTCGTCCAGCATCAGCAACAACGTAAGTCGGAAGGCCGATGGTTTCAGCTGTGTCTTGTAACCTATTCCTGATGAAGCATGTGTATTAATTAGTAAACTAAAAAAAGAAATAGAAAACATAAGATCAGTGGATGATGTATTACATAAATACTGCATACGGAAATTCTCCGGCTTACATTTCCTGTTGGTTCTTGCATGCCACAACTATTTTGGGTTGCCCACATTGCTCCCATCGTCTCAGAAGGGATCGATTGCTGCATTGTTAAATCCAATATGATGGATACAAAAATGATTGGATAATGCCGGGCATCTTTTACCCATGCTAAATAAACTAAGAACTGTGTCAGCAAGGTTTAGAGACGCTAGAGAGTTGAGCAATAACACATAATTTTTCTTCATAAATATAGAAATACAGTTATTGCAGTATTCACCAAATCTACCCAGTGATCAAATTCTTGTCAGGACACGAAATATTACCACATAAACGGGGAGTGTTTCTGTTGGAAATCAATTTGAGAAATCAAAGCGTGTTTAAATCACAAGTGCATTGCTCCAAAAATACAAAGTGAATACAGTAAATCCTCAAGATTTTTTGGACATTTTGGAATACCAAGTTTTCTTTTACCCTTCTTTTACATTTAATTTATTTTGTTTTCTGAGATAAATAGTTAAATACTCAAAACGAGCAGAAAAATACCTTTGCATCAGTTCTGAATACATGCCAGTGGCCGCGTCTACACAGACAAACAAAAAATCAACCCAAATAAATAACCAATGATATTAAGAGGAAATGAAGGAACGGCATATAACAATGATTGAGATCAAATGCAAAACCTCAACAAGAATAGAAGTTTGGGAATCTTACGAGCACATTGAGATGCAATCTTTCCTGTCCCCATCCTCAAGTCTTGTCTAACCACCAATACCTGACCATGAACATTTCATAACTCAAGATCAGATAACACGTAACAAATGAAATGAACATATTTAAAGCTACCAGCTATTTTTCCCGACAAATTAGCTGTAAAGTACAGTTCATATTATACATCAGTGTATAATCAAACAAACATAAAACCTTCATCTACCAACTTCCTCGGATTGGCGCGACAGAACTCAAGAGCTGCTAAATTAAGCCCATCAGAAGAATTTTTTTACATTCAACCATAGATACGAGACAACGATGAAAATGCAGGCACCATGCGTTTAATTGCACATAAAAAACAACACAATCAACAAGAAATAGTACAAGAGCTAAAGGTTTGCAACAAGACTAACCAGTTTGAGCTCGTCATCGCTGTTACTCGAGCCCAAATTATGCTTCTGGGTCTTGCTTGCAGGTAAGAAATTGATCCTTTTTTTACCAGGTTTTACCAAATCAAAGAACAGCCCAAAAATGAAACCGATAATAATACCAGGAACAAAATTTTCTGCCCTGAAATTCAGAGCAAACCCTTCTTTCTGGCGCTTCCCGTTCTGCTTCTGCTACAGCAAAACAACAACTACAGTCACACATTATCATCAACAATATTCTGAACCCAGTTCAGTTTTGTAGTTAACATTAACTACTTCCTCACACAAGTTAACTTTTTTGTGAACTTTCTACAGTTTCTCGGTAGCCAAACAAGGTTTAGTCTGAATAAGACATAGCCACAACACTATCATTAATAATCTTCTGAACCAACACTGTCATCAATAATCTTCTGAACCCAGTCCGGTTTTGTAGTTAAATTTAGCTAATGCACGGTACTTTCTCACAGAAAATTTATTTTTGGGGGAACTTTCTAGCTTGTTTCTCAGGAGCCAAATAGTGCTCATATTCATCCCAAGACCTGAGACACAGCCACAACACTATCATCAATAATCTTTTGAACCCAGTTCGATTGAGTGATTAAATTTAGCAAAAGCATGGTACTTTCTCACACAATTACATTTTATGTGAATTTTCCATCTGTTTCTCAGGAGCCAAACAAGGTTTGTCATAATGAATAAGACATAGTCACAACACTAACATTAATAATCTTCTGGACCCAATTCGGTGTTGCGGTTAACAATAGCTAAAACACGGTATTTTCTCCCACAAAATAACTTTTTGTGAACTTTCCATCTGTGTCTGGGGAGCCAAACACGGTTCAGCCTGAGAGATATGACATAGTCACAACACTATAATCTTCGAGCTAAAGATTAGCTAAAACATGGTATTTACTTTCAGTGAACTTTTTACCAGTTAATCGATTGCCAAAAAGAGAAAAAGAAGAGAGTGGGAAAAATAGAGTACCTTGATTAGAGGCTGAGATGGGTTTCGATATGAACCCATCATCGGCTTATGAGGTTGGGAGAGCTCTGTCTCTGTCTGTGTCTCGATGATAGAGGATTTGAGTAACAATAAACCCAGACTCTATTATCAGCTCCGGTGAATCAAGATTGAAGAGAAGAGGAGCAATCGCGAAACGCAACGTTTAACCAGTTATAGTCGTCGTTTTGCTCGCTTAAGTTATGGATATGGTTACTTTGTTACACTTAACTATAGCGAAATGACATTTTCATACTTTAACTATTGTAGTTTATTTTTAGTACCCTGACAATTTTTTGTGACAACATATCTCTAAAGTGCCTAAAATATCTAAACTACCCTTGGTTTAAAAAATCAAAAATTGAATTAATTCAATTTTGTTTATCTTTTGTTCAATTTAGTTTATATTTAAGATGCAATTACATGATCTCAAATCTAAAATTAAATTTGAACCATTTCAAATCTAGTTTGATAAATTAAATTGGACCAATTCTATTCTAATTTCTTAAATCAGGAGTATTTTAGTCATTTTAGCGTATGCTGTCAAAAAAAATATGTCAGGGTACCAAAAAAGAGAAAAAAATAGTTAGAGTATGAAAGTGTCATTTCGCTGTAAGTAGGTGTAACAAAGTGTCGTTATCCCTTTATTCTATAAGAAAATTATCATTTTTGTTACTACTAAAATAGTAAAAGACTCGAGTTATTAACAAATTCAAATCATTAAATATTTGTTTAACTCTGGTATTCAAATTCGAGTGAAAATTATACTTAAATGATCGATTTCAAGTTTATATATTATTTAAAAATTTGATAGTTTTTTTTAATGTTAAAAGTTCGATAGTTGATTAATCATAATCATGTTCAAAAGATTGTGTTCAATATTAAAATAAAAAAAACAATTACAACCTTTTTATCTCGTCAGTTCAGTTAAAATTCATATTTTTATAGTGTTTTAAGTAAGTTGACGGCTTCGTCCCTAACCAGCTTATACAACAGGGATCGACCAAAAGAAGACGAATTATCGCGAAATTGGAAAACTCTTTTATCAGTGTTCAGATGTGCAAAACTATGAATTTTAGTTGAGTTGTCAAAAAAAAAGAAGGTTAAGTGACAATGTGTAAAACATTCTAACTTTAACTAGTGGGTGGCACCGCGCGGTGCTTCCCGTAAAGTAATTTTCGTTGTTTGTTTGCAGATAGCCAATTTCGATTTTTGCAGCCAAGTTTCGTTCTTTATTAATACGGTAAAAATGTTGAGTTCAGCTTGATTCTGATTCGCTAAAGAAAAACATTATTTTTTAATAACCTCCGACGTCTTCTACATATATAGAGAACGAATAGGTGTAAGCCAAATGATGTGATTATCCACTACCAAACATCAAAAGGTATCAAAAAGATTATTCATTGAATATGCATGATTAGACAAACAAGGCTTCATTCGATGAACCAATAAAATAACTGAATGTGACAGTTATTTTCCAAAATCAAACACCAAAAAAGCTGAACAATTGAAAAAATTTATGAAAATTTTTTTCACGCGAGAAAGAGTTCAGAAAAATATATATCCAAATTCAAAGCAACAACATTTGTCCAAATAAAACTCTAATAGAAGGTTGAAAAACATAGAAAGTTGTGAATAACACTAAATACTATAAAGTGTACCTACGACACAAATATAGTAGAATTAAATAGGGTTAATTACAGTTTGCTCATACTACACTGGCGCGTTTTACAGTTTGCCCCAGCTACAATAAAAAATTCAAATTAAGACACGCTAATTGTATTTTTTTTACAATTCCGTTAGAAATTGGATGGAAACCTAAAAATTTGGACGGAAACCTATTTTTTTTTCAAAAAAGACAAAAATACCCCTTCAGCTGGTTTGACTTGGACCATAAACAAACCAAAATTAATCGGAAGATCAACAATTATTTTAATTATTAATATTATTTTAATTTTTTTATTTTTTATTTTGAATGTATAGTTATTAATATCATTTGGGTCTAATTATTAAAAAAATTATATAATTAGAGAATTTTTTTTAAAGTTGTTGATCTTCCGATTCTCTTCGATTTGATATACTACGAGCCCGAAACAGAGCTCGTATGAGAGAGTTATGACATTCGAAAGTTTCAATATATTATTAATTACATTATTATTATTATTATTATTAGTATTATTATTATTATTATTATTATTATTTAATTTAATACAAAACCGGTCCAAGTCAAACCAGCTAAAGGGGTATTTTCGTCTTTTTTGAAAAAAAAATTAAGTTTCCGTCCAAATTTTTAGGTTTCCATCCGATTTTTAATAGAATTGTAAAAAAAATACAATTAGCGTGTCTTAATTTGAACCTTTTATTGTAGCTGGGGCAAACTGTAAAACGCGCCAGTGTAGTATGGACAAACTGTAATTAACCCAACTAAATATTTCCATGAAACAAACTAATCACATCATTAAGCCACCAACATGAATCACATTAAAATCACAGTTCACTATATATCTAATAATTCTACGATCGTTAATAAGCCAAATTAGAATCGACACTGCATACTAAGGGATGAAAATGTTGTAAGGAAGGAGTGCAAAGTTTGTAACTTAATTCATCTTTACTAATTTAGATAATTCAACCATTGAAAAATGGTACAAATTCACGAAGATTGAGTGTTTGATCGATTAGGGTTCTTGTGTTCGTGATTGAAGATTCACAAATCTGTCAAAGAAGACTACGACACCGAGCATAGGCGCTCGCTCGAAGGGTGGAATTGAGAGGATATCAAAGACAGGGGGAGAGGACCCTGGTCGAGGTTGTTCACGGTGATATCTATAGTAGCTTAGGACAATAGCTTGTGTGATAGCTAGTTGGTGCTTGAAGTTGTACTATTGACTACCATATAGTGAAAACCTTTCCACTGGCAAAGTGCCCCCAGATGTAGGTGGCGTTGCACCGAACTAGGTAATCATTTCTGGTGTCGTTATAATTGCTTGTTTATTGTTTAAACTACGGTTTGCGTTTTAGACAAGTTGTCGACACAAAAGTTACGCCTTTGTGTTTGACTTCTTGACTCGGCTACGAATCAGAATTTCAATTGGTATCAGAGGAGGCACCTTATCTCTTAGGTGATTTTCCAGCAAAAATTCCGAGTAGCTAATATGGACTCATAGGAAGGAGGATCTGTCAATCGACCACCGGTGCTCGACGGAACTAACTATGGGTACTGGAAAGCACAGATGTGTGCCTTTTTGAAGTCTCTCGACAGCAACACCTGGAAGGTTTTCATCAATGGATGCTGATGCTCAAGGAAATCAAATTCGCATTAAACCAGAAAAAGAGTGGAGCGCGGAAGAAGATGAAGCCGCCCTAGGTAATTCTCGCGCACTCAATGCCATATTTAATGGAGTAGACAAGAATGTTTTTTGACTTATCAACACTTGCACAAGTGCCAAAATTGTTTGGGACACTCTTGCTGTTGCTTATGAGGGTACATCCAAAGTCAGAGAGCAAAAGTTACAGTACCTCACGACCAACTTTGAAGCCCTTACCATGAATGAAGACGAAACTATAGATGAGTTAATGTTCGTATCAAGGATCTAGCCAATGAATCATATTTACTCGGCAAGTCTATGACCGATGAAGATTTAGTTAGGAAAACGCTGAGAGCCCTAAGTCCCAGATTCAAGATGAAGATCACGGCCATAGAAGAAGTTCATGACTTGAAGACGCTGAAGTTTAATGAGCTCATGGGATCCCTTATGACCTTCGAGCTCTCCCTACCGCTTATCGAGAAGAAGCATAAAGGTGTAGCATTCAAAAGTTCTACCCAAAAGCAGAAAAAATTGGCTCACTCTGATTCGGATAGTGAAATTGATGAGACTATCGCTATGCTGGCCAAAAACGACAATAAAGTCATGAAGAGATTTAACCAGATGACAGGAAAGAATGTCACCCGAGAAGTCAGAGACAAGCCTCAACACAAGTTTCAGAAGTTCGAGAGCACTAATAACGATGGTAGACATGCTGAGCAATCAGGAAAAGAAAAAGGAGTTCAGTGCTTTGAATGTGAGGGGTATGGGCACATGCAGAAAGAATGTCCTAACTTCTTAAAAAACAGAAGAAGAGATTCAATGCCTCTCTAACTGACGATGAAGAAAAGAAGACAATGACTCTGAGCATACAAGTAACTATGTTGCTTTTACTGTCTCCACAATAGATCAACCATCCGAGATTTCAAAGAAGTATGACTCTAATAATGAGCTATCCGATGAGACTCTCAACAACACATACAACGAATGGTATGTCAAGTGGCTTGAAGACTCTCAGGTAATCGAAAAACAGAATGCTCTCATTCTCTCTCTTAATGAAGACAAGTCACGACTTCTCGAAACTACTGTTAATCTCAAAAAGGAAGTGGCTCGGTTAAAAAGCGAGTTAGACCAAGTCACCAAGTCTGTAAAGATGATGAATCCAAGCACTGACACTCTAGATCAAATTCTCTCGATCAGAAAACCAGCTAAAAATATGGAAGGTCTTGGATATTCGAAAGGAGCTTCATCATCGCACACCGTCTTTGTTCCTCATATGGTTGTCACCCACATGCCCCGTCAGATGTCTCCGACCTTCACACCTGATCAAGCAGTAGTACTCCATACAATACACTCTTCACTGAGCTGAACCAACCCATCGCCGAACAATTGAGACCTAATCTTGAAACCTCATTCTCGAAATAAGAAATTCTCTCCAATCACGAAAAATCTGAAATGGGGAGCTTTTAGCCAGCAATTTATCACATTGAAAGGTGTTGACGTGAGAGAAAATTGAGAGACGCAAACATGACCACCACCAAGCCCACTGAATCTGACTACAAATAAAATATGAATATGAAATTCACACAATCCCATGCCAAATAGCGTGAAGGACAAAGACGAACGACTGTAATCGCGAAACTACAAATACATAGTAATTGACCAGATTTGCAAAAGAATTTTTAGAGTTACAAAAAACAGTTGTGGTAGTTATTTTCAAAATGAAAAAAGGCTCTAAACACCAAAAACTTGTGAAAGACTCTACGCCACCTGTCATAATTCCTTACTAATTTCTTACTGCTATCATATATATGTGATTGATGTGACGAGAGAATCACACATCTTGATTTTTTTCGTTCATAGAGCCACTGCAAGTCAATGGGACACTAAATATTAATTTGAAATTCCAATACAAGAACTTATCTCATTCTAAGATTAAATTTTGATACAACAAACTACATCAAGGTGAGTATATCAGCAACCAACCAGGGCAACAAAAAATTCATAATATAATACAGAAGCAACCAACAACATTTACTTCTAATAAAACAAGAAAAATAGCAAAGAAAAAAAATTAAAAAACTATACCTTTATCAAACTTGTTCCCATCTTGGTCCAATCTATCAACCACTAACATGTCCTCAAACACCACTATGTCATACATCTTTACAAATTCAAGCAATTTCCACTCCACAAATCAAAACTTACATAACCACAAATTTTTCAACAACAAACACCACAAACAAATTACTGGGAAAATAACAAGAAAATCAAACAAAAACCCAACCATCTTCATGTAAAAGAGTGTATGAGAGAGAGAGGGCTTACTAGTTCTGAGAATCGAAAGCTTCACCGATATAGTAGGTTTTGCATAAGGCTTAAGCTTAAAGCATAAATTCGTCAAGCCACTCGGCCGAATGTGATTCCATAAAAAAGACAGGGGTACTTTGATACTCCATTCTCGGGATCAGAAATCCTATCTGATCGCGACAAATCTGAAACGGGGAGGCCTCAGCCAATAATTTATCAAATTAAAAAGGTGCTGAGGTGAGAGAAAATGAAGAGACACGAACTGTAAGCATTTTTGTGCCCTTGTCCATTTGTATTAGTTTGTAAATGTCTGTGTATATGAATCATCGTTTGCAATATATAAAATCGGCATTATATTACTTATGTGTTGAAGTAATAGGTTAAATCTGATCTGATATATGTCCACCAAAGTAGTAGAACCATATATCTGTACGGATCATACTTAACGGGTCCCTGGTCAAATATGCTTAAATGAAGCGACCAAGTATGAAGATAATTCTTTATGGTATAGTTCTATTTTCCATTGGAAAGGGCTCCCGGAATCAGATCATAGATATCACTCGGGTGAGTGATATTGGACGACCCGCACTAAATGGTGTTGCATAGATACAGTCATGAACACATTCAATTGTGGTAGCTTGTCGTCGTATCCTTAGACCAAGGAGTCTTTGTGATCGCTATACAGTAAAGAATCACGTTTGACTTGATCCTAACGTTGTCTGTAATAAGACTACCATAACAGACATGCTTGACACGGGGACAGATTGTATGAGTGATACGAAAGACGGCTAAGGGATTTATCCCTCATACTACGGTATGAGATAGGTATCTGTTTAGGCCACTCGATAGAGATTAACTGAAGGAAAAGCATGGCCATGCCAACAATACGGGTTATCAGTATTCAGTAATCTCACAGATCGAGAAACAAAGATTGATTAAATAAGGGTGACGTCTCTATGCCTTATGATCAATCTAGATACCGGGCGATAAAGGGATAGCAACATGTACTACATGAGGTTGAATCGAATCATCGATCATCATGCACGTTGGGTAATCATAACGTCTTACTAGAGGCCACTTATGATGGATCGGGTAAAATAGAATTTTACGCTGATCCGCCGACGTCGGCATGAGCCTAGAGGGTCACACACATAGGATATGGATTATGAGAGACCATGAAAGGTCGGCGACACTCGAGAGAGAGGTATGGGAAAAACTGGACGTTTTGGGCTATGGATATGTGCAATTGAATGTGATACGCAAATCGAGAAAGACTAAGTTTTTCGTCGATGTCGCGTCAGACTTTGTACGATAAGTTCAGGGGGCAAGTTGGACGCGACACGGGACCTCATGGTCGAAGCATTGGGCTTCGTGCCACGAGGCTCTAGTGGCCGCCCCAACCAAGGCCTAATAGTGGAGCAAAGGGTGGGTCCCTTTCTCCACTAACTTTGGTTAAGTGGATGATGACTAGATACACACTATCCTAATCTTGATGGGTATGTGTGATTTATAGAGGAAACCTGATGACCATCATCATCTTCCCTTAACCCAATATACATCAATTCATACACACATTAACCAACACAACAACAAAATATCACAAGACAAGTTGGCCTCTCCCCCTCCTCTTGAGTTTCGGCCGAACCACCTCCTCCCTCCCCTCTCTTGCTCTCTCTTCTATTCTAGTAAGGTAAAAGAGTGTAGGATCCTCAAGTGATCATCCTATCCGTGTGGACTTGGCTAGAATTGAAGATCTGAAGCGTTCTCCAAATCGATTCGAACAAACCGAAGGTAAACTTGTGATTTCGGTTTTGCCTTGTGATTTAATGGTTTGATGCTCTTGGAGAGTTCTTGGGGTTTATATATGTTTCTTCCGCTTTCATATGAGTTCTTGATAGCCTCAAAGTCCTACAGTGGTATCAGAGCACGGTTACCCTCTTAAATCTTCGTTTGAATCGATTTCGGTGTTGTTTTGCTTGCCTTGTTGCTATAATATGTTCATTTATTGTATATGAATTTTATATTCCATGAAAATGAAGTTTTAAACATATTATCAAATCTGAAAATTTTCGAAAAAAGATTGGATTTGTCGGGTTGCCGGAAACGGGACTCTTGAGGAGCAGGAAAAGGGACCGGGCGGGGGCTTCGGCTTGCCGGAGCAGGGCTGGGCCGTGACCATTAGATTTTCACGGTCATGTGCTCGCCCCGCTTCTGCCCCGGCAGTGGTCAGATATGGGTTGAGGCCGGTGGTGGAGGCCCGACGACTAGGGTTGCCAAACCCTAGCGCGTCGGTGCGTACGGGCTCGGCCCAAGTGGGTTTCGGCCCACTTGGTTTGTGCCCGGGTGGTTTGTTGTGACGATATTTTATCCGTGGCACAAACCCGCAATCCAATATTTTGAAAATTTTTAGATTTGACCGGTTTCGATAAACCGATTTTTCAAAAAGGTCTAGTTTCGATAAACCCGACCGAGCAACTTGGACATGAAAATTAAAATCGGAAATGTATCTTATTTGGAAATATGCTTGTATTATAACATATTGTGTGATGAGATGATATGCATGGTGCATAGATAGCTCAATAGCGTTTAATTATTTATCTCTTTTAAAACGGTCTGCGAACCGTTAGATTGTAACGTGTAAATTATTCTTTTACGCGGGCTGCAAACCGCTAATGATATAGTGTAATTATTCTTTTATCCAGTCTACGAACCGAGTATTAATTGTAATTAATTGCTCAAGTCAAGAAGGATGGAAAGCGAGAACGTTGACAATCTTTGAGGGCGTCCACGAGCTAGTGGGAGTGGCCCTAAGTGGTGATGACGAGAAGAGCTCATGGATTCTTCGTCTCATAGAATTCTTAGGACTTTAGCTTGGGATATTTATGCATATTTAACGCTTTAATGCATGCTAGAATTTATTTGAATGATAAATTTAATTGCGAGCATGCTTAGCTTATTTTAGTTTAAGATATCACCAACATGCAAAGATTAAAACCGGAATAATTGTTTGCATGTTAAAATCGTTGTGAACCATCGTCGCATGGGTTGTGATGGATGTGTTCAATTTTGAAAACGTCTTTGCACGGGTTGTAAATGACGGTTTCGAAGAAGATAATGTGAGATAAATTAGAAACGTCATAACACGGGTTGTTGATGACGGGTTCCTAATTGTATCAAACATAATTGATTTAAACTCAACTGATCACAAATAATTTTATGTCAAGTGAGACACCAACCCAAAATCATAAGCTTGTATAGTTCTCCACTTTGTTGTTGTCGTGCGCCTTAGCGGAGCATCTTCAAAAGTGTGCTCTATACAAGTTTGTTAAAGTTCTATCTAGATGTCGTGTGCCTTAGCGGAACGTCTTTATCGGACTTTGCATACATGATTTGGTTGACTTAACTGCGATTCTTGACCAGGGTCAAGCCAGGGTGTCAGAAAGGGTATGTCGTGTACTTTTGTACAAACCCTTGCCAAGAATTACACGGGTTGTAATTGGATCAAATTGCATTGGTTGTAATTGGATGCATGTCCTACCTAAATAAGTGAGTCGGAGCGGTGTGCCTTAGCGTACTTCGATTCATGAATCATGGGTCTTGGTTTTAGATTCTATTAACTTAGAATCGAGAGGTTGAAGTTTATTCAGGATCTTCTTAAATTTATTCAACTTTCAGATTAAATTTACTTTCCTCGTGTAGATTAATGGCGAATAATTCAACGAACGCGAACAGTTTGTCGTTGAGGCATATCCTCGAAAAGGGTAAGCTCAATGGGACAAACTATCTGGACTGGGACAAGAACCAACGTATTGTATTCAAGTTGGAACGCAAGGAATACGTCCTGGACCTGGCTATCCTTGGGAATCCAACACTCAACGCCATAGGGGCCGTTAAGGATACATTCTGGAAGCACCTTAGCGATTATGGAGATATGGCGTATGTGATATGTGATGTTGGGCTGCTTTGAGGGAGACCTCCAAAAGCAGTTTATGGAACTGTCTGAGGACCCTTGTGCCATGATGGCGCAGATAAGGGTTATGTTCAAGGAGAAGGCCCAGATCGAAAGATTCGACATTCTCAAAAGAACTCCTCTCTTGCAAAATGTCAGCAGGCAGCTCTGTTAGTCCCCACGTCCTAAAGTTGAAGGGACATCTCGAACACCTGACAAGACCGAGTTTTGGGATGGGACAGGAGATGGCATTGTAGACTTCGTTCTGCAATCCCTTCCTCGTGCTTATGATAGCTTCTTTATGAACTATAATATGCATGATATTGAAAAGGCCAACTCGAAGTTACATGGTATGCTTGTAACGGGTGAGAAGAACATCAAGGGCTCTATTGGCAAGGATGTTCTAATGGTCAAGAAGGGATCTAGCTTCAAAGTTGGAGGTGATAAGGGTAACGCCACTATGCACGCGGCAGCAAAGATGAGATTGGCTCGGGTTCTTAAAACCTTCTAAAGTCAGGGAGGCTAAAAAGAAAGGGAATCAGTCTGCTTCTACTGCCAACAGACCGGTCATTGGAAAGGAGAATGCAAGAAGTTATAGGATGATCTAAAGAAGGGTGGTGGATCCACGCCTTCTAGTATTCACGTTATTGAGCTTAGTCTTTTTACTTCCGAGTCATGGGTATTTATACCGGGCATGAATCTGTACGGATGAACAGAAACTCGAAAATAGAAGACAATATGGGAAACACGAGGTGGACCTAAGAGTTGGGAATAGAATCAGGGTTGCCGCAACTACTATAGGCTCCATTATTCTTGTTATGCCCAGTAGACTTGTATCAGTACTTCATAATGTGTATTACATACTTATGTAAGTTTTTTAATAAAGTCGATGGTTTATACATATTGAATATGAAAACTTAAGCTCATAATATAACGTTAAAAGGTTTAAATTCGATGGTTTAAACAAAACTCTAAATATGACATTGTCATTTGGGTCGCATAAATGAGAAGCGCATTTCCGCACTTCACAAGTACGGACTTCTAAGTCCATTCGAATTCTATTTGATGAAAGGTGCGAGGCTTGTTTAATGGGCAAAATAACTAGAGCGCATTTCATCGGTAGAGGTGAAAGGCGGGTGACCTATTTGGCCTAATGCGCAACAGGATGTATGTAGGCCAATGAGTTCACTTGCCATGAGTGGTTTAAGTTACTTTATCACTTTTACTGCCGATTGCGGTAGATTTGATTATGTGTATTCAATAAGACATAAGTCTGACACTTTTGATAAATTCAAAGAGTTCAAGAATGAAGTACAACAGAATATGAACGCCAAGAATAGTGTAGATGACTAAACATTAAAAGGGGAATTTTTCAATAAAACAAATATCCTTAACTACAAGAAATTGTGTTCACGCATTAAAGCCAGAAAAAATTGTAAACCACCGAAGTGCAATGAGAGTGAAGTGTAAAAAGAGTCTTTCCTATGATAAATACTAATCCGAGTTGAATGAAGTGTAAAAAGAGTCTGTCATATGATAAATACTAATTCGAGCCAAAATATCAATACAAAACCTTAATTATAAAACTAAAAATATAGAGTACTCTATAATGCTTGCAATAGCCTCTCTAACATCATCATCATCCTGAAACTTACTACTGACAAATACAATTGGGTTAAGGACACAAAATGACAGCATTTAAAGTTAGAATTTTTAAAATCCCTCTATTGTTATTGCATGTAGACATGATTACATTGACAATATTATGAGCAAAAGGCTTCTATAAACATCATTTTCAAATAAGAAATAAAAGTAGTTCTCACCCTGGAATTTTCAAAAATAAGCTGAAATCATGACTTCTTTTCTTGCAACAGCTCCAGTCTTTCGTCCCGTCATGAAACAAAGGTTGGAAATTAGCATTCATCGTTGAGTTATGCACTAACCTATAAATAATGATATAGAAGGAATCATAAAGAAAAGAAAGATTCCTCCTTAAAATGAAACAGAAATCAACCCTCAAAACTCCATTCAGTATCAGTTCAATTCTCAACTTTTACCTTTCAATCAAATTACCGAGACATAAATTTCATGGAAAAACATATAATATTCCCTAAGACCATGATGAATAATCATGAATCAAAACCTAAAAATTTAAACCACACATGTACAATTTAATTCCACAATTATACCCAAATTTCATCAATATCAGTTCAATATTCAGAACCTAGCCCCCAAATTCTCTAATTAGTCAACAATCATAGCACAACAAATCATCAATCGGACAATATATACATCAAAAAGTTATGCATATATAATCTGGAAATTGAAAAAAATAGAGTTTCTTACCTTGACGGGAACCAGAGCTGGCAACAGGAACTGGAGCCGGCGAAATGGGAATGGGAACGTACTCCAGCGACGGGAATGGTCTCCGGGGACGGGAGTTCCTGAGGTCTGGAGGCGCATAGGTTCCTGGAACTGGAGACGGCTTTGGGAACTAGAGCCGGCGACGAAAACGGACTCTGGCGACGGAACCAGACTCCGGTGACGGCTACATGGCGAGGGGAAGTGGAGGCATGCAGAGAGAAAAATCAGAGAAAAAAAAAAGAAAAAGAGGAAGAATGAGAGAGATAAGATTTCTGTTGATATAAGTTTCGGGTTAACGCCTGCGCACATAGGAAAGTGCGCCAACCTTAGCTAACAACTGTGCATACGGTAAAGTGTGCCGACCTTAGCTAAGACCTACGCACAAGGTAAAGTACGCAGGCTTTAGGGTTTATAAAATATTGACTTTTATGTTGACTAAATACTCCATCGAGTAATCGGCTATGATCCCATAGTTCGATTTGGCTAAAATTTATTTTACATAGGCAAACCATCATAATATACATATCGAATGGTTTTGATTTTTATAAATCAATTTTCTTACATTCGGGATGTGGACATCGTATGTTTAGGATATGTAAACCCTTACTTCTCATTACCCTAAACCTCTAAATTCAAGACGATTTAATATTGTCAAAATATTTTTTTTAATCTAACCTTACGGATGGAACCAAAGATATGTTTCTCTATGCAGTGGCGGATCCAGGGGGGGGGGGGGGGGGCACCCGCCCCCCTTGTCCTGGGAATTTCGAAAAAAAATTAAGGCTCGTAAACTGACTCATTTTGTATTTATATATACTTGAAAGTTAAATTTAAACTCAACTAAACAAATAAATAATTAAGCTTGAATAAAATTTTGCTATATACATTTAGTAATTATTTTATTAATAAAATTATTATTTTTAATTATATTATATTATTAATTAATTATATTATTTATTAATTAAAATTTAGCTTAAAATTTTGCTCCCCCTTATGAAATTTTCTGGATCCACCACTGTCTCTATGTCTGGTAAAATTTCGAACAATTTTATTTTTAAATCGATCTCGATCAAGTACCGGATGAGTCGAAAGACGTGTACATATAACGAGATCATCAAAGTACTAGCTAACATGTTTGTCGAATTGACTAATCTTTAGTTTGATTTCATGCATAGAAAACAAACTATCATATGTACACCAACAATTACAAAAATATTTTCAAATCTAATTCGAAAAATGAGGTCAAACGTGTATTGGAAAGAAAAGTCAACACTTTATACTTACCAACTGTGCATAAGGTAAAGTCTACCGGCCTAAGCTAAGACCTGCTTACAAGGTAAAGTACGCAGGTTTTAGGGTTTATAAAATGTTGACTAAATACTCCGTCGAGTAATCGGCTATGATCCTATGATTCGATTTGACTAAAATTTATTTTACATAGGTAAACCATCATAATATACATATCCAATGGTTTTGATTTTTATAAATCAATTTTCTTACATTCGGATGCGGACATCGTATGTTTAGGATATGTAAACCCTTACTTCCCATTATCCTAAACCTCTAAGTTTAAGACGATTTAATATTGTCAAAATATTTTTTTTAATCCAACCTTACGGATGGAACCGAAGATATGTTTCTCTATGTCGCATACAATTTGGAACAATTTTATTTTTAAATTGACCTCAATCAAGTACCGGATGAGTCGAAAGACGTGTACATATAACGAGATCATCAAATTACTAGCTAACCTGTTTGTCGAATCGACTAATCTTTGGTTCGATTTCATGCATAGAAAACAAAATATCATATGTACACCCACAATTACAAAAAATATTTTCAAATCTAATTAGGAAAATGAGGTCAAACGTGTATTGAAAAAAAAAGTCAACATTTTACACTTAAAACTGGGCACTATAGAAAGTGCGTCGGCCTTAGCTAGTGCCTGCACACATTAACAGGTGCGCTGTCCTTAGCTACGGTTGCACATGCGCACTTATTTTTAGATGCGCAGTCCTTAACTTTTGCTTGCGTATTTGAAAGTCCGATGTTCTGGCCTTAGCTAATGCATGCACACAAAGGTTGTGCGATGTCCTTGCCTTAGCTAATGCATGCGCACGTGTTCTATGTGCGTAGACGTTAAGACAATATGATGTAGTGACAGTGGGTAAACGTTAATCTAGATCTAATAAGTGCACTATGCGAAACTTAAAAAATGCATAATCGGAGAGAGATGAGAAGGATGAGCTTACCTCAACGGAATCGAAATGGTCCCTCTTAATCATGTTGCCGATCATGACGAAGATGGTAACCGTCAAGATTCCAACGATCACCTGTCTCAAATCCACGACCATGTTTCTTCTTCGTCTCGAGCAAGAGCAAAATCCAGGGTTTTGTAGTGAGTGTGATTTGGGGATTAAATTGGGGAGGTGTGCTACAGAGAGATAGTGGTTGCGGCGATAAGGGTGGTGCCCGAGCGGCTCGAACATGGCGGCTGGGGCGATGAAGGATTGGCAGTCCCAAAAGCCGACGGCGTGTTCCTCTTGGTGACGAGGCTCTCGAACTGGAACATGTCTGATATGGTCTCATCCTTGGATGCAGCGCTTCCCTCTCACCATCATTGCCTGCACCGTCCTTGACGCCATTGAAGCCATTAATTTATGTCCCAAAATTTTACCATCTTTTCACAGGCCAAAGAAGAAAAGGTGAAAACATAAAGAGAAAGAGAATAACATGAGGCGATACAAAACCAAAAGTCATCATCATACACTGGAAACTGGATACCCTTTTTCATAAGAGAAAGCGTCTCAAAAATCGGGGAAGTTATTTCTGAAATAACTGACTCACCAAGAGTCAGAAACGCACTCAAAAGTAAAAAAAAAAAAGGTGATGCAATATTTGCACTCCTTTTGTATACACTATTGATTACACAAACTAAATTTGAGTAGTGTTACAAAATTTGACATTCTTTCTTACTACAATTTTATCATATAATTAAATTTTAATTATGTATTATATTTGATTATCTTTTTAGTTTAATATAAAAAATATTTAAATAAAAAAACTTTCGAGTTAAATTGAGTTAATAATAACATTATGATGGATTCTGTGATTTATCTCTTTCTTATTGAATTTGGAATATTTGTTAACATCGAAATATCATAAAACAAATTCGAGACACTTCATATCAAGAAAATTCAGTTTACTATAAAATTGAATTGGGCCGGTATTCACATGACTATAATAATGTTGTAACTAATGGTTTTAGCTAATGTCAGGTATTCACAAGACTATTAATGATAGTCGATATTCCCATGACTATACCTAACTTAGTTTTTGGTTTATGCAGTATCTTTATTTATTTTTTTCACTTTAGTACACTTTGTCAAATTTTGTTAAATTTATGTGGAAATGGAAAAAATATTCTTTAACGTCTTTCAAAATTTTTAAATATACCCTACACTAACCCATAAACACAACCCTAACACTAAACCACCTCTAACCCTAACCTCTGCCTCCACCCTCGCCCTTGTCACGAATCGGCGCTCGCCTCTGGGTTCTCAGAGAATCAAGATCTACTGGAGGATGTCGAGCGGGGAGAGAAACAAATTGATGGAAATGGTATGGCTTCAGAGCGTATTTGACAATCTCATTCTCATTCCCATTGGAAACAAAGCGGGGATTCCCCTAATCTAGCGGGCCCGGGGATTCCTTAATGGCGATGTGCCCAAAACGCGACATGCAAATAGATGTGGGTCGAATCTCGAACTCCCGGCAATGTATCGGTCACAAGTAATACATGGAAGTAATTTACGACATGAGTTTATCGAACCCAATGGACAATACATCTATTCAATTTTAAGCACTTGAACTTAATTTTATAGCTAATTTTAGTCGGTCTAAACAGAATAAAGTAATCATGTTATACCCTAGTGAAGATTTTAACCGGCTTTCTATTATAATTTTCATTTATAAACTTCCCTTCCGGGAGAACATTAATAAACTAAATCAATCTATTTGAAATTAACGGAACGAAGCATGAAATATAGATAAATTGAAATTACCCTCATCAGCGCAGCAAGCATATAAAATAATTAGTTAAATTTCCCTAATTTAATTCATCAATTCATTGCCTCAAATCCCTAATAAAATTTAGTTCCTCATGTTCATAAATGTATCTAGAATAAGCATGCTGGAAGTGATTTTAAATTATACCAGTGATTTATGTGTTAAGTCGTCAATTTAACAATCAAGCGTGTATAGTTAATTTAAAGACATAATTGAATAAGCATACTACACAAGAACATGAATTGGAAATAATTTCAATTAGGAATTTGTAAAATTCAGAAGAGGGGAACTGAGAAAAAAGAACCCAGAATTTAATTCTCAATAGAGAATTAAATACATATGAGTGAAGTTCCTCTGATTCTCTACATCGGCTTCTTGGTCTCTGGAATGGCTCATGGATGCTCCTAGAATTCTCTAACTTTGAATACGCAGACTCAATTCGTTTCTGGCAATATATTATGAAAATAAGTCATTTTAATGATCTTTTTCCCAAATGCGGTGAGCCTTTTTATAGTGAATAATTTATGACCCGCCACATGACCGTGGCACCTTTGTGTCTTGGTTTCCGCGTTGCACGCCTCGTTCACAACTTGGAGTGGTTGAGTGATCTCTTGACCACGGGGAGGCCACGGTCATACTCTTTCCTCGCAAGTCTCGGACATGATTTCTCCATGATCTGGAGTAGGAGCGTGATCACGGGGTCCGCTTTGGGTCCTTTGGCCTCGGAGCTCGCTACGGCGTGTTGCTTCGCCACAGGGATGTCACCATGGACCGTGGCCCTCGGCCATTGGGTGGGTCTTTGTTAAGTCGATGCGTTGGGATTCCGAGGCCCAAGTTGATGGCCACAGGGTGGCCCTTGTCTGGTCACGGGCCCATGACCCTTTGCCATGAGGCAACCTCATAAAATCTCCAAAATTAGTCCTTTTTACCCGAAAATCTGCATCTTTCATCCAAAAAGAATGTGAAGCAAGAGAAACAAAATATATGGGTTTTGTTACCCAAGCAGGACAAAAAGTGGGTGAAAATGTAAAAAAAAATAGTGCTAGGAAAGTGGCGTTTTAGCACTTATCAGATGGGTGATACGGATGCCTTCATTGGAAAGTATTACATAAAGGAAATGGAAATGTTAACATGCAGCACCACCTAAATAAATAGGAAAAATAGTATTCCCTAAATATATGTTTCCTTATTCTAATACTTTCTAGTTGCATGTTTTCGTATTCTTATTATGTTACCATATAGGAATATATTTTAGGGCATACCTAATGTAGCCTATAAATAAGTATTCGTTAATGATAATAAAATATCATCTCTTATTCTCATAAATTAGTTAAAGGAGGAGGCTCTGTCAAGGACGAGTCTGCTATTATCATTATTTGTTTCAAGGAGAGTTTTAGGGTGTTTAGACCCATAACTAGATCTTAGAAGGAGGCACATAACATCGTGGTAGCAGAGGTCTTTTCCCGCAACATGTGAAAGAGATGGCTTTGAATTTGCGGATGAAGAGGATGGAAATAGAGATTGAAGCTCTTGGGGGGAAACAAACTGATCTATTGCTATAACTGGAGGACAAGAAAGCGGAATTCTATGGGTACTACAGTGCTTTTTCATGGTGGCAGGGAACAATATGTCGCAAGGCCGAGAAGTATGCCATGATGAATCAAGTGGACAATTGGCGTCGTTCGGAGTATGAGTTGAGGGAGAAACTAGCTTTGGAGATTCATAAACAAGAGCAGATAGCGAAGTTATTTAATAAGATAGCAGAGGTTCGAGCTTTAATTAAGAAACATCATCAAGTTGATCTTGTTACCACGAAAGAGAAGGAGCATCAAGCTAAAGTCAAAGAGGCAAGAAAAAAACTAGAAGTCGAGGTACAAGAAATGGAGACGATCATTTGGAATGTTCGAAACTTGTTTGTAGCTAAACCCAACAACTGTGGCTACGAACAATACTTGGGGGAACTCAACAACTTAGTGGAAGAAGAAGAGTCTGAGGAGAAGAAATTGATGTCCCAAGAAGCACATTCACCATCGACTTTAGGTTTGGTGTGGGAGATTCAACCAAGAAAGATTGGTATATTCTCATTTGATGACGACTACTCATACATATGGATCTTAAAATTTGTACCTAATGGCCACTACAATCCCGATGTAGGAGATATGAAGACGCCTAGTCAATTTCTGTTTGATTTGATATTCGTAAGGGGTATTAAGACCCAACTCAAGGATCGACCTCCACCATATTTCCCTTTGATATGATATTGGTAAGGGACATTAAGACCCAACTCAAGGATCGACCTCCACCATATTTGGGTGTAGGAAAATGGCATACATGAATTGGCAACTCTTTGCAAGTTAGTCACCTTGAGAACAATATGTTTATTTATGAAAATTTTCCATGTCAGTAGTATTCTCCAGGCGATGCCACGTGAGAACTCCTTGAACATGAGCTTGAGGAAAAACTCATCCCCGAGATGAGAAGTGATGATACGAATGCCTTCATTGAAAAGTATTACAGAAAGGAAAGGGAAAAGTCAACATGCAGCACCACCTAAATAAATAGAAAAAATAGTATTTCCTAAATATATGTTTCCTTATTCTAATACTTTCTAGTTACATATTTTCTTATTGTTATTATGTTACCATATAGGAATATATTCTAGGGCATACCTAATGTAGCCTATAAATAGATATTTGTTAATGATAATAAAATATCATATTTTATTCTCAGTAATTAGTTAAAGGTGAAGGCTCTGTTAAGGACGAGTATGCTATTTCATCACTATTGGTTTCAAAGAGAGTTATAGGGTGTTTAGACCCATAATTAGATCTTAGAAGGAGACACATAACATTGGGTACGAAGATTACTCATTTTTTTAATTAAATATATTAAAACTATTATTTAATTAAAATATCTATTTAAAAATATTTTTTCATTAAATATGTATTACACAAGATTATTTTAATAAAAATAAATATTTAAGAATATTATTTTAATTGAATATGCATTTTAAAATATAATTTTTAATTAACAAAATATATTTTTAATATGTTTGGGTGGAGGGGGAATATCTCGCCTCGTCCCCATCCCGTTCTCGTTCAAATTTAGGGATTTCTTGACCTGTATTTGTTTGGATTCGATGATCCCAGTCGGGGACATGAAATATCGTTAACCCTAAGGAACACTGTGCGAATCCCAAGCGAGACCAAAGTATGCGAGTTATTTGCTTCATAAAGCTGCTATTTCCGACGCTATAGAAGAAGATAATGTCTTCGAGATTGTCGATGAGGGTTTGCGTGAAGGCCAAAATTTGAGATCTAGATTTTGTGGGCGGTTGTCTCTGGTGCTATGTGGAGAGAGAGAGAGAGAGAGAGAGAGAGAGAGAGAGAGAGAGAGAGAGAGAGAGAGAGAGAGAGAGAGAGAGAGAGAGAGAGAGAGTGGAGGGTCACCTCCAGTACTTTGTGAACGTTTGTCTTCCACGTCTTTATGGGCGACGGTTTACGGGCATCTTTGATGCGAACAGAGATGAGTGCCTCCATTCCCAATTTTTGTTTATTTATGTTTTGAAATGACCATTGTGTTCTCTAGTTTTAATTTCAGGTTGGAGATATACTTGTCATTTCACATTAAATCAATAAAAAATAACAAAATATTTTAATCTTTTATAAGATTATGGGAAAAGGACATTTTTGTGCACCTAACTATACAACTTTTCCACTTTCATACTCTAACTATTTTTTCCATTTTCAGTGCCCTAACTATCATTTTGGGACAACCTACACCCAAAATACCAAAAATACATGAACTACCCCTGAAATTGAACCTATTCAATTTCAACTTTCTCTAGTTCATCCCGGTCCACCGAAAAAATCAAACAAGATTTTAATTAATTTGAAATTGCAATTATACCTTCTTCAACCCAACTCTCTCTCTCTCTCTCTCTCTCTCTCTCTCTCTCTCTCTCTCTCTCTCTCTCTCTCCGGTCACCTTGCCGTCAGCCACCTCGTTTCTGGCGAGTGAGGTCCATTTTTACCTCCTCCATTTTTTTGGCGAGTGAGTGAGCTCCATTATTTCGAACCCAATGCTTCTATTTTTTCCGGTGAGTGAGTGAGCTACATTTTTTCGGGCTCACCTCTTCCATTTTTTTCGAGCTCACCTCTTCCATTTTTTTCGAGCTCACCTCCTCCATTTTTTTCGGTGAGTGATTAAGCTCATTTTTTTTCGGTGATGAGCTCATTTCTTTCGATTTCACATCTTCCATTTTTTCTGGCAAGTAAGCGAGCTCCATTTTCTCGGCAAGTGAGCTTCGATTTGTCGTCATTGCCGATGGGGTGAGGCCGGAAGCGAGCATCAAGCCCACGAAGAATAAGAAGAGGAGTCAATTTTGTTTCAAAATTAAACCGGTTCAATTCTGGTTTCTTAAACCATTTCATTTCTAGGGGTAGTTTAGGTATTTTTGATATTTTAGGAGTAAATTGTCCCAAATGATAGTTAGGGTAATGAAGAAAGGAAAAAAATAGTTAGGGTATGAAAGTGGAAAAGTTGTATAATTAGGTGTACAGTAGAAAAAAGGTTATAATATCATGAAAACCCAACAACAGTAGAAATTTGTAAAGGGGTTCGGAGGGTCCAAAAATCAGATGCGCAACGGAATAGAATTATCTAATTTCTCCAAACCCGCCCTAGGATCGATACATGCCAGGAAATCATGTTTCTAACCTCGAAACGTTGATTTAGAGATTATACATGAGATAGTTGATTGGATAAGCAAATATGGAAATCCCGAAACGGTCTTTTCCTCTATTAAGCACACACGAATGCACAAGATCTTCATATATAACCTTGAGTGCTCCTACTAGAAAGAAAACAAGCTCTATTAGAAATTCGATAGAATAACGATATGAAAAATTACTTGAATGAATTTCAGCTCATGGGTGTCTCTATTTGTAGAGTTGGCTAGGGTTTTGGGAGCACCAAATCAGCCCCTAAATGAGCTGACTCGGCCAGCTCATGACAAGCCCTAGCCGTCACCTTAAGTGGCGGCTTTGGGCCATATGGGCCGAAACCCATCCCTAATGGGTTTCGGCCAGCCCATTGTCATACCATTTACGTGACTGTCCATGAGGGTTATATCCCTTATGGGCTTGGCCTCTAAGGCCCTCCATGGCCTGCCCCAAAGCCTAGGCTTTGGCCTGGCCCATGTCCCATTTGTGCTGATGGGCCCGTGGCCCAAAACCCTAGGTTTTGGCCACGACCTATTTTATTCAACCCTTGTTGTTTCTGCCAGGATTTCCTAAAATGTACATTTTTTGCATGTGACCCTCTAGGCTCATACGAAATGATGTATACGAAATGAATCGAAAACAAAAATAAGTTATAATAAACCGAGAAAAGATCAAAACAAAGAATATAATCTTTGGTGGAGGGGATTCCAAACTCTTATTATTGCGACACAAGAAGGGGCTGTGGAAGAGGCCTTTTCTTGTTCCTAAAACGAGGAAGAGGAAGACCAACAATCCAATCCTCCTGAAATCCCTTTCTCCCCTCATTTATCCTTTGCTTTGTATTCTCCACTTACTTCTAGTTATCTTTTATTTAGTGCTTAGTATTTAGTCCAATTTTGTTCTATTCTATTATTAGATATTAATATAGAATAGAAAACTAACTTTTGCTGCACTCTATGACATTGAAATCTGCCAATACCGATATAGCCTCACTGCTCGAATTTGGTGGTCTAATTGGGTGGATTGAAAAAGAGATAGGGGGGGGGGGGTAATAAAGTCAAAAGGCTTTCTTCACAATATATAGACTATGGACGTTGGCAGATCGGCGTAAAATTACTATTTTACCATTTTCATCATTAGGGGCCTCTAGTAAGACATTATGATTATCTAACGTGGATGATTATCAATGATCTGATTTAACCTCATGTCGTCCGTGTCATTATCCGTTTACCACTAGATATCTTGATTGATCATAAGACATAGAGCCGTTATCCTTATTTCATAAATAAATGTTTCTTGATATGTGACATGTGAGATGACTAAAAATTATACCCCGTATCATCTGCATGACCATGTTTTTACTTTTCAGTCATGCTCATCAAGTGGCCCTAAACGGATATCATTCCCATACCGGAGTATGAGGGATAAATCTCTCAGCCGTCTTTCGTATCACTCATGCAACCTCTAGTAAGACATTATGATTATCTAACGTGGATGATTATCAATAATCTGATTTAACCTCATGTCGTCCGTGTCATTATCCGTTTACCACTAGATATCTTGATTGATCATAAGACATAGAGTCGTTATCCTTATTTCATAAATAAATGTTTCTTGATATGTGACATGTGAGATGACTAAAAATTATACCCCGTATCATCTGCATGACCATGCTTTTACTTTTCAGTCATGCTCATCAAGTGGCCCTAAACGGATATCATTCCCATACCGGAGTATGAGGGATGAATCTCTCAGCCGTCTTTCGTATCACTCATGCAACCCGTCCCTGAGCTAATCATAGTCGTTATGACTATCCTGTTACAAATAGTGTTAGGTGTATGTTAAACTTAGATGTTGGCTTCATAGCGATCACAAAGACTCCTTAGTTTAAGGATACTATGACAAGCTACGACAACTGAATATGGTTATGGCATAATCTATGTTGCATATTCAGGTCGGGTCGTCCAATATCATTTCCCAAATGATATCTATGATTTGCTGACTCCGACAACCATTGCTAATGATCAGTAGAGCGTGATCATAAAGAGTCATCCTCATACTGGTCGCTTCTGATGAAGCTTTACTGACCAGGGACCCGTTAAATGTGATTCGTACAGATCTATAGTTTTACCAATTAATGATGACATACTCAATGATATCGATCGAATTACATTTAACTTATTACTACAACACACTAGTAATAAAATGCCGAATTTATTTCATTGTAAATGGACGATACAAATTATCATAGACTAACTTTCTATTGGACTAGAGCACAAAACTAACAGTCGGTAGACGCCAGCCAGTCGGACAGAGCTTTCGAGGGCTTAGGCGAGGACTAGGCGAATTTCTATTATTCTACTCTTTTTAGTTTATATTAAATACATTGTATACTTATTTAATAAAACTATATATTATGCTATATGAAATTAATAAAAAATATTATAAAGTTATACTTTAATAAATAAGGTTTCAGTACCAGCAACAAGAAAATTTCAAATTATACTCTAAAGTTATAACAAAACTCATATTTCTTCCATTAACAAAACTTAAGAGTATACATAAACTTGAGAAACTTGTCAAATATTTGGTGTTTTTAAAAAAAATGTTATTCAAACAATTATTTTGTCTCGAACCAGCTTTAAACCGGTCTAAACCGAACTAACGCCTAACCCAAATCGGATCGGTGGGTATGATGTTAGCGCTTAGGCGGCCGCCTGGACCGAGTTTTACAACACTGATAAAAGCCAAAAACTAAGTTAGGGGTTCTGATGAACCAAAACCTCTTTGTCTCGCCTTTCGGCGTCGACTAGGGTTTATTCCAAGTGCCGTATGGGTTCTCTTTGCGAGGCGATATGATACGGCCTATCCGGATCGTCGACGGCGCTCGCGTTGGTCGATCTCAAGCATGTTCGATACTTGGGTAGATGGACAAAGGAGACGGGGCAGATCAGGTTGGCACGGTCTTTATAGATTGGGTGTCGCGTATATGGTTTTGGCCAGCGCTCCGGAGACCATCAGGGTGTGATCTTCGGGTGGTCATCACCGTTGATGGGGAAGCCGGAGCCGGCGGGGCTTGGGCGCTTATGAGCGCAAGAAGACGGTTACCGATCGTTCAATCCAGAAAAGGCCATTCCGGTCTGATTAAATTCGGTCCTTTCCAGACAGGGATCATACCAGGTGTTAATTTAGTCCGTCTATTATTTTTGGGAGTTTTGGTTTCTATTTCGCTTTTTGTTGGTTTAGATCTCCGATTGAGAGTATCGCGGTGTGCGATTGATTGTATCGCTTTGTGTGATTGGTGTCCCTTTTGTGGAACAGAAACATTGAGTGAAGGTTATGGAGGAGGACAATAGATATTTGGGTTTTGCAGGAAAAGCGAAAGAGTTTGGTTTTCTTGTGGTAGTGGTGATGGAGATCATCGATTTCTCCTTGGTTCGGGTGCAATGCGACCTCCAAGGGCTGTGACCCAGTGATCCAAGCCTCGCGGGTATCCAATCTCGCAACACCTTGATGAGTAACTCCGGGAGAAGCGTTCTCTCAGTTCAGAACCGGTTGTACAGGTTTGGTTGGTGTGCCTAGGGGCTGATCTAGATAATACACCAGAAAGAAACCGAGTTAAGAGGGGTCGTTGAAGGCTTTGTGTATGATTGTGGCGAGAGGTGGGGAGATTGGTTGCCTGATTTGAAAATTGTTGTTTTCATGAAATGTTAATATTGACATAAGAATTTGGGACGATGATCAAACAGCGGAAACTCATTTGTTTCATCGGAGATTTATTTCGTATCTTTTTTTGGGATTGTAATTTTGTATGTCTTGATATTACTCTATTTAGTTTGTATATTAGTGATGGTGCAGTGAATGACCATCTTTGCTCTTGTGAAGCTCTAGCTTGGCTTGGAGATGAATATATGATCTATTGTAGTATTCTCTCTATTGTATTGGCTGCAGACAATTGTTAATAATATTGGTCTGCTTATTTAAAAAAAAACCAAGTTAGTATCAGCTGGACCGAGCCTACTCCCTCTCTATTTCACTGTCACGACTCCTCGAAAACCCTAAACCCCAATTTTGAGTAGTAAAATGTACGGCGATGGAGCGCTGGTTCCGTTGTCCGAGGACGCGGAAGCTCCGGTAGTGTACCCTCTCCACCACGGCCTCAGCCCACCCATTTCTCGTCTCTCCATCTCCTGGTCCACAGGCAACTCCCTCCGCGTCTCACTTTTCCGGCCGCCTGGAACCGCCGGCGACGGCGGCAAGGTGGTGGAGGTGAGGCTCGGCAGCGTGGACGGAGAGGTCACCGATGCGCAGATGCGGAGGATCGCCTACGGTTCCGTTGCTCCCTTTGCTCTTCTCCAGAGTCGAAGGAACTCCATTTCCAGCTTGTCCATGACCTCGTCTCCGTATCACATTGACTGGTAAACCACTTGTTCTGTTTTGTATGCTGAGTTAAAGAGTTTTTGTTGCTTCGGAATTTGATGTGGATTGGAAAATCCTTGAATACAAGCCGACAATTGTTCAATTCTGTTCTGTGATGACTAGGTGGGAGTATGTTCTTGAATATAGCAAGGACATAAGTTCACTTCTTGGCAATCAAAAGTCAACCCCCGCTCCTGTGATTGAAGACCCGAAAACAGTCTTAAAGGTGACTCCTGTTTCTTGGGTTATTTTCAATTACCTTTAAAGCAACTTGTCTCTACTCTTTGAATGCTTAATTCCAAACCATTGTGTAGAAAACTGAGAATCCAACATGTTTGAAAGCTGCATGGGAGCTGATGGAGATGTTTTATGCAGACAAACAGGCTCAACCGTGGCTACCCGAACAACTTGTTGATTGGTTGGCTGTAATGATCTTCATTCGGTTTTACTATGTTTCTAAATTGGTTGGCATTATATTGGTTGCACCATCTTGTTACAAATTTCAAATGATTGATTGCTGCTGACGGCAGGATCATGATAGCCTTTTCTCGGGTACTCAGGCAACTGTCCACTCAAAACTTCTGGATTTTCAAAACCAGCTTGTCAGCTTGCAGGTTTGATCATATCATCTGGTTTCTATATTGCTCTCATCATGTTCATTGGATTCTGAATTGTGCTATGATTGTGAAGTTCTGTTTCACCAAAATGTTGAAATTATCTAAACAGTTGATGCTTTTTTTTATGTTTCTATGTGCCATGGTTCTTTCGATCTATGCAGGTAGTTGAAAATGAGCCTAGGTACTGGGAGGTTATCTCATCGGCTTTATCTGTTGGTTGGCTAGATATTGTGGTTAGTAGTTTCATGCTCCAGCCTTTTACTTTGGTTAAAGCATTCAGTCTCTCCCTCGCCCCCTCTTAGGTTGTTAGATGGCTTTTGTTACTTGCGAGTAGGGCATGCTCAACATGACTACTATCCAAGGTGAATAAAGTACACCTTAATGTACTTTAGACATGAAGTATCTATGTTGGTGTCATATCATGCCAACATTCCTTCCTGAAATACGAAGAGATGGTGGCACTTTACGCTTTTAGTTGTAGAATAGTAGGTGTAGACTACACATGATGAATCAAAAGTATAATATTTCTTGCAGGTGAAACTGCTGCGTCTGCATGGCTCATATCAACTTGATCAGATAAGCAATCGTGAGGTTGGTAAGAAACCATAATATGCATTCAGCATGGAAGACCTTGAGCTTGCATCTTCACAATCTTGCTAAATTTACTATAAGTACTTGAGAAACCCATTACCATGAGAAAATATGTCATGTTTAAGAATGGGAAGGGCTGAAATAATTTTGAAATTAGTTCAAATATATTTCATGAACCATTTATAGGCAATGTTTCCTCTGTGACATGAAGGTGGAAAACAAATCCTTGGAATTTGGATTATGTTGTAATTTGTGAGTTTTTATTGTAAGATTAAAATTGAAATTCTGCTCAGCTAGTTGTATATTGTGGACTAAGCTGATTTATGTTCCATGCAGTGTATCTGATCCATCTACATGAACTTTTAGAATTTAGGATGTTGCTATGGTGCGTGCTCCTGTAATTATCTCATTTAGTTATTATGATCTAACAGACTGAGAATGGACTGGTAGAAGCAGTTGCTTTTCTTATTTCAAAAATGCCACGCATGCGTCCTGACTTGGATGCTGGTCAGCTTGGTGAGTGCTACAAAGCCAAACCTGATTTTATCAAGGTAAATATAATTTCTTCTAAATTTTATTTTTCATCTATTTTTCACCGTATATCAGTATTCATTTATGTTAATATCTATACACTGTAGGCATGGGAAACGTGGCGAGCAAAGATTACTAAGCTGGAATGTAGTGCATATTGGGTCCAATGTGATCACCAACAAACCCGGGAGGGCTTAAAAAATATACTACAAATCATGTTGGGGAACGCTGCTAGTCTCTGCAGTGCAACATGTCATTGGATGGAGCTGTATATTTCACACTTGCTATACATCAGGCCATTCACAGTTGTAAGTGTCTATGTCAATGCCTTGGGTTTACATGTGCTCGAACTGACAACTACATGAATTTCTGTTATTTGTGTTTTCAATATTTCTGTCATATTAAATTTTTATGCCAATCTGTGTATTTTGAATTAAAAGTAATTCCTTCACTTGAAACAGGGCTTTGAGAGCATGTACAACCTAGCCCTGAAATGCATTCAGTTGAAACCAATATCCAGTCAGCATAAGTTAATGTCACTCATAATTGGTATTCTTGGGGAAAATACTGAGGTGAGAAATGTGGATTAATTGCTACATATGTAAATCTTCAACCTTTTTATTTTATACACTTTTTACCAATTGTTTTTACCGAATGGTTCAGGTTGTGTTAGCAGAATGCTCCAAAGCATTTGGCCCTTGGTACGCTGTGAAAACCTTGTCTTTTTAATTACACACACTATTTGTTCGGTTCGTAGAAGCCATGCATCAGATATGTTCCTGTCAACTATATCCTTGTCATTTTGAATTAACCTTGTTAATCACTTATAGGATGGTTGCTCATGCCGTAGAGTTGTTAACTGCTGGGAATGATGAAGCAGAGATTCTATTACGTGAAGAGCAATATAATTTAGGTGGAATTAGCTTAGAGGAGCTTCACCGGCTTGCATATGCTCAAGTTTTATCTTCTCATCCATTGACGTGGCAAGTGAGTGCAGAAACACTTCAATATGATTGATGAATGGATTATTGCAATTTTGTGCTTAGATTGGTTTAAAATATTTAAGGATTATGTATCTTCAAATGCCAAACCAAAAGCTGAAATAATTTTATATATGTTACTATGCAGAAGATAGATAGATACACTACACAAAGGTTTTTAAATTGATGTCCGTTATACCTTTTTTTATGATCAAATGGCCGGTTTTCTCTGAAATATTTAGCAAATACTTCCTCATTTTAGAACTTATATGCATTAGACTCCAATCATTTTATTCGTTTTTGAAAGCAAATATTCAATGGTTTTAACTGAAATAATTTACATAACGAATCACTGTAAAAGTTGTCAGCAATTCAGCACTGTATGTATTGCTTTCAAAGTTCAAACATTCTATTTTGCATTTTGAAAGTTAGATGCTAAAATTTTCTAGCTCAATGCCATGCCAAATAAAAGATTTATTTTGTATGTCTGATTATTTAGAGTCACTCTTGTTTCAAATTGTTTATTAACATTTCACTTATTCTCTTGTAAGTTCCATCTCTTTCATTTTTACTATTTGAAAGGACACTTGAAGAAGTGTTAGCATATGCCTTAGAATACTGGTATTTTTTTCTTATCCAAATTGATTTTCTTATATCTACAGATTGCTCCGATTTATTTAACGGCATGCATGAAGCAGGGGATGGGTTTGTTAGAAAATTTACTGTACAAACAACCTGTTCAGCATAAAGAAATGCTGCTAAAGGTGAACTTAATATTTTGTGCCGGAGGCTTTTGTTTCACTTGTTGACTATATGCTTTTAGTTTAGTTCATTATGTTTCACATGTAAAATCTGGACTGATGGAAAAATATCACGAGTTCATGCAGAATATAGAGATTTGTCGGATGTATGATCTTGAGGATGTTAGTTCAAACATTATGAAGGTATGTGTTACAGGTGTTGTTTGTTCTCTGATGTTCATTACACTATCTGTCACTCATTCTAAAAATTGGTCATAATTTCCCTAAATGCATCTCCCGCATAAATTTAACCTGCAACTTAGTGTAGTTATGCAAGTCACCTAAAAGTTCAATTACTTTTTGAGTTGTAAAACATCTTCTAAAGTTAGAAATTTTGAACTTCCATTTCCTAGATTGCCGGGGTTCATCACTGGAAGCATGGTAGGAAAGGCAGTGGCGTGTTCTGGCTTCAGCAAGCTCAGGATGAAGTTCGGCTAAATAGGATTGCTCAACAGTTATTTGACTCTGTTGGAAAGTCAATCTCCGATGAGAGTTTCAAGGTAATTATCATCTAATTCTGTTTGAGCAAAGTGCTGTGATATGTCTATTAAACTTCTTCCACGTGCCGTTGTTGCTCATGATCCTTAATATCAAAGGTTGAATATATTCTTTGAAGTCATCCACATTTTTCTTACTCTCTGTACCACAGCAATGGGAAGGGCTCATTGAATTGTTGGGATCTGAATCTAAAGCTGCTGCGGGTCTTGAGTTTCTGCACAAGTATGAATTTCGTTAGTTTGGAAATTTTGTGCGTGGGGAGTATACACATCCTCATTTCTAATTCATGGTGTGTGTGCCGCAGGTATAGGGATTTCAAGAAATCACTTCACCATGTTCACGATGGAAAGATAACTGATGCTGCTCGACAGAGTGTGGAATCCCTTATATCTGTATGTAATCTGCTTCATTGTTTCATTTAATATGATAAGGATAATTTGCAATGCAGCTTGTTTTTTAACTGCCCTCCATTATTCTGCAGCTTATGAAAAGCCCCTCAACCCCGCAACGTTTCTGGCTACCACTTCTTTATGATTCGGTGAGCAATTTTTTGTGTGGTGATTCTTTGAAAAATATCTTAAATACTGGCAACATAACTTAGTTGGACTACGCCAAGATCAAAATATTTGTCCGGCATTGTTGATTCAACATGTACAATTGAGATTATCTATTCTGGAATGAAGATGTTTTTCATATTTGTGAATAAGTGCAAAATGTCCTATATTTTTTTCAGCAAAATTTTGAAGTTAGGGATAGTTATGTTAGAAATATGTATAAGGGTAAATTGCAAACCGTGGTTGTGTAGTGTGTACTATTTCAATTTTGCAGAAAGGGGATGTGAACTTACCATTTTTTTGCAAAATGTGTACATTTGTCCAAAAATGCCCTTGAAATTAAAATAATATGTTTTTTCAACTCGAGGTTGCCAGTTTTTCCTCTTCTTACATGCCATAGATGTCCGTGACACATCAAATCCAGACGAGTTCAAAGTCAAAAGAAAATTCTGGCAAGATCGACTTGAAATATTAAATTCAAGAGCATTTTTGTCATTTTTGATAAATGTTCACATTTTGCAAAAACAAAAGTATACAACAACTTTCTAGAAATTTGGAATAGTAGTCACATTTTGCAATTTACCCCATGTATAATTCAGGCTACCTTTTAGTATTGATGATTGAACCCTTAGATTTCATTTTGGTTCAATAAAATAATCCTATTTCTTTTATCAGCATAGTAACTGCAAGGAAAGAAAGAGTAGCCTATATTATGTGTGGTGGTCTATTTCATTAATTTTAAATTTAAATTATTTGTACCTATCCATATCGAGTAATTGTCTTCCTGATAACACCTCATTGCAGATTAAGCTGCTTAACTGGCAGGAGCGTCCTCTGCTGAACGTTTCTCAGACCAACCTTCTGTTAAACAAATTGCAAGAATTGTCAATGGCAAAGCTGCGCCCAGACTTCATTGAAGCCGACTTACCACCCGAGGCCCTGATCTCTGTCAGGCTAGCCCTGGGCACAAACCTCGGGCGAGCCATCTTGGAGGAGTAATGATCCTTGATTCCAACTTTTAAGTGTAACTGTCAATTTTGAGCCCGGGCAATGTGTAAAAGTGAATCTTACAGGGATTGTTCTCCATGTGAATTATTCTGAAGTCACACCACCACCAGCTAATGTTTATTGAATGACTTTTAAGTTGTAGAAATGGAATGTGGTTGAGTGGCAGCAGAGGTATTTGTTTAGCTTATTGTGTTTAGTTTAGAACTCAAAGCAAAGGAGTTATTTGAGTACAAGTGTATTAAGGACTTTTGTTTCCAACATTTCCTTTTTACAATGTTATACTATTAGGATAAGAAATGTAATCTTCACTCTTGTAATGCAGTGGGTACAAGATAGGATGTTAAATATCCTAAATTAGCCCAAACTTGGGAATGACAACAAGATGAGATGTTGGCAAATTTAATGATCACCATCTCCTATCCTATTGGATCTGGGAACATTAGGCTCGGAGATTTTTCAATATGATGATAACAAAGCGGCTTTGGGGTAAGCTTAGTGATCCTCATTTTCTATCATGCTAGATTGAGAACTGTTGGCTCCGTAGACAGTGATCCATGAATTTCGATTAACGTGCAAGCGCATGCGGTCGTCACAAAATAATCCTGGTAAGACCTGATTGAATCCTTAGAGACCAAATGAAGTTTATCTCAAGATTAATTTTAATTATAAAGTGTAAATATATAAGCATGATGTAAGAATGATTTTTATAGTGAAATAAAATGTACAAGCTCGTAGAGAAAACTATACATAATGAAGAATCATGAATGCTAGATCAACTATAGATTTTTATACAATTAATCAAGATGAACGAATCAACAAACACTGATCCACTAGCTTTCTCGCTTGACTTGAAAAACTCGACAGCTATCGGAGAGAAAACAAGGAGTTTACTACTAGGTTTGTACTCCTTTTCTTTTCACATAAAATGGAGAGATGAATTGATGTAATTTTTATTGGATTTGGATCCGTCAGGACTGACGGGGATCGAACCCGCAACTTCCGCCTTGACATGGCGGTGTTATGACCGATTGAACTACATTCTAAGAAAAATAGGTGTACAGACTAAACTTCTTCTTTTTTCTCATTGGATTTCATTTGAACCATTTTGTTTCACCGTGTTGTAACAAAGAAACGAATGATATACTATTTATATAAATTTTAATAATAATAAAAGATATATAAATTTTTTTCTAGATGCAGGAAAGGAATAGTAGGCTAATTCATGATTTTCATCAGATGGGCCTTTATTTTAAATCACTATGCAAGTTTGGAAATCCTAAGTTTTCAACAATATCGATTCCTACTCTCGTAGCGGATAGAGCCTTGAGTGAAATTATTCTCGAACTTCTCGAACCCGAGGTAATTCCACTCAGATAAATCGGACAATCACGGGATGGGGGTTTATAATTAAACCCCTTGAATATGGCCAGGTCTGTTGTCCACCTGACCTCTCGAGCTCGGCATCACAACTCCGATCAAACAATAAATGTTTCTCAATACAAGTATTCAACAATTAAACACCATAATCATACCAAGCATGCAAAGTATTTCATTCAATAGCAAAAGTATAAATATCCATAGCAAAAGACCTAGCACCCATGATTACGGGATTTTAGCCCATAATCATGGTGCTAGCAATATAAGTAATCAAGTTCAATTCAAGACACGAAGTGATGAGATAGAAATCCAAAACTCCAAACCCTCTGGGTCGAAGATCATGAAATTAATCTAGTTGCTTCGGTCTTGATTGGTGCTTGATGCTTCAATCGATCCTTGCACGTGCTTTTGTCTTCAACGGTGATGAAGCTCATCTCGAAGTCTCCAAAATCGCCTTAGGGTCTGCAAAAAAGCTCTCTATTTGTCTCTTTGGCAGCTCTTCCTCTAAATTGTCGACAAAAACCCTTTTATTTCTGCCCGAATCACGTCACTAACAGGCTGGTTAACGGGCCGGTAAGGTGCCCGTTAACCCAACTCGTAGCTGACTTCAATTTTGGCTTTTTTTGCCTTGTAACAGGCCGTTACATAGCCTGTTACACCCTCTAGAAGTTGGAATTTGCCAAAATTTTCTTCTTCAAAGCTGTACCTCTTCGAATTCTCTTCAATTTGGACTATAGTTTTGCCTGATTTTAAGCTCTATAGTTCGAGTTATGCTATTCGCAAGTTTCAGCAGCGGTTATGCTCCAAATGTTCCTAAATTGACGGGTTTCTATGTGACAAACACTCTACAACCCGTAATCGCATAAATGTATACAAGGATGATAAAATATGCAATATCAAAGGTAAAATTATCAACTAATACAAAAATATTAATTGAAATGTAAACGTGATACAACCGCATTAAGAACACTAGGTTCCAGTTGAGTAGGGATTTTCCCCATTCCCACTCGAATTAAATGAGGATATTTTGCAATTGATTTGATTGGGTCGGTTCTTGGGTTTGGGTTCATAATTTAAGGTTGAGTTAGGATAATCTTAACTTGTTTTGGTAGATAATTTTAATTAGAACATACAACTTTGGTCCAAACATTCGAGTTTCTCGAGCTCGGTTTGATTTGGTACAACCTTATCAACTATACACAGTTTCATGTCACTATTCTTAATTTTAAATTTTGTCACTCACCAAAACACTAAAAAATTTTCTCACAAGGCTTGACATGATTAAAAAATGCAAACTTTTTTCCATTAGGTCGAGATACGTTAGTTTTTTATGCATGTAGTCAACCTCCGTGAGAAAACAGTGGTAGTTAAAATTTAGACTTGAAAATACAGTGTGAAAAATATATATACTTTCGAATAGTATATATATGTAATAATAATCGAATTTTCAAGATAAAAGTTGACCTCATTTAATAAATAGTTAAAAATTGATAGATGGTGTATTAGCCGTTAACAAATTATTTAATTATACATATATTCGACTTAATATTAAATACAAAAATTAATACATTTTAATCTAAAATTTAAATGAACCGACCCAATTTGAGTCAAATCTAAATTTAATAATTTATTTTTGAGCCTGAGTCTAACAAGGCAAATTTAAAATTTACCAACGAAATTTTGTCTTAGTCACACCAAACTTTAACAATTTTAAGCATAATTCCAAATTTAATTCTATAAACTCTCTCCTAGTATGTTGCTATAATAGATCTAAAAAACCAGTCCATGAATTGGACAGTGACATTTCCCATAACCTGTCACCAAAACACTAACTTCCAAATCTTTCTCTCTCCTTCACCAAACAAGAAATGATCCCAAAGGACAGTTTCATTAAATAATATGCAGAAATAGGTAATGGGCAAGAGAGGGTAGTCCAATTATGGTCCAAACTTGTTATTTATTTATGGTAGGTTAAACCCCGAATTATTTTTGGACCCACAAATATTTTAATTTGACGACACTAGATTGTGCTTTGACAATGTTATTTATCAACGAGATTACTCATAGCGTGAAATCAAGTTCGACCGCAGGCATCTGTAGTAGAAGATTACTAAATTTTCAAATCGGTTTTTAATGCAGTGTACGTAATTAGGAGAAATTCTTTATCAAAATTCGTTGATTTACAAGAATACCAAAGATGATAGATTTGAAATAAATCTCAATTTTTCTATTAAACTTCAAAAACTAAATAAAAAGAGTAATTAAATAACAAAAACATGTCCTTAGGAAATCCCAATTTAGAATCCATCAAGAGGGCTTCACCAGGGGGATCCGCTCTCTTCCTATCTTTTTCTCGTCTGCGCAGATGGACTCTCTTTTCTGCTACAAGAGTTCACAAGGGCGGGGCATATTCAGGGTGTTAAAATAGTTAGGGAAGCGCCAGTAGTTTCTCATCTCCTGTTCGCGGATGACACTTGTTCTGCAAGGCTTCTCGGGAGGAGGCGGAACAAATAATCAAGTGTCTCCTCATATATGAAAGGGCCTCAGGGAAGCTAATAAATCGGGACAAAACTCCAGCTTTCTTCTCCCCAAACACACCCCAAGCGCTAAGAGATGATATCGACTCTAGGTTATGCTTCAGGGAAGAACGAGAATCATCCACCTACTTAGGACTCCCTAATATGGTAGGAAGGAACAAATCACGTGCTCTTGCTTACGTAAAGGAGCGTATAATGAAGAGAATGACATCTTGGAGTATCAGGTTTCTGTCATCGGCAGGGAGAGAGGTATTGATTAAATCTATACTACAAGCACTCCCGACATATTCTATGCAAGTCTTCTTGTTTCCTCAAAAATTGATTGATGACATAGAGAGGATGTTCAACGAATTATGGTGGAAGGGGAACTTGGGAAGAGGGGGAATCATGTGGCGCAAATGGACCGACCTGTGTAAGGATAAAGAATTGGGAGGGATGAGTTTTTTCAATCTGAAAGAGTTCAATCTGGGACTCCTAGGAAAACAGGACTGGAGGATCCTGACAAACTCGAGTCATTGCCAAGCAGACTGCTTAAGGCCAAGTATTTTCCTCAAGCTTCGTTTCTAGAGGCACAACTAGGGAACGCCCCGAGTTTTGTATGGAGGAGTATATGCGAGGGAAGATCAATTGTTCGAGAAAAGGCGTGTAGGAGCATTGGCCTAGGAAATTGCCTGATAGTAGGGACCCCATGGGTAGGAGAGGCGACAATCATTGTAGGGCCAAACATTCCAATGGATATGTGCGTCTCTAAGTTGTTCAGACCAGAGTGTAGAGCGTGGGACGTAGGGAAGGTGAGAGCACTTTTCGATCAAGAAACAGGAAATAAAATTTTCTCCATCATTCCGAGTTGGTATGAAACATGAGATCACTGGTACTGGGAAGCAGACACAACAGGAGAATACACTGTCAGAATCTCCTACCAAGCACTATGTGACCAAGGAGATACTTGGACACCATCAACACATGCAACGAGTTGGAGAAAGGTGTGGAAACTGCAAGTTCCTCCCAAAGTCAAAATATTCATTTGGAGGGCTATCTCAAATTTACTACCTACTAGATCAATAGTGGCTGAAAAGAGAGTTCCAATAATCACCCAGTGTCCCCTTTGTCGGAAGAGACGATTGATCATCTATTCTTTAAATTAAATGCAGGGAGGTGACTTGTATATGGGAAGGGGGAGGGGGGGGGGGGGGGGGAGACAGACTATTACAAACAATCAGGGAAAAAATGGGGTCCGACCCAAGAATTAGCGACTGGGCTGCTTGGGTAGAGGGGGAGGTCGAAGCAAGCCTATGCGCTATTACTGTTTGGGCGATATGGGGAGCAAGAAATCAATATGTGTGGAAACAAACGGCTTTCCATCCGGCTACAGTAGCTGCAACGACAAAAGGGGCACCGAAGAGACTGGGCAACAACAAAACCCTTGGGAGGAGGGCCCCAGGAGCAGATCAACTCGTGGCAGCTTCCCCAAGAGCTTGGATACCCCCGGACCCGAGAAAATTAAAGATCAATATTGATGGGGGATTGGATGAAGAAAGGGGGTTTTGGAGTATATGGCTTGTCTGTAGGGACTCAGATAGTCAAGTAGTGGGAGCGATGTACAGACGCTTTTCGGGTCATCTCCATTCCGAAGAGGTGGAGGCAGTAAGTGTTAGGGAAGCATTATCATGTACGAAATGAAGGAATTGGACCGAGGTGAGATTTGAATCGGACTGCCTGAGAGTAGTGGACCAGATCCGGCATAAGAAAGCATGAAGGAATATGTTCGGAGGCATCATCAGTGACTGCAGGCGTATCATCTCTAGTCCAGGACTCAATTTGTAGTCAAATTTTACACGTCGCTCATGTAATAAAGTGGCTCACGAATTGGCCAAGTTTTCTATAACAAAAAGTAACTGGGATTATGGTGAGGGGTTTGTCCCACCATATGTGTCTTCAGCTGTCCGGCTAGATGCCAGGTTAGTTGCGTTTTAATAAATAAATTCGTATTACTATAAAAAATAACCAAAACCTAATCGGAGAAAATGAAATCCTAAACTTCTTGGAAAAGGAAAAAAATTATTAAAATCGTAAAAACTGCCAAAAACTTAAGAAACTGCGGTTTTGACCCTCTAGATGATCTCTAATGACCGAAATCCGTCGTATCACATGGCATAGCCATGAGTTTGACTCTAATCGCCGAAAACACTAGTCTTTTGTCCAAATTTGACACTTTTGCGATAACTCCGATTGTTCTAGCTTCTACATACCGACTTTCTCGACCGCACCGCATCATTCTCTCATGAATGGAGAAGATTCGACCACGAATCTAGACCCGCAACATCCTTCTCAGAAGAAGAATCACCCCCGTATCCCATATCTTTGTAGCACTTCCTACCAAATTTTTAGTTGTATCAAGTTCTCCCACATTGCTCGCAAGCAGGATCGTAAATGTGTAGCACTTCATCTCGGGTTTCGTGTTGAGTTTCTAGACTTTCTTTATCAAAGTACATGTCCCTTGATCAATTACCCAACCTTGGAATTCGAGCCTTCTATCGTTGACACATGATGCTGGTATTAGGTTCTCGTTGCTGATTAAGGCAACAATATACATGTGAAGCTCCCAATAATTTTCGGCTACTCTTGCAAGACTTTTACCAAGCACCTTGGTTGCTGCACCACTTAACAACTCAAATTTCTCAGTCCTGCCTTCATCGTACAAGCTCTCGATGCCCTCCAAAAACTATTCGTAACTATTGTTGTATAAATCAACTAAGAATAAGTATTTGACGCAACATAAAGTTTCATCCCTTGCTAATAGAGCATCTCTTCCTCGAATGTTCTACTCATGTTGACTTAATTGTGCAGCTACAATTTCAGCTTCCACATCTGGTTCACCATAATCATCATAAATCGGGGTCGAATCTGTGAGAAGGGCAGATTCGGATTCACAAGCCTCGACAAAAAGGTCACGATTAGCAGATATAAGACTTTCATCAAATTGTGGAATGTCCATCTTGAAACCCTATTCCCACCAATGGTTAGGGCGTTCGGGTGAGCGATTCCGGTAACCGCCGAAAGAATTCTCGTCTATGATAGTATCATTATCACGACAACACAATTCATCCATTCGTCGCGTCAATAATTCAACCTGCCGCCTCAGATCGTCGTTCTCACGGTGAATTTTAGCGTATTCACGTTGTAACTCAGCATGATCATCATTAGCACTATAGGCTCGCAGTTGTCTACGGGGCAACATACCCCAGGATCGACTGAATCTGATACCAACTGATGCAACGTACGTGGTTAGGAGGAATTCTTTATCAAGTTTCGATAATTTGCAAGAATACCAGATGATAGATTTGAGGGAAACCTCGATTTTTTTATTAAAATTCAAAAAATAAATAACATAAACGTATAAGAGTGATCAAATAACCAAAAATTTATTACAGAAAAGAAAATCCTAAACTTATTAGAAAAGGAAACAAATTATTAAAATTGTAAAAACTGTCCGAAACTTAAGAAACTATGATTTTGACCCTCTAGATGATTTCCGATGGCCGAAATTCGTCGTACCACATGGTAAACCATGATTTTGACTCATATCGCCGTTTGTGCCCGAAAAACACTAGTCTTTTGTCTAAATCTGACACTTTTGCGATAACTCTGATTGTTTAAATAATCAGTAAAGTTATAGTTTCAAAATTTTTTCTCTTAACATGCCATTTCTTTTAGAGAGAGAGAGAGCTTAGTTTTTTAAATGCCATCAAGCTCGTGTTCATCCATCAGTCTTGGCCCAAGCCCCTCCCTCTCTCTCTCTCTCTCTCACCTTTTTTTTTCTTTTTTTTGAGCGTGAACAGTACCAATGAACAGTATGATAAACAGTACTTCGAGAGCGATGAAAAGTAATTCAGATTTTTTTACTTACCTTGCCACTTGAGCATTGAACTTTTGATGAAGAGCAAATTTTCTTTTTGATTGCCCTACCCAATCATTATTGACAAGTGGGTTGACCTCTAGCTCAGCGGAAGCCTTAATAAAGAACTGAACCTGCTCTGATATCAGGTTAACTTCTATTATTGATTTATTATTCTTCATTGTGATGTACAATAGTGAAGAACCCTTTATATAGAATTCAAATTAAACTAAATAAGAAACCTTAATACCTATAGAGTAAGGGAACTCTAATACATAATACTAGCTAACCCTAATAGGTCTATAATCGAATAGATTTTGTAGAATATAATTTATCTCTCATCTATCTAGTTTTAGTCCAATTCATTCTTACTGTGCGTCGTATTTTATATTGTGTATCAACTTAAATAATAAGTCGTCCAGTTATAATCTTGCTCTTTACTTACAGTACCTAAACTAATTTCTTTGAATTTAAATATATACACCAGTCTCACTCAGTTCCTCTGTCACACGAACGAATGTTCTAAAAATTCTCAAAATGCCGTTGATTAATTTTTATTAGTTTTTGAATCTTTATTTACACGTCGAACTATTGACATTATTTATTATTATTATTATGGGGAAATGATAAGGTTGAGGATGGGCCCACATTTAAGGGTAAGAATTACAGGATTATCCACGTGTCAAATTAGCGTCCAAAGAAGCTGGGTGATGGCGACCACTGTGATCGACAGCTAATCGACGTCGAATAGCTACAGAGTGCCAAACGTCACATGGTGCGTCATCAGAACTGGTTTTGCTTCTTAAATGTTCACTTGCTAGGTCAAGTGTCCATTTCAAGACAGAGAGAGGAACATCACAGAGTTTTGTTACTACAAGAGTCCAAAATATTTAACAAAATCAAACAAGACTCATATTTTCAAAAATAGAATAGATGGATATGGTAGAGAGATGTATATAAGTGACTGTACACATTAATCACAATAAATTAAGAAATGTAAGTGTGGGGTTATAATATTTTATCAAAACTAGATGACACAAAAATCAAGTTGCTAAGCAAAAGCTCCATATGATCATGTTTACGCATACTCTAGCAAAAGATGTATTTAAGCTAGAAAACTAGGTTGATGAAAATTGCTTTAACAATTACATACATGTTGTTGAAATTCACTCAAGATCCACTAAACTAGTTTTTTGGATTAACAGTGAGCTCTAATATGTTTATGGGCCTTGATAAAGACCCAAGTTCTCCCCAAATTTGTGATTCTTAAGACTTCTTAAGATTATTTTATTAACAATTGGCTCAAGACACACCCTTAAGTAGAAGAGGGCCCAATATTATCACTTGACTCCCACCGGGAGAGAGAGACCCAATACCGCAGCGTGACTTGAACCCAGGACCTTTGTTCCCAATTTCAAGTGATTAACCAATTGGTCAAACAAGTATTCAATGTCTCTACTCGAATTCCAACATATAAGTTAGATAATGAGTTAGTTCATAAAAGATAAATAAGAATAACCGAAAATAATTCACAAAATGTTACAATTTGTATTGATATTGTCCGGAGGGTGCAAAAGAAGTTATCGACTTCGAAAATTTTGATCTTGATAGCGTTGGATTTTTCGTTTCATCCACTACATCTTTATAGTTTTCATTGAGACTTGATTCTGATCGGGTGGACTTTGTTTGGAGCCAAATATATTTGTCGAAGTTGACTCTGTATGTTATAAGAGAAGGTACAAACCTCCAAAAATTATTATTTTTGGTTCATTGGATTCTCCATTTCTTCTACGACTTTTTTGTTTTTGTCGGAGCTTGATTTTGACTAGAAGGACTCCTTTTGGAATGAAAGCTTTGTTGACGGTATTGAGTTTGGCCAGATAACTTTTCAATCTTTAATTATTATTATTTTAATTTAATAATAAATTAAAATTATTCATATTATTATTTTAATTAAATAATAATTATTTTAATCCAATAATTAAATAATAATAATAATAATTTTAATTTAATTATTAATATTATTCTTCAACGTTGTTTAGCTTCCGATTCTCTTCAATTTGATATTTTATGAGCCCGAAACGGAGGTCGTATGAGATAATTATTCCACTCAAAAGTTTCAATATAATATTAAGGAATAATGACAGTTTGTTACACCTAACTATGGTGAAATGACACTTTCATACTCTAACTATAAACTTCTTTTTTTTAGTACCCTGACAATGTTTTTGTGACAACCTACCCCTAAAATGTCTAAAATGCCCTTGGTTTAAGAAACCAAAATCAAATTGGTTCAATTTGGTTTAAAAACCAGAATTGAACCGGTTTTTAATAATAATAATAATAATAATAATAATAATAATAATAATAATAATAATAATAACTCTCTTTTTCCTTCTTCTTCTTTGGGTCGCCAGAGGTGCTGCCGGTCTCCGGTGAAGCTCTCCGGCAACCATCCTTAGCTTATTTTAGCCATTTTGGCATGAGGAGGAGGTGGGTTTGGTCAGAAGGCAGGTTTTGTGGTGGATGTCTTGTCGCAGCTTCTTCTCCGGCGAGCTCCGGTGATGACTCTGGTGTTTGAAGACTCGAACAGAACAGATCGGGGTTTGTTGAGCCGTCGACAACACGAGCCAGGTCGAGGTGGATGTTTACTCCCTCGGTCCTTGATTGTTTATGCTGGAACTCGAACCAGATCTGGTTTTTCCAGATCTGGGTTTCTCTCGAGTTTCGCCGCAGGTGGTCTCGACGACGGAGGTGGGCTCGGCTTGTAGGCCAGGGAAGCTTATGGGTGAGGTACTCCGGCGTTGTGGTCGGAGAAGTTGCAGGAGGTCTTTCTTAGTCAAAGCTCTGACGAGGCTGAATCGACAAAGAAGACGTCGCCTGAAACCTCAACCGCCACCATCTTCTTCGAGAGGGCGTTGCTGTCATCCCGATTTCACCGTCTCCGAGAGGCGGCGAGTCCGAGAGGCAATTCCGAGCAAAGGCTCGTCAATTTCATGGTCTCGCCTGAGCGTCGCCGATAAGGCTCTGGGCACGTGAACGACAAGCGCTCCGTCAGCGACCCCAACACCAACGCCGTCGACAAGCTCGCCGAGGTCAGGGAGGTGCTCGCCAAGCTCGCCGAGCGCGTGGGCGTCACGCTCCTGTTCGTTGAAGAAGAAGAAGAAGAAGAAGAAGAAGAAGAAGAACCGGTTCAATTGAAGTTGAACTGGTTTAATTCTAGGTTTTAAACCAAATTGAACCAATTTGATTTTGGTTTCTTAAACCAAGGGCATTTTGGGCATTTTAGACATTTTAGGGGTAGGTTGTCACAAAAACATTGTCAGGGTACTAAAAATAAGAAGTTTATAGTTAGGGTATGAAAGTGTCATTTCGCCATAGTTAGGTGTAACAAACTGTCATTATCCCTAATATTAATTAGGGTAAAATACACAAAATAACACTCAAGAATCATCAAAAGACACTTAACTACCCTAAGTTTGAAAATGAACAGTGAGCTACATTCAGAGATCATTAATTGACAGATAGCACATGTCGTTAGATATTTGGATGAAATCTGTTAAAATCTGAAGTAAAAAGACGAAAATGCCCCTGGCCCGACTTCAAAATTTCAAAACCATGCCATTGTGAGGATTTCGGTTGTTTCTCCCATAACCGTGGCTTAAGCTTTGCCGGCCTCGTCTCCGACCTCCAACCGACTTCTCCGGTCATCCTCGGCTTCTCGCTACTAACCGGAGACTCACCAGAGCCCGTCGCCGGAGACTAAACCCTATCACTAGAAACCGCACCAGTCCGCCGGAGCCTTCTCTACTGTCTGACCACACGCTCCAAATATGATATAAAGAACTCACCTTCCTCCATGTAGTTACGACGTTTTTGATGATTGGCTTATTTTTAAGGAACTAGAAATGATGTCATAAAGAATGTCGAAACATCGTATACGACATCTTGGGTGACATTGTTATCGACATCTCGATTGACATCCCGCTCGACGCAAATCAGGAAATTTCTGTTTAAACTACGACTACAACAAGGATTGTGAAAGCTCCAGTTGTATTCGACGCGAATTGAAAAAATACATTACCACACGTTTTCCAGCTTGTCTCCGATTCTGAAAAGAAAAAAAATGGTGACAAAAAGAAAACCCAATAGGGTTAGTATTCATGATCGATTTCTATAAAAACTTAGGCTGCCCCCTTAGCAATCGTGTGGTTTTTTTTATTGTTTTCTAGCAATAATATACATAACTCTTAAACGTAAAGGTTTGCGGGTTGAGAGGCTGCGTATTGTGCTATGGATATTATGTATCACGTTAACTATTGAGAGTTAGGTGATTGAGGGTTTACTGATCTCGTGAGAGAAGACTGCACGCAACCAAACGTTCAACGACAACTTGAACTGACAGAGCAAAGCGATTGCTCGAAGAGTGGAATCAAGACGACGTCTTGGATTCAGGGGGAGACCCTGAGATAGGTTTGCACTTGTGATAGTAGCATAAAGTATAGATCTTGTGATGATCATAGGTAATTGTATATTTTGATGTATTACCATATAGTGAAACCTTTCCACTAGTAGAGAGCCCCCAGACGTAGGTGATGCTGCACCGAACTGGGTAAACAATATGGTGTGTCGTTATTTATTACGTTTGATATTTACTGTCCGTCTTTATCTACTCAAGTTTTCATACACTTTGTTATAGTATTATATGTAACATTGTGCGTGACATCTTGCGTAACTATCTGATCAAAATTTCAATTGGTATCAGAGGGGGCACCTACTGCTTTAGGGTTTAGGGTTTAGGGTTTAGGGTTTAGGGTTTAGGGTTTAGGGTTTAGGGTTTAGGGTTTAGCCGACCACCGGTTCTAGATGGTAGCAACTACGGCTATTGGAAGGCTCGCATGTGTGCCTTCATGAAGTCTCTTGACAATAAAACATGGAAGGCTGTGATCAATGGTTAGATCGATGGTAACCTCATCGGTCCGAAACTAGAAAAAGACTGGACTGATAACGAAGACGAAGAATCACTGGGAAATTCTCGAGCCAGGAATGCTATCTTTAATGGTGTTGACAAGAACGTATTCAGACTAATCAACACATGCACCACTGCCAAATCTGCATGGGATATCCTAGCCGTAGCATATGAAGGAACAACAAAGGTTCGAGAACAGAAGCTTCAATACTTGACAACCAACTTCGAAGCTCTTGTCATGAAAGAGGGTGAATCAATCGCTAAATTCATTGTTCAAATTAGAGATCTAGCCAATAAAACATATTCTCTGGGCGAACCCACGTCTGATGAAAAATTGGTCAGAATAACCCTGCGTGCTCTAAGCCCAAGATTTAAAGTAAAGATCACCGCAATTGAGGAAGTTCATGACCTTAAGACCCTGAAATTTGATGAATTGATGGGATCTCTAATGACTTATGAGGTATCTCTAATGACCTATGAGGTATCTCTACCCAATATCGAAAAAAAGAATAAAGGAGTCGCTTTCAAAAGTTTGATACACAAGCAACCAGAATCTGATGAAGACATCGACTCCACAATTACCCTACTCACAAAGAATTATAACAAAGTCATGAGAAGATTCAGGCGAATGGGCGGAAGGAATGACACAGCAGATGCTAGAAACAAAACTCCATAGAAAGCTCAGACAGGAGAAAATCTTGACAAACCTAACAGAAGCGGAGAAGAAAACATTAAGAACAAAGGACCTCAGTATCACAAATGTGAGGGATTCGGCCATCTTCGCAGAGAATGTCCAAACTTCCTCAAGAGACAAAAACGAGGATATAATGCTACCTTATCAGAAGAGAATAACGAGGATAGTGGTTCTGAGGAGGTAAGCAATTCTGTTGCATTCACTGCTGCCACATCTTTATTTAACATTGATAACTCCATTGATATCAATGATGACCTTCATCATCTGTCTCCCAACGATAATTGGACTGAGGAACAACTGACCGAGGCATATGGGAGCCTGTATAAAAGATGGGTCGAGGAAACTCTGATCCTTGACCAACAAGCAGGTCGGATCATCACTCTTACCAACGACAAGTCTTGATTACTAGAGACAATTGTTGAGCTAAAATGAGAAGTTACAAGACTTAATTGAGAAATTGGTCTTATGACGAAATCAATAAAGATGATGAATCCCAGCACTGAAAGCCTTGACAAGATTCTTTCAGTAGGAAAACAGTCCAAAGATATGACGGGACTAGGGTACACACATAATACCTCCTTCTCATCAGCCTACATAAAGTTCGTCCCACAACAAGCCGGGGTTGACAAAAACCTACAAGACGATGCGACGCATCCTATAGGGAAGTCTACGATAAATGTCGTGACATCTTATACAACAAGTTCTTGTCAATCAACTATCAAAAGACATCCTCCACGCAAACATCGATCTCCCAGAACTTCAACTTATCACTATAAGTGGATATGTCATTACTGTGGACAAATAGGCCACATCAGGCCATTTTGCTATCAACTCCATGGGAAGAAGCAAGCTCAATTACCACAAACTTAAAGGAGATATCAAGGTCGCCTCTCGACTCCTCAGAATACATCCCGTCTTGAATGGAGACAAAACAATCTAGTCTAGAGTAAAAACCGAACGACATTGTTGAGCGCAAAAACCGGACTCTACAAGAAATGGCTAGAGTCATGATGCTAGCCAAGGACATACCGACCTACTTCTGGGCAGAAGCAATTAACACTGTTTTCCATATCCATAATCGAGTCACTCTCCGACCAGGTATGACAATAACTCATTATGAAATATGGAGGGGGAGAAAGCCTAACATTAAATACTTCCATATCTTTGGATCCACATGCTACATTCTGCCTGATAGAGAACCCCGTCGTAAACTTGATCCAAAGAGTGATGAAGACATTTTCCTTGGCTACTCAAGGAATAGTCGCGCGTTTCGAGTTTTCAACAAACGAACTAAGACTATGATGGAATCAATCAATGTTGTTGTTGATGATGACTGTGAAGATGCCCCAGAAGATGCTACAGAAGAAGAAGGAGACAATAACAATGTTAGGAAGAATGATATTTAATATATCAGTGAGGATGATAGTAGCAAGCTAGAAGACAATGATGCCATGCAAAATGCCAATAACGATGATGCGGTTCCTAAAACCAGCAACAAGAACCCCTCTAGAAGAATTCAGGTTAATCATTATGTCTCTGGAGTAATTGGAGATCTAAATGAAGGCATACGGACTCGGACAAAAGCTCCTATAAATTACAAAGAGATGATAGGTAATATATGTTTCGTCTCCAAGATTGAACCCAAGAATGTCTACGAAGCCATCAACGATGAATATTGGGTCAATGCCATGTAAGAGGAACTGATTCAGTTTGAGAAAAACCAGGTATGAGAACTAGTGCCCAAACCAAATGAAGGAAATATTATTGGCACAAAGTGGATATTCAAGAACAAATCCGATGAGTTTGGAAACATCACTCGCAATAAAGCAAGGTTAGTAGCTCAAGGTTACACTCAAATTGAGGGAGTAGATTTCGATGAGACTTTTGCCCCTGTAGCAAGGCTTGAAGTAATCCGGCTTCTACTAGGGATATCATATCATCTACAGATCAAGCTTTATCAGATGGATGTCAAAAGTGCATTCCTAAATGGATATCTCAACGAAGAAGTTTATGTAGTGCAACCTAAAGAATTCGTAGATCCTCACTCCCCTGATCATGTGTATAAAATCAAAAACGCCTTCTATGGATTAAAACAAGCACCAAGGGCTTGGTATAAAAAATTCACAAATTTTCTGATTCAAAATGGCTACACTAGAGGGAGAGTCGACAAATTTGATGATTGCCCAAATATATGTCGATGACATTGTCTTTGGAGGGATGTCAAGAAAGATGGTAGAGCACTTTGTCCAACAAATGCAATCAGAATTCGAGATGAGCATGGTGGGAGAGCTTACCTATTTCCTAGGTTCTCAAATCAAACAACTAAAAGACAGCATTTTCATCTCTCAAAGCAAATATGCAAAAAATATTGTCAGAAAATTTGGGCTTGAAAAAGCTTCACACAAACGTACACCAGCAGGTACACATATCAAGCTAACTATAGACGATCGAGGAGAAGCCGTCGACCAACACCTATATAGAAGCATTATTGGTAGTCTTCTCTACCTTACTGCCAGTCGACATGATATCGCTTATTCTGTGGGAGTATGTGCACGGTATCAAGCTAATCCTAAGGTTAGTCATCTATCCCAAGCTAAAAGAATTATAAGATATATCTCAGGGACTGCAGACTTGGGTTCACTATACTCATTCGACACATCTTCTACCCTTGTGGGGTATTGTGACGTGGATTGGGCTGGAAGCAGAAGTTAGGGCGAAGTTTCTATACTCCTGGTGGATTGATGAGGAAAGTGATGACGATGCAGAAGTTAGGGCGGTGAAGGAAACAAAGCTGGTGGTTAGCCATAAGCAGGCCAAGAATGCTTAGAATGTTCCATATGACAACGTGTCATTCCATTCGGCTGCAAGTGCGACCAGATGGGATTTCGTATTCCAAAGGACAATCTATCCTGAGAAGACTCTCTCCTCAGAGATCCTCGGACTAGAAGCTATCACAGGCTTCTACATAAGGAAGAGCTCATGAAGACAGTTACCAATATTGGTAATCACTATCTATTGCCGATTAAGGAGTTTATCGCAAATCTGCCTACTGGTTTTGGCTCCCTGGATGATCCGGAGTTTGAGAAAGTTTATGTTAGAGGCTTACGCTTCAACATCTCTTCTGACATTATCAATGTCTTTCTGGGAAGAAAGTGTGTTCGCTCTGCTCCACCACCAGAGCTGAACAAAGTTCTCAAAGAAATAACCAGCGATAAGAGCCGAGTATGGCCTACCAAAGGGACATTGGCTGCCTCATACCTTACTTCAAAGTATTCCATACTCTTCCGTATCAAAGTAGCTAATTGGGCGTCATCCACTCATGCATCTTCCATCAAGCCAGAGTTGGCGATCCTCATCTTTCAAATAGGTACTGGTTCTACACTCGATTTTTGGCAATTTGTTATTGACCATTTAATTAGACATGCCAGATCACAAGATGTGAAAATACCTATTGCTTTTCCCTCTCTGCTATTTGAGCTCCTAATGCACCAACACCCCACTGTGTTGAAGACAACTGATAAGACAGGAAAACGTGGAGGAATGATTATGGTGAGCCACAAACTGTTTGAGGGGAAACATGCTCCTGATCTTGTCAGGAAGGAAGTCAAGACAACTAAGGCATCCTCCAGCAGGGCTACCAACACTGCTCCTCCAACAAAGACCACTAGCAGGGATGTTGTAATGCTCAACAGAGAGATATTTGTGCTTGAAAAGGACATCATCAATTTGAAGTTGGCGCTGCGACATTTATCCGAGCGAAGATCTCACTGTGCTAACCTACTGAAGACACTACCTCTGCTGAAGATCTCACTGGACATGTTTCGCTCATGTTCTCGACTGCTGATCGAGGATGTGTGTGAGTTAAGTTGATTTTCTTTGTGTTACTCCCTGTTGTTCGAATTTTTCTTTGGGTCTTTGGCTCTTTTTGGGACAACAAGGGGGAGTAAGACCCGCGTTCGCGTGTGGCACAAGAAACGATGCACGAAAAAGACTTGAACACTGCCGATGATTGATCAAGATCGCTGTAAGAAAAGCTGACGAGGAATGCTGACCTTAAAAATAGCCAAAAGGGGAGATTGTAGTTACAATGTTTTTGATGATTGGCTTATTTTTAAGGAACTAGAAATGATGTCATAAAGAATGTCGAAACATCGTATACGACATCTTGGATGACATTGTTATCGACATCTCGACTAACATCCTATTCGACGCAAATCAGGAAATTTCTGTTTAAACTATGACTACAACAAGGATTGTGAAAGCTCCAGCTGTATTCGACGCGAACTGAAAAGAATACATTACCACACGTTTTCCAGCTTGTCTCCGATTCTGAAAAGAAGAAAGACGGCGACAAAAAGGAAACCCAATAGGGTTAGTATTCATGATGGATTGCTATAAAAGCTTAGGCTGCCCCCTTAGCAATCATGTGGTTTTTTTTTATTGTTTTCTAGCAATAATATATATAACTCTTAGACGTAAAGGTTTGCGGGTTGAGAGGCTGCGTATTGTGGTATGGATATTTTGTACCACGTTAACTATTGAGAGTTAGGTGATTGAGGGTTTACTGATCTTGTGAGTGAAGATTGCACGCAACCAAACGTTCAACGACAACTTGAACTGACAGAGCAAGGCGATTGCTCGAAGAGTGGAATCAAGACGACATCTTGGATTCAGGGGGAGACCCTGAGTTAGGTTTGCACTTGTAATAGTAGCATAAAGTATAGATCTTGTGATGATCATAGGTATTTGTATGTTTGACGTATTACCATATAGTGAAACCTTTCCACTAGCAGAGAGCCCCCAGACAAAGGTGATGTATCACCGAACTGGGTAAACAATCTGGTGTGTCGTTATTTATTATGTTTGATATTTACTGTCCGTCTTTATCTACGCAAGTTGTCATACATTTTGTTATAACATTATACGTAACATTGTGCGTGGCATCTTGCGTAACTATCTGATCAAAATTTCACTCCATATTACAGAAAGCCTAATGCAACGATAAATGACACCACTGGAGGAAAAAATGATAAATTTATGTAAATATAAAAGTAAACAAGATATGCTGGATGCATATCATATTTTATAAACAAATTGCAGACATGAAATCCATGAGAGGAAAACAAGATATGCTGGATGCATATCATATTTTGATTACATCACAAATTTTGTCTTTTATGCTACAAGATTTGGATATACAATAAAAAAAACTAAATTAAGCCACGTTTATGGGACGGGCTCCGACAATAGGGAAGACTTTGGCGAACTGGTGCGGTCTCCGGCCAATGGCAAGGAGCCGAGAACGACCAGAGAAGTTGGTCGGAGGTCGGAGACGAGGCCAGTGAAGCTTGAGCCACAGTTATGGGAAAAACAACCAAAATCCTCACAATGACATGGTTTTGAAAATTTGAAGTGTGGCCAGGGGGCATTTTTGTCTTTTTAATTCAAATTTTAACATATTCCATCCAAAAATCTAACAACATGTACTATATGTCAATTAATGATCTCTACGTGTAGCTCACTGTCCATTTTGAAACATGGGGTAGTTAAGTGTCTTTTGGTGATTCTTGAGTGTGGTTTTGTGTCTTTTACCTTATTAATTATTATAAGCATTAGGGGCATTTTTGTCTTTTCACATTACAATTATGTTAGATTTAACATATTAGGTACTTATCTGCGACTAATTAAACTTGAGGTACCAGCAAAAAACTTTTCAAACTTGGGGTACTGATTTAAAAATGAGACAAAGTTGGGGTACTGACATGTAATTACCCCTTTATTTATTTATGGAAGTCACAAATTTTCTAATTAGATTAAGAGAGTGAATTAGAAAGAATTTACTAATGTACAAGAATTTAGGATATATGTGTAAGGAATTAGGAAATCTAGGACTCCCCTATTTCCATTGTCTTTCACTATAATTAAATGTACTTGTAACCCCAAAATTATTAATGAGTTGAGGATAATAATAAGAGACTAGTTTGGCTGTGGACGTAGGCAGATTGCCGAATCATGTAAATCTCGTGTTTTTGTGCGATTGTCCTTTATTTCTCTTGATTACTTTTTCTAGTTAATTGTTCCACGTTGTTATTATACCCTAATATACAATATTTTATAATGCATATGTTTCATAACTTCATTATAAATATTAATAAGAATAATTTTTATATACTTGATTTTATTTACTTCATATTTTTGGGGTCGAAACTGCTGGTAGGTCAAAATATATTATTATTTTTGGGTTTAACAATTTTTTGGGTCATTAAGTTCCAAAATTTTTAAAAGGGAAAATGTCAGCTGACTACCCCTAAAATTGACACATTTGCACCTGACTACCCCTAAAATTTTTTTTAACATTGTGGGTACCCTAAAATTTCAAAATTGTCACCGTTAGTACCCAAAGCCATTTCCGTCCATTTTTTCCAAAATCTGTTAACTTTTGAGGTGAAAAGACCAAAATGCCCCTGTAGGTGTTTTAAATTTTCAAATCATACCCTTCTTCTTACTCCCCTTCTCTCTCACATCCTCTCCCTCTCTCCTCTGTATATTTTTGTGAAAATAACTCATCCAGCTGGGTGGAGCTGGTCGGAGGTGGGCGGAGGTGCGCGGAGGTGGTTGGAGGTGGTCGGAGGAGGGGAGGGTCGAGGTGGTCGGAGGTTCCGCCCAACTCCTCCGACCACCTTGACCCTCCCCTCCTCCGACCACCTCCAACCACCTCCGCGCACCTCCGCCCACCTCTGACTAGCTCCACCCAGCTTCACCCAGCTCTGACCACCTCCGCCCACATCCGACCACCTCCTCCTCCGCCCAGCTTCTCCGACCACCTCGACCCTCCCCTCATCTGACAACCTCCGACCACCTCCGCGCACCTCCGACCAGCTCCGACCAGATCCGACCACCTCCTCCTCTGCCAGACTCTCCCTCCTCCGACCACCTCATCTGCAAATTAACCCAAACTCATCACATAAATCTACCAAGTTAGTAATGGATGGGGTGTTTATTGGTTGATTTTGGAGCAACCATAATAATGAAGAATGGAGTTTAATTATTTTGTATGAAGAAAAGAGATGGATGAAGGAGAAAGAGTGGTATGGAGGAAGAAGAAGGATTGAGAGTAGAAGGGTATGATTTGAAAATTTAAAACACTTGCAGGGGCATTTTGGTCTTTTTACCTCAAAAGTTAACAGATTTTTGAAAAAAATGGACGGAAATAGCTTTGGGTACTAACGGTGATAATTTTGAAATTTTAGGGTACCCACAATGTTAAAATTTTTTTTAAGGGTAGTCAGGTGCAAATGTGTCAATTTTAGGGGTGGTCAGCTGACATTTTCCCTTTTTAAAACCCATTGAAGTTGTTCAGTTTGGTTCAACCGCTAAACTACCCAGATTCAACCAACACTAAGCCCGCTAGAACCCGGGTAACCGGGTCGGAGAATGGGTTCCCATATCCATAACCCTCTCTCTTGTATAATATTTTGGATTGTCGCCCTAACACAGTAAATTGCAAAAATTGCCTAATTTCGTTTTTGTAAGCAGTGATTATAAACCTTTTATTTTTGTACAAAATGTATACATTTTTTTTATAAAGTAATGACAATCTTTTTATAATTAAAAGTTTGGAAATAAAATTGTAGTTACGACGTTTTTGTTGATTGACTTATTTTTTAAGAAATTAGGAATGATGTCATGAAGAATGTCGAAACATCGTGCACGACATCTTGGAAGACATCTCTGTCGACATCTCGGCTGACATCATGTTCGACGCAATTAAGGAAAGTTTCCGTTTTAATGAAGTTCGACTACAACAAGGATTATGGGAAATCTCCAACTGTATTACTCACGATCTGGAAAGAATATATTGCCACGCGTTTCCAACTTGTCTCATACTCTGGAAAGATAATCGACGATGACAAAAAGGAAACACAATAGGGTTAGTGCATATGATCGATTGCTATAAAAGTTCAGGCTGCCCCTTAGCAATGGGTGGTTTTTGTTTTTCCTAGCAATAATATACATAGCTCTTAGACGTGAAGGTTTACGGGTTGAGAGACTGTGTATTGTGCTATGGATATTGTGTATCACGTTAACTATTGAGAGTTAAGTGATTGGATTCAGGGGGAGACCCTGAGATATGTTTGCACTTGTAATAGTAGCATAAAGTATAGATCTTGTGATGATCATAGGTATTTGTATGTTTTGGCGTATTACCATATAGTGAAACCTTTCCACTTGCAGAGCGCCCCACAACGTAGGTGACGTTGCACCGAATTAGGTAAACAATCTTGTGTATCTTTGTATATTACGTTTATTATTTACTGTCTGTCTTTATCTACGCAAATTGTCATACACTTGGTCATAGCATTGTACGTGACATTGTGCGTGACATCTTGCGTGACTATCTTATCAAAATTTCAAAAATTCTTTTCAACTTCAGCTTGTCGGGTTTTCCTCTTCACTTGTATGACATTGATGTCGTTGCACTTCATATCGATCGTAGTTAGGAGTCAAAAGGATATATGACGAGCTCGGGTTAGAAAATTTGATAATTGCAGTGACATTTTCATCATTTTTGAACCACTTTACATAATTTGTAAATAAAATGTGTATACAATCAATTTTTCTTCTATAAAATTAGAATGATGTGCATAAGTTTTGATAATTTATTCTAGAATAATTTAACTGTATGCAGTGCTAATTAATATAAAATATGTTGTTTATAATATATAAATTTATTTAATTCCAAGCCCACTAGTTTTACATATTTTAATAAATTAATATATAATTTCAAACTTTTATATTGTTAATCCAAATGTTGAGATTAAATTTTAGTGTGAATGAGGGGAGTAATGAACCTAATGATGCAAATATAATCACTTGATGCTCATAAAGTGACCAGGACAAGAAAGGAGAAGTACGACAAGTCACAACTTTGGTTGTAGTGTTGTTTTATAGTGAATACGTGGTGGCCTATGGTGTTGCCGACAGTCGTTTTCAAGCAGTAGGCCCGACAATGACAGGGACAATAAAGTCCTATCACTCTTATCCCAGTCCTCCTACTTCTTCGATATTACAGTTCCACCTCAAAATCTTTATTTTCTTTTCTTTTTCAGCCCATTCATAGCCTATCAATCAATATAATACATCTCAATTTAATCGAGAGAAGTGAATCCAAGGAAAAATGATATTTTAATACACTTAATTATAACAATTTTATACTTTGTTATTTCAATTATTTTATTTTTCAAGTATCAACTTGTATTTTGAAGCATTTTGTTACTAAAACTTGTCCAAAAATAAAATGATTAGGTGTAGTAACGTGTCTCAAAGCATAAGTTATGGTGTATTTAAAAGAACACTTTGGTGGTTTAAACTCATATTTCTTGTTGAGAAGTTATAAGTTTGAAGCTTACTGGAAGTTGGATGACGAGCGTTTATAAATAGATTAGGGACTTAATGTAATTTTTTAAAAACGAAGAAGTTAAGATACTAAAAAGAATAGTTGAGGTAAGCAAATGTAAAACTAACATAAATATGCGTTATAAAATGTTATTTTTCCTTCATATAATGTAGGGGTAAATACAATTTACTATACCTATTTTTAAAAATTCATCGAGCTCGCCTAATTACATTTTGCTCTAACATTGTTGAAATTTGGAATGAAAATTTGAAAGTAACGTAAAATGTCCAAAATACCTTCAACTATTCATAATATTTTCAACCCAATGCCATTATTTAAATCCCTAAATATCTAATTTTCTCTTTCTTTATGAACTCCATCTTTCTTTACCTGTCCTATAACTCTCTCTCTTTTGCAATTCCCCCGTCTTGCTACACCTCTCATCTCTCTCCAATATAACTTTTTTTTCCAGAAATTTCCCTATTTCTAAACTTAAATAGAAATTGATTGACAATGTGATTAACATTTGTGTCAATATAGACTTGTTTGATAAATCATTATATTTCGTCAAGATGTTTGTATGCCGAAATTTCAGTTGAAAACTATATTTGATATTTGGATAAAGTTTATCTCTCTCACTCATTCTCTCTCACTAAATACTAGAATTCTCTCTTTAATTTTAGAAATTTCACCTCCATACCTCCATTGGACCTTGATGCATCGAAACTCGACATGCAAAACTATGCAGGTTGGATCTCGAACTCCCGACAGTGTACCAGTCACAAGTAGTACATGAAAGTAATTTACAACACTGAGTTTATCGAACCCAAAGGACAATATGCTATTAATTTCTAACCACTCGAATTTAACTTTTTTAGTTAATCTCTGTGAGTCGAAAATGTTGGTTTTTAGTTCGGGAAATAGTAGAACATAAATCTAACATGCAAGACTAATTTAAATAATTAAATATATATTAATCAAATACGTGTCGAGGAAATGAACATATTAATGATGAATTCGGGAAAATAAAATAAATTAAATTCATGCTTGTTGGTGTTTCCATCAAGGGCAGTAACGAGAACTCCTATGCTACATTGAACCCCCTTCCGGGCTAATTAAAGGTCTATTTTTTCCGAAGCAACCACGCTATTCCTAGTTAATGATTTGACCGGTCAAGAAACATTGCAATCCGTGAATTCTCCTAACTTTCGGTGTGTGTCACGTATGACCATTACTACCGCGATAACCTACCATTTCCCAGTGAGGATTTAAACTAGGCTTTCAACTATCATTTCCATTTATTAACCCCCCTTCCGTGTGAACTTTAATAAACTAAATCGATCTATTAAGAATTAACGGAACAAACATTAAGTATAAATAAATTAAAATCACACTTCTTGGCGCATCAAGCATGTAAGAGTAATTACTTAAAATTTCCCTAAAATATTTCTAAGAAATTCATGTCTCAATCCCTAATCAATTTAGTTCTTCATATTCAAATGCCAATTTAACATGCTGATAAAGGAATTAAACATTAACATGCATTTTAGATTTAACAATTAAAATCATGCAAACATGTGAATGACATACTGAATATGAAATTGAATTAAATTAATTGGGAAATAAGTTTACAACAAAGAGAAAAAAAATCAAAAAGAAAAAATTCGAACTTAATTCTCAAACTGAGAATTAATACATGAGTAGACTTTAATCCCTCTTGATTCCTCTCTTAGACTTGACGTTGAACCTTTAGAACTGTTTTCGATGCCTCCTTGAAACTCTCTGATAAAGCCATAGAACTGTCGCTCTTTTCTAGAAGAGAATTTGAGAATTAAGTGATTCTTTATCCAAATGCGGCGAATCCCTTTTACAGTTGCAAGTTTCTGACCCGCCACGGGGTCGTGGCCGACTCGCCACGGAAGCGTGGCGTTGACGGGCCTTGTTTTTAGCGCTCACGAAGTGTCCACGAACTCCGAGTGGATGACTTTTCTACTAGCCAAGGTGTGGTCATAGGCCACGGTGAAGGCCACAGTCAACTTCTTTCCTTGCAAGCCTCGGTCACGACTTCTCCACGATCTGAATTGGTTGGGTGGCCACGGCTTCTCTCTGTATCGTTCTGCACGGGGCGTGGAAACCGCGTCGCCACGGGGTGGCCCAGTGGTTGGTCACGGTCAGGCGACCCTTGCCACAGGGAAGACTAAAAAAATCTCCAAAATTGGTCCATCTTGACCCGAAAATCTGCATTCTTTACTCAAAGAAGTCGTGATGCAAAAGAGACATAAAATAGAGGCTTTTGTGTCCGAGTTGGACAAAAAGTGAGTAAAAATGTGGGAAAGTAGTGGTCGAAAATTGGTGTAATTTATCACTTATAAAGTACTCCCACACTTGGACTTTTCTCGTCTCGAGAAAACTTAGAAGAAACAAACAGTTCAAGTGCCAGTCTTAAACCCCAAGACTACCTCGATAGGAGGAGTTTGGCATCTCCTAAAGGTTTTTAAATCTAAGTACCCACATATCCGCCATACAAGCAAAAGTATGAGAATGTGAGAAAGTATAAATTCTCAGGAATACCGACTGAAAGAAGTAAAAGCATGTGATTAGATATACAAAGCTTATTAAGTGTATGAAAAGTAAGAAAATTTGAACTATATACTGTTGGCTCCGTAGACAGTAGTCCACAGACAACCGATAACGCGCAAGCGCACACAGTCGTCACAAGTAATACTGATAAGACCGAGTTGAATCCTTAGGGGCCAAATGTGGTTTACTTCATAGTCAATTTAAATTATAAAGTTTAGAGAGATGTGTATTATGTAGGAATGAATTTTATGGCAGTATAAAATGATCAAGCTCCCAGAGAAACTATTCAGAAGAAAAATCACATGTGCTAGGTAACCTATAGATTCTTACACAATTTATCATCATGAACAATTTGATATGAAAGAATGGTAATCCCAAGTCTTCAAAAATGTCGATTCCTACTTTCGTAGTGAATCGAACCTTGAGGGGAATTATTTTTGGAACTCTCGTACTCGATATAATTTCACTCAGATAAACCCGACTATCAAAGGATCGTGGTTTGTAAATAAGCCCCTTCAATATGGCAAGGTCTGTTGTCCACCGGCCCTCTCGAGTTAAGAATCACAACTCATTTTAAACTACTGATGCTTTTCATCACAAGAAATTACAAATCAATACCATAAACATTCCAAGCATGCATATCAAATCATTCAATGTATTAAAAGTCTAATAAATCTATAGCAACAATATAGCACCCATGATTACGTGATTTTAGCCCATAATCATGGTGCTAGCAATAAGAGCATTGAAGATCAATTCAAAACATAAAGTGATGAGATAGAAATCCAAAACCCGAAACCCAAAACCCCTCTAGGTCGAAGCTCATGAAATCTAGTCTAGTTGCTTCGTTCTTGATTGGTGATTGATGCCTTTATGGATCCTTATACTTGCTTAACCTTCTATAGTGATGAAGTTTCTCTCGAAATCTCCACAATCGCCTCTGGTTTAGCTAGATTCGTTCTTTATTTGTCTCTGACAGCTTATTCAATTTTTCTAATCGTCAAAATCATATTTATATTAGTTGCTGACGCGCACCGTTAACGGGCTAGGTGACGGGTAGTTGAGGTGCTCGTAACACCAACCCGTAGCCAAGTATCTCGGGCTCAACTATCTCCAGGGTTGACAGGATGCTTGACGGGTAGTTGAAAGGCCCGTCAAAGCTGGCAGTGGCTAGCTCTTCGAGCTATATTTACGTCTTCAAGTAAAGGCTAGGGAAACGGGCCGTTAGGGTGCCTGTTGCCTAGCCCAGAGTGCTTCTATAAGTACTTTTCCCGTTTCTTGCAAATGTGAGCTCAAAAACCCGTGAAGGCATAACCGTGTGTAAAAGATCAATAATCATACAATCCCGAGGATAAAATAAAAAACTAATGCGAAAAATATTAGTCGAAATGTAAACGTGATGCGAGCACATCAACACCCCACACTAGCAATTTTCTCGCCCTTAAGAAATACATGCTACAACACTTTTCGTTTTAAACCTCGAGGTTCACCCCGATAGGGGGAGTTCGACATGTCCTGAGGGTTCTGAGGTCTAACTCAAAATCCTATAGATGCACGTGCTATGCAAATGTGCTAGAATGACTCAATCCTAATGCAACTCACACACCCGCATTCATGAATCAAAAACCACAAAAGTTCTCGATTGACTGGAAATGCCGTCTCCGAACACAAAATTATTTTCACACCAAACACTGCATTGGAAGACAATCTCAGAACTATCATGCACTTGAAATGACTAAACAAGCATGACGATGTGCATAAACCTCAGATCTCGACTGGACACCAAAGTGATCCAATTGATTCAATTTCCAGTTCTCGGCCCTGACCAATCTATTACACTTAAAAGTTAAAGATTCATATGATATCAACTAGACAAACATCTCTACAAATTTGTAAGAAAGTAGTGGCTTGGATGAATCCAGTAGTAGGACTTTAATCGATTTGTTGTAGGAGTTGTGCCCTAGGCTAATCTTAGTTTATGTGTAAATGTTACATTTTCATTGCAATAATAAAACGACATTACATTATCATTGTGTTGTGATAATATGTTGAATTTGATTTGATCTATGTCATCGAGTGTGTGATCATTGATAGTAGGACTATAGGTCTGCACGGATCACATTTAACGGGTCCCTAGTTAATCAAGCTTCACAGAAGCGACCAGTATGAGGATGCCTCTTTGATCACGCTCTACTGATCATTGGTAATGGGATTACCAGAGTCAGATCATAGATATCATTCGGGAAATGATATTGGACGACCCGACCTGAGTATGCAACATAGATGTTGTCATGAACATACTCAGTTGGTATAGTATTTCACTTAATCCTTAACGACCAAGGAGTCTCTGTGATTACTATACAATCAATACCTGAGTTTGACGTACGCCTAACGCTATGTGTAATAGGGTAGCCATAACGGCTATGATTGGCTTGGGAACAGGCTGTATGGCTAATATAGATGACGGCTAAGGGATTTTTCCCTCATATTGCAGTATGTGAACGATATCTGTTTGGGCCCCTTGATGAGAAGGACTGAGAGGAAATTGCATGGCCATGCTATTGATACGGGGTATCATTTCTCAGTCATCTCTAGATCAAGAAACAGTGATTGAATATATAAGGAGGACAACTCTATGCCTTATGTTCAATATGAATATCTAGCGAAAAAGGGATTATATTATATAGGCCACGAGGTTAAGTCAAATCATTGATCATCATGTAAATTGGGTAATCATAATGTCTTACTAGAGACCACTTATGACGGATAGGGTGAAATGGGATTTCACGCCGATCTGCCAATGGACATGAGCCTACAGGGTCACACAAAAAGGACGAGTATGGAGTAGTGGGAGAGACACCGAGAAAGACAGGGAAGAGACTGGTTGGCCACGAGGTCGTGACCAACAAGAGAGGCCACGGTCCATGGCCAAACCTAGGTTTTAGGCAACGGACCCCGTGACCACCTGGGGTTAGCCACGGGCGGCGGATCCTGTATCGCCACAGACCGTGACGGAGTCCGTGGCGACCTAGACTGACCTAGGGCGACCTAGGGTCGGCCACAGAGGGGCGCCACGAGGAGGTCTGTGGCGAGTCGGCATCAGCCTTTTCCCGAAGCTATAAATAGACCACAATGGTGAGGGAAAAAGTTGACGAGAGGTCACATTTTCTCTTTGAAATTATGGTTTTCTCTTCATCATCTAAGGTGTTTGCTGATTCTAGTAGGTAATCCTTCACCAGTTTGGAATCGCTCGTTCGTGTGGATACCTTAGAGAAGATACCGATCCCGCAATACTTGTTGATTAGATTTCTAAGGTAAAAAATCTACAAATCTCTCTCCATTGAATAATCTTGTAAATTGCAAACGATCTGGTACAAGGGAACGTGGTTATATCGTGTTTGAAATGTTTCAGCTTCGTGAATGGATCATACATTCCCAACAGTGGTACCAGAGCCAGGTTGCATGCTAGATTAATCAATATATGCATGATCGTGTGTATTTAGATATGCATGATAGATTTATTCAAGTTCTTATGTTGTTTGGATCAGTTAAAATCGGATTTTGCATGATTTTTGGTGAAAAGTCAGTTTGGGAATTTTCGGTGTTTTCGGAGAAGAAGACCGCCATGGGGTCCATGGTGGAGGTCCGGCCACGGGCGTGACCACTGGGTAGTCACGGGCCACGGAACGTGACCATTGGATGGCCACTGGCCCGTGGCGCCCCGTGGTGGAAATCACACCACAGGCATGACCACTTGGTGGTCACGGCGCCGTGGCGCCTCCGTGGCCCTAGGGCATGACCCAACACTTTGAGGGTCATGACCAAAGTCCGACAACTCAGTGGTCACATACCATGGCGCCTTCTCTGCTGCAGAAATTTCATATTCATCGGTTTCGAGAAATCGAGATTTTTCACCCTAAACGGTTTCGATAAACCAGATTTTATCACCTTATTTAATTTGTTAAACAAGATAAAACCAGTATATGCATCGATGTGTGTATCATGATAATTGATGTATGTGTAACATGGTGTAAAACATAGCCCATTGAGACCCCGTGTGAATGATTTACCGTTTTTCGTTTTTCTTTCCGGGTTGTAATATTCTTTTATTGCGTCCTGCGTGTGGTTATGATTTTTTGGGAAATGTAAATTAAATATGACACACGTATCGTTCTGTAATTACTTACCGAGACTGGCACAAGTGAAGTCAAGATGACGAGAAGACGGTGGTAGTAAATGACGGGAGTCTTGTAGGTGGCTTGGAGCCAGTGGGAGGTCAACAAGGATGAAGTCTAAATGAAGCTCGAAGGAAGAGAAGTCCTTTAAGTTTCATTGTAATACTTCACCATAAGGTTGACATGTGATCTCTGTAGACCGGCCCTATGGAGAGCATTTAGATATGGGCTATGCTATGCGTGTTTATTCTATTATGCTTATTGGATATGCATGGTATTGAATGTTTTAGTTTATGTGCATGGGATGTATGATAAACTATAACGAACATGCGAAGATTAAAAACGGTTAATAGTCAATTTGCATGTAAACTAGATCTTGAAATATCAAATACATTGGATGCATTTGAGTGTTTCAAGAAAACATTGTATTGAATACAATGGTCGAATTCAAACGCAATCAATCACAACTAATATCAAGTCAAGTGAGATAACACCCAAATATCAACACTCAGACTAACTCCCAGTTCTGTAAATGGGTGCATTTTTATGGAGCATTCACATAGATGCAAGCTATATGGGTTGGTCAGTTTCACGTGAATTCGAAACCTATCTACCAATCTTCAAGCCCACCTAAATAAATGTCCTAAGCCGACCCCATAGACCAAATATGTGATTATCCTTAAAATTATTCTTCCGAAACAAATAGAACTTTCATAAAATATTTAGTCAAATATTTTCGGAAAAGGTAGATTTGCTGCTATATTTGGCCATATACATTTTCAATACACTAACATTTATGGGCCCCACCTTGCCCTTTACATCAATTAGGGTTAGTTGTTTAAATATCGGTCAATCAGTCACAGGTAGTGTCGTTCTTCACAATCAAACACTTTAACATATAAATACTATTATGCAGTAGATATTTTTCATCTACAAATACTAAATAATTGAACACCCCATCGCCTTTTTCTTCTAAAATCTTAATTAATAATTGTTTTGGTTTGGTTCTTTAATAGTCAAGTTGCAATTCAAAAAGTGTAAACCAATATTGAATAATGGGTCGAATTATTCGGACCAAAAGTAGGTCGTGTACTCAAAAGAATCAAAGCATTAGCCATTTAATCATAGAGAAAATTTATTGGTTCATTATTAAATTTGGCTCCTAAACTTTCAACAATTTCTTTTTAAAAGTTTGATAGTTGGCTTTAATTTATACAATGTCATTATGGATCCTAAATATATATATTTTTTATTATCTAAATATATTTAATGCAAATTAAGAATTTGTAAATATATTTGTATATTGGGAAAATATCACTTAGCTCCCTCGTAGTTTACGCATTTTTCACTTAGCTCACTTGCCCTACAAATACGTTATGAGAGACCCCCGAACTTTCCAAAATTTTCACAGAAGCCCAAACGGTCATAGTTTTGTCGCAAAAAGTTCAAAATACCCTCAGCTCACCATTCAATTTTCAAACTAATGCCATTGCTTCACTGATCATCGCACTCCGACCACCCTCGTCTCCGACCCTCCGTCTAACCACCCCTTCTCGTCTCCGACCCTCCGGCCAGCCACCCCTTCTCGTCTCCGACCTTCTGCCTCCGATGTCGATGAATTAAGCATCAATTTGGGTAAAATTTGTGAGTTTTTTTTGGGAATTTTTAATTTGATTTGGGAGATCGATTCTGGTTTTTTTTGGGTTAAAATCATTTGATTTTGAAATTCTGAATCGTAGCCGAGTCAAGAAGTCGAACACAAAGTCGTAACTTGTGTATCGACTACTTGCCTAAAACGTAAACCGTAAGCTAAACAATAAACATATAATAATAACGACACCAGAGATGATTACCTAGTTCGGTGACTCTGCACCTACGTTTGGGGGCACTTTGCCAGTAGAAAGGTTTTCACTATAAGGTAGTCAATAGCACAACTTCAAGCACCAACTAGCTATCACACAAGCTATTGTCCTAGCTACTATAGATATCAACGTGAACAACCTTGACCAAGGGCCTCTCCCCCTGTCTTTGAGATCCTCTCAATTCCACCCTTCGAGCAAACGCCTATGCTCGGTGTCGTAGTCTTCTTTGAAGGATTTGTGAATCTTCAATCACGAACAAAAACCCTAACCGATCCAAACACTCAATCTTCACGACTTGATGTTTGATTGGAGCAAAACCGTTCTAGCAAATCTAATCAACCTCTCAACACGCGAATGGTGCACGGTTAAGAGCTCTGAGAAATCTTGCAATTTTAGAACCAGAACGGATGATCTGCTAATGGGAAGCCCAAGGCTTTTTATAGCAGCTCACATTCCTAATCCTTCCCAGATTAGGAATAGGAAGTTTCAGACTTCCTGAATAAATTAGGCAAGTCGTTTCCGCCTTTAATGATAGCTGGAAGTCGTCTTCCTTGTTCGGACTTCCTGAATAAATCAGGCAAGTAGAGTTGCCGCCTATTGCTGACGTGTTACTGACAGCTGGAAGTCGCCTGGCTTGTCGACATCACTCTCTTGCGCTCCAAGTCTTCGTGGCATCTTTCTTCTTTCGCTCCAAGCGTCGTCGAAATAGGAAAGCTTCAGATCTTTCCTAATCTGGATTGTAACTAGTCGCTCCACATGTCATGTAACATGTTGTACTGACTTCTTACTTTTGCGCTAAAAAAAAATTATGCCAACACTTAAACGTAGCAACAATCTCCCCCTTTGGCAATTTTTTAGGCAAACACATTTTTAGGCACATCGTTCATCTTGTGGCAGTTACGCACAACAAGGGATGCGGCTAAACACCTGTTTAAGTCCATCGTCATCTTGTGGCAGTTACGCACAGCAAGTGATGTGACTTAAAACACATTTCAGGCACATCGTCACCTTGAGGCAGTTACGCACACAGCAAGTATGTGACTTCTGATGCGACTTCTTATGCGGCTTCTAGTTTATCTTCTGGAGTGGCTTCTAGAGCGGCGACTTCTGTGCGCAACTTCTGGCGTATCCTATCTATCTCCCCCTGTTTGTCTAACAATATTGCCAAATGCAATTATACAAAGAAATTCGACTAACAGTAGGGTATAAACCAGCTCATCCATGAGCAAATAAGTCAGCTCAAACAAGAGCAAAATATCCCAAAATAAAACAAATTTCATAGTGTGCAGAAAAGTAACTCGGACATTCCCCGAGGATTTAAGAGTGTTTGGAACAAGTTTATCAGAGTAGATTAGAGAAATACTTAAAACGAGTTGGAGTCATCAACATCATCTTCATCAGCAGGTGCAGAGCGGAGGTCATTGAGAAGAGCTTCACAGGCAGCTTTGCGGGTTGTCAGAACATCAATTGACTTCTCTAGATCATTGATCATCTCCACCATCTCTTCCTCCATCCTAGTGCCAAGTGGCCCTGAAGGTCGGGAGCTTGAACCAGCTTTTGATGCTTTGGCTATAGGAGGTGCGAGGTCCCTCATATGCTTACCTTCGAAGTTTTTGAGGCTGATAGCGAGGGGCAGTGGCTTCTTACCCGGAACATCCGACTCTCGGACAATGTGAGGACATTGTTGGAGAAGAAGACCGGTGATCAATGAAGGAAACTCGATAAGAAGCTTGACAGCGCATGATTTGGCATGTTTGACTAGATGTTCAATGACATATGAGCAGAAATCAAGAGAAGATTGCGTACCTATTTGGTATATGAGTTTAGCCAATTTGGTTTTGATGCTCGACCCGTGTGTAGAAGGCGCCCAATTTGCCAAGCCAATGCGGTACAGAATTGAGTATTTGGCAGTAAGCTCAGCAGCCGCAATGGTGTCCTTGAAGGGTCAGACCTTCTTCCATCCTCCAGTGATCTCAACCGCCACTTTGTTCAAGTGCGGGACTTCTGGAGTAACTTCTAGGTCCTCTCTGCCAAGATAAGCATTGATAGTTGAGGCAGATATTTCGAAGCATTCTCCCCGAACAAATACTTTCCTGTACTCCGCATCTTCTGGGTCATCAAATTCACTTGAGAGGTTGACAATAAACTCTTTGACCAACGCTGGGTAGAATGGCCCGATGTTTATGACCGTATTGGTCAGGCCTGCTCTTCGGAGAAGTTCCACAATTGTGTTTATCCCCTGAGCTTCTGTGGAGAGTTCTCTTTCTGGATAGATATTGCGCTGGTATACATACTGCCATTTAACCGCGTTGTCTACAGAGTGGAATGAGACATTATCCGTAGGAGCTTTAGGAACATTTTTGGGGAGTTTCTGCCCTCCCATTGCCTTTTTGACCCGTGGTAGTATAATACGGGTGTCTTCTTCTTCAGATTCCTCTTCTTCTGGAGTAGAGGTTGCTACCGAAGTTAGTGACTTCCTTCTAGACTTCTTTGGTTGTTTAGAAGCTGATGCTACTCCTTTCTCTGTTGTTTGATGGTGGTCCTTTGCTTGACAAAGCTCCTTCCATATAGACGATAGCACAAAGGTCGAATATGACCTCTTCGTCCACAGTGGTGACATACCCAGTTATGTCTTTTGTTCTGTGTCTTTGAAGCGGCCAGAGTAAGAGGCTTTTTGGTCGCTTGCTCAGGAGTGAAGTTAGGACACTTCTGATGGGGCTTCTGGGTGACATCCTTCTGAGGGACGAAGACGGTGTGCGATAATGAGGCTTCTTTTGAATATCCAAGACCTTCCAGATTTCTAGCTGGTTTTCCGATCGAGAGAATTTGGTCTAGAATGTTAGTGCTTGGATTCATCATCTTTACAGACTTGGTGACTTGTTCTAACTCGCCTTTTAACCGAGCAACTTCCTTTTTGAGATCAACAGTGGTTTCGAGAAGTCGTGACTTGTCTTCATTAAGAGAAAGAATGAGTGCATTTTGTTTTTCGATTACCTGAGAATCTTCAAGTCACTTGACATACCATTCGTTGTATGCATTGTTGAGAGTCTCATCGGATAGCTCATCATCAGAGTCATACTTCTTTGAATTCTCGGAAGGTTGCTCTATTGTGGAGGAAGTAAAAGCCACATAGTTACTTGAATGCTCAACGTCACTGTCCTCATCATCTTCATCGTCAGTTAGAGAGGCATTGAATCCCTTCTTCTGTTTCTTTACGAAGTTAGGACATTCTTTCTGCATGTGTCCATACCCTTCGCATTCAAAGCACTGGACTCCTTTTCCTGATCGTTCTCCTCGTCTTCCATCGTTATTTGAGTTTTCGAGCTTCTAGAACTTGTGTTGCGGCTTGTCTCTGACTTCTCGGGTGACATTCCGTCATGTCATCTGGCTGAATCTTTTCATGACTTTATTGTAGTTTTTGGCCAGCATCGCGATAGTTTCGTCAATGTCACTGTCCGAATCAGAGCACACCAAGTTCTTCTGTTTTTGGACAGAACTTTTGAAAGCAACACCTTTGTGCTTCTTTTCGATTAGCGGTAGGGAGAGCTCGAAAGTCATTAGGGATCCCATGAGTTCATCAAAATTCAACGTCTTCAAGTCATGAACTTCTTCGATGGCGGTAATCTTCATCTTGAATCTGGGACTTAGTGCTCTCAGCGTTTTTCTGACCAAATCTTCATCGGTTATAGGCTTGCCAAGTGAGTATGATTCATTGGCCAGATCCTTGATGCGCACATTAAACTTCACAATAGTTTCGTCTTCATTCATGGTAAGGGCCTCAAAGTTGGTCGTGAGGTACTGTAGCTTCTGCTCTTTGACTTTTGAAGTACCCTCGTAAGCAACAGCAAAAGTGTCCCAAGCAATTTTGGCACTTGTGCACGTTTTGATGAGTCGAAACACATTCTTGTCTACTCCATTAAAAATAGCATTGAGTGCACGAGAATTACCTAGGACGGCTTCATCTTCTTCCGCGCTCCACTCTTTTTCTGGTTTGATGCTAGTTTGATTTCCATGAGCATCAGCATAGTGAGGTTCCTCCCATCCATTGATGACAGACTTCCAGGTTTAGCTGTCAAGGGACTTCAAGAAGGCACACATCCGTGCTTTTCAGTACCCATAGTTTGTTCCGTCGAGCACTGGTGGTCGATTTACTGATCCTCCTTCCTTTGAGTTCATATTGGCTATTCAGAAATTTTGCAAGAAAATCACCTAAAAGAAAAGGTGCCTCCTCTGATACCAATTGAAATTCTGAATCGTAGCCTAGTTAAGAAGTCGAACACAAAGTCGTAACTTGTGTATCGACTACTTGCCTAAAACGTAAACCGTAAGCTAAACAATAAACATATAATAATAACGACACCAGAGATGATTACCCAGTTCGGTGACTCCGCACCTACGTCTGGGGGCACTTTGCCAGTAGAAAGGTTTTCACTATAAGGTAGTCAATAGCACAACTTCAAGCACCAACTAGCTATCACACAAGCTATTGTCCTAGCTACTATAGATATCACCGTGAACAACCTTGACCAAGGGCCTCTCCCCCTGTCTTTGAGATCCTCTCAATTCCACCCTTCGAGCAAACGCCTATGCTCGGTGTCGTAGTCTTCTTTGAAGGATTTGTGAATCTTCAATCACGAACAAAAACCCTAACCGATCCAAACACTCAATCTTCACGACTTGATGTTTGATCGGTGCAAAGCCGTTCTAGCAAATCTAATCAGCCTCTCAACATGCCAATGGTTTACGGTTAAGAGCTCTGAGAAATCTTGCAATTTTAGAACCAGAACGAATGATCTGCTAATGGGAAACCCAAGACTTTTTATAGCAGCTCACATTCCTAATCCTTCCCGGATTAGGAATAGGAAGTTTCAGACTTCCTGAATAAATTAGGCAAGTCGTTGCCGCCTTTAATGACAGCTGGAAGTCGTCTTCCTTGTTCGGACTTCCTGAATAAATCAGGCAAGTAGAGTTGCCGCCTATTGCTGACGTGTTACTGACAGCTGGAAGTCGCCTGGCTTGTCGACGTCACTCTCTTGCGCTCCAAGTCTTCGTGGCGTCTTTCTTCTTTCGCTCCAAGCGTCGTCGAAATAGGAAAGCTTCAGATCTTTCCTAATCTGGATTGTAACTAGTCGCTCCACATGTCATGTAACATGTTGTACTGACTTCTTACTTTTGAGCTAAAAAAAAAATTATGCCAACACTTAAACGTAGCAACAGATTTGATAAATAATTCAGAATTTGGGGGAGCTGTGTGGAGGGGCTGGGCTGAAGGAGCGGAGAAGGCGGAAGGTCGGAGCTCGCTCGGAGGGGCGGTCGGAGTTAAAGGGGGCTGTGTGGAGGTCGTGACGACTTTGGGTCGAGCAGATCGGAGCTTGACCTCCGCCCATAACCGAGCTCCGAGCAGATCGGAGCTCGACCTCCACCCATAACCGAGCTCTAGCAGATCAGAGCTGGTTCGAGCTCTGAACGAGCTCCGACCCTCTGCCTCCCTCCTCCGACCACTAGTTCTCAAGCAGATCGGAGCTTGATCTGGGTCGATCTGAGTTCGTCGTTGGGACTCAATGCGAGCTTTGAAGCGGTGGCCGTACGGAGTAGGTGGCTGGACGGAGAGTCGGAGACGAGGCCGGCCGGAGTGGGTGGGTTAAGAAATTATTTGAGGGTTCCAATCAATTAACTTCATGCCCATACAAGAAATTAACCTCAAAGTTCCATATTTAATAAGGATCTTACATGATCATGAATTGATCATGAGATTTAGGCTAGAATAAAATTTATATAATTTACCTTGATTCGAAATCCCTTTGTCACTAAATAAGATTTAGTGACCTCTAAAGAAAATCCACACAGGAAGAGCAATTCGGGGATACTCACAACGATCCTTACTAGAAGATCAAAGCAAGCAAAACGCGGAGGAGAGAGGGCCGGTCGGCCAAGAGAGAGAGAGAGAGAGTGATTAGGGTTTTCGATCATAAACTTTATTTTGATTCTCACATCAAAGACAAAGTGACAGGGAGTAAAATATAAAATTTAGGTCTGACTTGACTCTAGGCAAGGATATGACCATTTGAAACTTAGACATCAACGACAATTTCAGAGTGAGACCTCTATAATTTGGATCTCGTATTGACCCCTCTAACCTCCTTTTAAGTGCCAAATTATCTTTGTTACATGACTATTTTAGAGTCGTTTGTGACTTCTTACCCATTCGTTTATTGTGGGTGTAAGTGTGCAAGAAACACGTGATAATGAAGCGAAATCGAGCAAAAACCAAGAAGCTAGGCAGAAAAGCGAATCAAGACCAGGACTGACAATCAGATGTGACGTTCCCTCATATGCATGTAAAATTGGTACGAGTCGTTACACGATGGTAACATTTCGAGTGAAGGGAATCACACATGTATATCATTCTGTTACATGCCCGTCACTTCGATCATGACTTGCACTCATCGATAGACAAAAATAGGAGTCATACCGAATTTGAGGATCCCATCCGACGAACGATCATCTTCTTGATCCAGAACGAATCCCAAGCTCCAGCCTTCATTATCAATTCGCGACTTCAATAAGGAGATGAGGAGTCATCACAAGCAAATCGGTTGAAGAGTGCATGAGTCTTGTGGGAACTATAATTTGAGTATAACAATGATAGGTTTAGAAAAATACTTTCCGATGTAAAGTCACCGCGCCATGGTATAGAAGCCACTTCCTTGAAAGTGATTTTTCCGGTTGGACTAAAATGGTGATCGTGTTCCGGTCGCTTCCGAGGTTAACACGTTATTCCCCCTAATGCACGCCCATTCGTACACCAGAGTCTAAAACTTGCATAATTCATTACCCAAAAACCGGTTTAAGAAAAGACTATTTGAGAGAGATTATATGAAAACTTATTGTATTTCTTCATCTCTTTACCATGATCAACCAAATCTTATATAGAGAGGGTGATGTAAGTGATGATAAAAGAGGGTCATAAAAGGTTCTTAAGAATAACCAATAATGAGGGATGTTACCAAATAAATAAAGTCAAATAATTGACTTTAAGAGAAATGACAAAAATAACTCATGTGAGTCATTATCCCCAACAATCCCCCACTAATGGCGAACAAAAGGTTTAACGAAGTAAGTTCATGGGTTAAGGAAGGCTACAATACTTAAGTGTCAATGTCTCACGACTTGCATTGACACATAGTGAGATGAAGCAACAACGTACTTAGAAAAACAAGTGAATTTCTTTTTGAAATTGTTTCACTTTCCGTTGATACACACACAACACATATCATACCTTCAAATTATGCAAAATCCGCAATACCTTTCAAACAAACGCTTTAATGACCATGTTTACACATCGATCTCACGAGTGCTTTAGAAAGATTTACTCAAATCTTCCATAGATGGCAGCCAAACCATCACACCTACATAAGTAACTTGTCAAGTAAGTCTCAATAGCACTGCCTTTAGAGCTATTAAGGACATAAAGTCCAACATGTCAGTCACAAAAAAAATCCATCAAGTGCAACTCTATACCACCACCAAAAACTGGTTATGGATTTTCAGTCTAACGATCCATCAAGTGCGTCTCTATAGCACCACCAAAAAGTGGTTAGGGATTGTCATCATCAAGATCCATCATATGCGTAGCACTACCCAAAGCTGATTATGGATTGTCATCCTTACGATCCATCAAGTCCGTCTCTATAACACCACGAAAAATGATTTAAAATCCATCAAGTGCATAACACCACCAAGAACTTGTTATGGATTGTCTCACTCGAGATCCATCAAGTGCGTAGCACCACCAATAACTGGTTATAAATTTTCTCACTCAAGATAAGTATTATTGAAACCATTTCAACAATATTTTGAAACCTAGTTTACATCACAAAGTATTCCAACACGCTAGGAAAACATATCAAACTGTAGGTATAAAATTATTACCTCTTAGCCACAAATTCACATATTTATTTACGTAAGGCCTCCGACATTAACTCGAGCTTAGAACTTTTATATTGTACCAACGCATAAGATCTTTCACTTAAGATCCAAAATAACTAATAGACTTACAACATTAACCCTGAAATTCTGATTCGTAGCCGAGTCAAGAAGTCGAACACAAAGTCGTAACTTGTGTATCGACTACTTGCCTAAATTGCAGACTGTGGTAAATAACAACCAAGCAATAAGAATGACACCAGAGATGATTACCCAGTTCGGTGACTCCGCACCTACGTCTGGGGGCACTTTGCCAGTGGAAAGTTTTTCACTATATGGTAGTCAATAGTACAACTTCAAGCACCAACTAGCTATCACACAAGCTATGGTCCTAAGCTACTATAGATCTCACCGTGAACAACCTCGACCAAGGGCCTCTCCCCCTGTCTTTGAGATCCTCTCAATTCCACCCTTCGAGCAAGCGCCTATGCTCGGTGTCGTAGTCTTCTTTGACGGATTTGTGATCTTCAATCATGAACACAAGAACCCTAACCCGATCAAGAACTCAATCTTCTCGACTTGATGTTTGATCGGAGCAAAGCCGTTCTAGCAAATCTAATCAGCCTCTCAACACGCCAGTGGTGCACGGTTAAGAGCTCTGAGAAATCTTGCAATTTTAGAACAAGAACGGATGACTGCTAATGGGGAAGCTTCAAGCTTTTTATAGCAGTCCACATTCCTAATCTTTCTTGGATTAGGAATAGAAAGTTTCAGACTTCCTGAATAAATTAGGCAAGCAGAGTTGCTGCCTTTGCTGACGTGTTAGTGACAGCTGGAAGTCGCCTGGCTTGTCGACGTCATTCTCTTGCGCTCCAAGTCTTTGTGACGTCCTTCTTCTTTCGCTCCAAGCGGCGTCTAAATAGGAAAGCTTCAGATCTTTCCTAATCTGGATCGTAACTAGTCGCTCCACATGTCATGTAACATGTTGCACCGACTTCTTACTTTTGCGCTAAAAAATTATGCCAACACTTAAACGTAGCAACAAACCCTATTTGCAACCTAATTATAGACCTATTTGCGAGTTGCAAAGTGATGGTTGTATGTGAATGTTCATCCCCAACACCTAGTCTCTTAATCATCCTGAGGTCATGAAATTAATGCTTGTTCCTAAATCGCACAAGGCTTTAGGCACCTCTAACCTTCAAACTTGACATGAGATCGTGATATTTCCCGAATCACTATATTGGGAGGTAACTTATGGAGAAGTACCTGTAAGAATTTTTGTGCCCTAGTCTAACTGTATTAGTCTGTAAATGTCTGTATATATTAATCATCGTTTGCAATATGTAAAATCGGCATTGTATTACTTATATGTTGAAGTAATAGGTTAAGTATGATCTGATATATGTCCACCAAAGTAGTAGAACCATATATCTGTACGGATCATACTTAACGAGTCCCTGGTCAAATATGCTTCGATGAAGCGACCAAGTATGAGAATGATTTTTTTTATGGTATAGTTCTGTAGGGTTTTGGAGCGTTCTAGATCAATGAGATAGCGGAAGCGTTTTACAAATCTACTCCGAACCTTGTCCAAGAACATAAACCGTTAAATCCCAAGGAAAAATCTATTCCACAAGATGTTTACCTTTAAGTCTTTGTTGAATCGATAAAGAAGAACTTTCGGATCTTCTTCTCTAAAGAAAGTCCACACCAAGGGGATGATCTTGAAGATCCTTCACTTAATTGCCTACTAGAACAATTAAATGAAGAACAAGAGAGCAAGATGAGAGGAGAGAGAGGGTGTGGCCGGCCAAGCAAGAGAGAGAGAGGGAGTTTGTGAGTTGTGTGATTATTTTATTAATGAATGAATGTTAGATATTTCAATTCATCATCCAACTCATAAGCATGGGTCAAAAGTGATTGGTATGGGCTTAAAGGTGCTTTAACCCATACCCCTTAAATCACTCACCTCTTAATCCACAATCACCAACTAAGCATGGTGTTGTGTGGCCCCCACTCATGGACCCACCATGTGGGCCGACCATATAGGGCTTATTGGGCCCATAATGGCCCCTTGTTGGGCCGCCCATGAGACCTCATGGGCTGAGCCCAATGGGCTCGCCCATGTGGTTTCGTGTCGTGTCCAAAAGTCGCCCGACCCTTTTTGTCGTTACTTATCAAACAAAGTCCGACGCGACATCGACAAAAAAACTCAGTTTTCTCGATTCGCTAATTATTCTCTCAAACCGAACCCATGTCACAAAACCTCCAGTTTTGTCTATGTATTTCTCCTCAAGAAATGTTAAGGTTTCCTTGTGTCAAGTTATCCGTCTTGAATGTGTGTGACCCTTCAGGCTCATGCCACCGTTGGCAGATCGGCACAAAAGATCGCTCTTGCCCGATCTATCATAAGGGGCCTCTAGTAAGACGTTATCATTACCCAAGGTGCATGACGATCGATGATTCGACTTAACCTTGTGCGTACAAGTCACTATCCTATTATCTCTAGATATCACGATTGATCACAAGGCATAGAGTCGTCACCCTTGTTTAATCAATCATTGTTACTTGATATGTGAGATGGCTGAGAACTGATAACCCGTATCACCGACATGTCCATGCTCTTACTCTCAGTCAGTCTCGATCAAGAGGCCTTTAACGGATATCTTTCCCATACCGTAGTATGAGGGATAAATCCCTTATTCGTTTTTCGTGTCACTCATGCAACCCGTTCCTCCACCCAATCATGTCCGTTATTGCAATCCTGTTACAGAAAGCGTTAGGCGTAAGTTAAAGCCGCACGTACATTGCATAGTGATCACAAAGACTCCTCGGTCTAAGGATATCGTGACAAGCTATCGCATTTGAATATGTTCATGGCTTAATCTATGAAAACACTATTCAAAGCGGGTCGTCCGATATCAATCACCTCATGATATCTATGATATGATTCCGGGATTCGTCATCCCTATGACAAGTAGAACTACGTCATTAAGAACCATCCTCATACTGGTCGCTTCTATGGAAGCATATTTTGACTAGGGACTCGTTAAGTGCGATCCATACAGATTTATGGTTCTACTTTTTTAGTGGTCATAAATCAGATCATGCTTCACATATTACTTCAACACATAAGTAATACAAAACCGTTTTATATATATATTACAAACGATGATAATGTACATAGACGTTTACATGCTACTAGCAATTGGACTAGGGCACAAAATGCTATCAATCTCCAACTTACCCCTAGTTCTAATCTAAGTCCCAGTCTATACCCATTGACCTGACATGTTTATCATGTTTTGCTTGAGGAAGAGCCTTGGTCAAGGGGTCGGCTGTGTTATCATCAGTTGCAACGTAGTGGATCTTCACGTCACCTCTAGCAACAATGTCGCGGATGATGTGATACTTTTTGAGTACATGTTTGGATCTGTCATGTGCTCTGGATTCCTTAGCTTGCGCAATGGCCCCGGTGTTGTCACAATATAAGTCTACTGGGTTAGATGGGTTTTGAATTACTCCTAACCCAGCCATGAAACTCCTGATCCATACAGCCTCTTTTGCCGCTTCCGATGCAGCAATGTACTCAGCTTGGGTTGTAGAGTCGGCAATGGTGTCCTGCTTCTTGCTTTTCCAGCTGAATGCTCCACCATTCAACGTAAACACATATCCCAACTGACTCTTAAAGTCATCAGGGTCTGTTTGGAAACTAGCGTCGACATATCCTTTGACGACTAGATCATCATTTCTTCCCCCGTATACAAGAAAAGCGTCTTTGGTTTTTCTCAAATATTTGAGAATCGCCTTGACGGCAATCCAGTGTGCCTCACCGGGTTTGGATTGATGTCTACTGGTACAACTTAGGGCAAACGAGACATCCGGTCTCGTACATATCATGGAATACATTATGGACCCTATAGCCGAAGCATATGGGATCTCATTCATTCTTGCTAGCTCTGCAGGTGTCTCAACACACTGCTTCTTGCTAAGCTTCATGCCATGACGCATGGGCAGCAATCCTTTCTTTGAATCTTGCATTGAGAATCGTCTCAACACTTTGTCTATGTAGGTGCTTTGACTTAAGCCCAAGACCCGCTTGGCACGGTCTCTATATATCTTAATCCCCAAGATGTAAGAGGCCTCGCCTAAGTCCTTCATTGCTAAACACTCACCTAACCAAGTCTTTGTTAAGAGCAAGGTAGAGACGTCGTTTCCAATGAGCAGTATGTCATCAACATAAAGCACCAAGAAGACTACTTTGCTCCCATCTGCCTTTTTATATACGCAAGGTTCATCATCGTTCTTGATGAAGCCAAACTGTTTCACAACTTCATCAAAACGCTGATTCCAACTCCGAGATGCTTGATTCAAACCATAGATTGATTTGACCAACTTGCAAATCTTTCCCTTATTCTTAGGATCCTCAAAACCCTCAGGCTGGGACATATAAACGTCCTCAGCTAACCTCCCGTTGAGGAAGGCGGTTTTGACCTCCATTTGCCATATCTCATAGTTATGATACGCTGCTACGGCAAGTAGAATGCGGATAGATTTGACCATAGCTACTGGAGAAAAGGTCTCTTCATAGTCAATTCCGTGGACTTGCCTATAACCTTTTGCTACCAGTCTTGCTTTATGGGTCTGAGGTTTGCCATCCATGTCTATCTTTATTTTAAAGATCCATTTACACCCAATGACTTTTACGTCAGGGGTTTGTTCCACCAAGTCCCACACTTGATTATCTGACATGGATTGCATTTCTTCCCTCATGGCTTCTAGCCATTTCTCAGAGTCGGTTCCGTCCAAGGCCTCTCGAAAGGTAGCTGGATCATTGTCCACTAATACTAAATCATCACTTCCAGTTACTAGAAAACCGTATCTGACAGGTGCATGACTTATCCTTTCAGACCGCCTCGGACCGTCCTCATTAACTGTAGCTATTGGTTCTTTCTCAACGACCACTTTTGGCTCTACTTCTTCTAGTGGGTCGTCTAGTTGTTCCCTAGTGACCATCTCATCTAGAACTTCATCAAGATGAACAACCCTCCCACTGACTGTCTTGGAAATAAATTCCTTTTCCAAGAATGTCCCACCTCGAGTGACAAAAACTTTATTTTCGCTCGGTTTGTAGAAGCAGTATCCTTTTGTTTCTTTTGGATATTCGACGAAAGTGCACTTATCTGATCTCGGTTCGAGCTTGGTTGCAAGCAACCGTTTTACATAAGCCTCGCAACCCCAGATTTTTAGGAAGGACAAAACGGGTTCCTTCCCGTACCATTTCTCGAATGATGTCCCTTCCACAGCTTTCGACGGAGCCCTGTTTATTATGAATGCGGCCGTTTGCAGAGCATAACCCCAGAAGGAGATTGGGAGATCAGTGAGACTTAACATCGATCGAACCATATCCAACAATTTCCGATTCCTCCGTTCGGACACACCATTGAGTTGCGGTGTTCCTGGCGGATTCCACTGAGATAGTATTCCACCTTCAGTAAGATGACTAAGAAACTCCCCGGATAAGTATTCTCCACCCCGATCAAAACGGAGTGCCTTGATACTCTTTCCGAGTTGGTTTTCTACTTCAGTCCTAAACTCCTTGAATTTATCAAAGGCTTCGGACTTATGTCTCATGAGATAGACATAACCATATCTACTGAAATCATCAGTATATGTGATAAAATAGCCTAAACCACCTCTGGCTGGTGTACTCATTGGTCCACATACGTCTGAATGTATTAGACCCAATAGATCACCTGCCCTCTCACCTAAACCAGTGAAGGGTGCTTTAGTCATCTTGCCCATCAAACAAGCTTCGCATCTATCAATTGTTTGAAATTCGAATTGACTTAGAAGTCCGCGCTTATGAAGCGCTGAGATGCGTTTCTCATTTATGTGACCTAGACGACAATGCCAAATTAGAGTTTGGTCTAAGTCATTAGCTTTAAACCTCTTAGCATTAACATTATAGAGCATGTTGGATCTCGAGTTTTGCATATTCAATATGTATAAACCTCCAACAGTGTGAGCATTGCCATAAAACATGTTGTTGCGCATAATATTAAAAAACACGTTCTTAATATTAAAATAATAACCTTCTTTTTCAAGAAGAGATATTGAAATAATATTCCTGCTAAAAGCAGGTATGCAAAACACATCAAAAAGTTCAATTACAAGCCCACTAGGCAAAACAAGGTTAACAGAGTCCACGGCAGTTGCGGCAACTCTCACGTTGTTCCCAACTCTTAGGTCCACCTCGCTTTCCCCCATATCTCTTCTACTATGCAACACCTGCACATCCACACAGACATGAGACTCAGCTCCAATGTCTAGTACCCAAGTATTTATCGTAGAAAGATATAGCTCTAATGGAATACCTGATGAAGTAGCGGCCCCACCGCCCATCTTCTGATCCTCCTTCAGCTGCTGACAGTCTTTCTTCCAATGACCAGGCTTTTGACAGTAGAAACAGACCGACTCCTTATCCTTCCCCTTGCCTTTTATGGGCATGGAAGGTTTAGGAACAAATGGTCGTCTGATCTTTCCTGCCAGGTGCATTGGGGCTTTACCCTTTCCACCACAAGCTTTGAAGCTGGATCCCTTCTTGACCATAAGAACATTTTTGGGCGAACTGCCCCTTATGCTCTCCTCGGCAGTTACTAGCATGTTGTGCAACTCCGACGCGGTCTTGTCCATGTCATGCATGTGATAGTTCATGACGAACCCACCATATGCATGAGGAAGGGATTGCAGAATAAAATCCGCAGCCATTTCCTTTTCCATAGACATACCGATACTAGTCATATGGTCGAAATGTCCCTTCATACGCAGGACGTGTGGACCTACGGAGTTGCCTGCTGACATCTTGCAGGCAATGAGTTCTTGGAGAACAGTGTATTTTTCAATACGTACTTTCTCCTTAAAAAAAATATCCTTGATCTGTGCAAACATAGCAAACGGATCATGGGATAGCTCCATAAACTGCTTCTGGAGGTCTGCCTCCATGCAGCCCAGCATGACACACGCAACGTCGATAGAGTCGCTAAGGTGTTTCTGGTACGCATCCTTAACGACCCTCGTTGCGTTGGCAGCTGGCTCCACCAGGATAGCCTTATCAAGGACGTACTCCCTACGTTCCAACTTTAACACAAGTCATAAATTCCTGTCCCAGTCCAGATAATTTGTCCCGTTGAGTTTACACTTTTCGAGTATAGTCCTCAACGACAAATTAGACGAGTTTGTTGAATTACTAGCCATTTCTACACGAAGAAAGTAAATTTAATCAGAAAAGTTAAATAAATTTACGAAGATCCGAATTAAACACCAACCATCCGATTCTAAGGTTTAGAATCTTTAAACCAAAATCCCTTATTCTTCATTTGAAGTACGCTAAGGCGCACCGCTCCAATTGACTTATTTAGGTAGGACGTCCGTCCAATTACAACCCGTGTAACTCTTGGTCAGGGTATGTGCAAAAACACACGGCTTACCCTTCCGATGCCCCAGCTCGACCTCAGGCCAAGAATCGTGGTCGAGTCAACCAACCTTCACTAATGAGTTAACTTTGTGCAGATGCTCCGGTAAGGCGCACGACATCCCACAAAATTTACCATTTCCATATAGAACCCATTCGATCGATGCTTCGCTAAAGCGCACGACACCGATAAAATGTTTCTACATGGGTGTGAATTTGGGTGGCATCTCACTTGACTCAAATTATGTTGAAATTTGGTTGTGCTTAATAATTCGAAAGTATTTGGCACAATTAGGAACCCGTCATCAACAACCCGTGTTGTGGCGTTTCTAATTGTATCACATACTATCTTCATTTGAAACCGTCATTTGCAACCCGTGCAAACACGTTTCAAATTTGAACTCATCCATCACAACCCGTGCGATGATGGTTCACAACGCTTTAAACATGCAAACAATTAAAATCGATTTTAATCTTTGCATGTGAGGTGATTGCTTATAAACTTATAAGCTAAGCATGCAAGCATGTTATTATTTAAATAATACAAGAAAGCAAACATAAAGCGTTAAATATGCATTTTATAGCCCATCCTAATCTTAGGATTCTACGAGTTACCATTTCTTCTCGTCTTTCTCATTCGGGCTCCCACTAACTCTTGGACTTCCTCCAAGACCGTCATTGTGCTCGATTTTCCATCCTTCTCGTCTTTGAGTAGTAATTACAATTAATACTCGGTTCGTAGACCGGATAAAAAATAATTACACTTTATGGGCTCGAATAAAAGAATAATTACACGCTAACACTAATGGTATGCAAACCGTGAAAGCGATAAAATCTAATGGGCTACTAATGCATCATACATCTCATCACATCATCCAACATGTTATCACACAAACATGTTATCAAATAATATGCAATTATTCCGGTTTTAATTTTGGCAAGTTGCTTGGTCGGGTTTATCGAAACTAGACATTTTCGGAAAAAAACGGTTTATCGAAACCGATTAAATTTTGAAAGTTTTCGAAATATTGAATCGCGGGTTCGTGCCACGGATCAAACACCGTGCACGAACCAAGTCGGGCCAAGCCAATGGTCTGAAAGTCCATTGGGCCGAGCCCAACATGTCACGGCTCGGTTTGGGCCTTGGAAGGCCCAAGCCGAGCTTGCCTCCACTCTCGGCCTCAGCCAAGAGTGGGGACGGTTCTGGTCACTGCCGGCCTCCGGTAACCTCCGTCTGGTACAGCCGATTCGGCTCCCCGAGAGTCTCTTCTCGGACCCGACAAATCCAATAATTTCCAAAAATTCCAAATTTAATATATTTTAAAAAATAACATATTTCATGCAATTAGCCCAAAAAGCATTAAAATCATGTTATCAACAATTTTGGCATGCAACTAATCATAAAACCGAAACTAATTCAACAAGACAAAGATTAAGAGGGTAACCACGCTCTGATACCACTGTAGGGTTTTGGAGCGTTTTACAAATCTACTCCAAACCTTGTCCAATAACATAAACTGTTAAATCCCAAGGCAAAATCTATTCCACAAGATGTTTACCTTTAAGTCTTTGTTGAATCGATAAAGAAGAACTTTCAGATCTTCTTCTCTACAGCAAGTCCAGACCAAGGGGATGATCTTCAAGATCCTTCACTTAATTGCCTACTAGAACAATTAAATGAAGAACAAGAGAGCAAGATGAGAGGAGAGAGAGGGTGTGGCCGGCCAAGCAAGAGAGAGAGAGGGAGTTTGTGAGTTGTGTGATTATTTTATTAATGAATGAATGTTAGATATTTCAATTCATCATCCAACTCATAAGCATGGGTCAAAAGTGATTGGTATGGGCTTAAAGGTGCTTTAACCCATACCCCTTAAATCACTCACCTCTTAATCCACAATCACCAACTAAGCATGGTGTTGTGTGGCCCCCACTCATGGACCCACCATATGGGCCGGCCATATAGGGCTTATTGGGTCCATAATGGGCCCTTGTTGGGCCGGCCATCAGACCTTATGGGCCGAGCCCAATGGGCTCGCCCATGTAGTTTCGTGCCGTGTCCAAAAGTCGCCCGACCCTTTTTGTCGTTACTTATCAAATAAAGTCCGACGCGACATCGACAAAAAAACTCAGTTTTCTTGATTCGCTAATTATTCTCTCAAATCAAACCCATGGCCCAAAACCTCCAGTTTTGTCCATGTATTGCTCCTCAAGAAACGTTAAGGTTTCCTTGTCTCAAGTTATCCGTCTTGAATGTGTGTGACCCTTCAGGCTCATGCCACCGTTGGCAGATCGGCGTAAAAGATCGCTCTTGCCCGATCTATCATAAGGGGCCTCTAGTAAGACGTTATCATTACCCAAGGTGCATGACGATCGAGATTCGACTTAACCTTGTGCGTACAAGTCACTATCCTATTATCTCTAGATATCCCGATTGATCACAAGGCATAGAGTCGTCACCCTCGTTTAATCAATCATTGTTACTTGATATGTGAGATGGCTGAGAACTGATAACCCGTATCACCGACATGGCCATGCTCTTACTCTCAGTCAGTCTCGATCAAGAGGCCTTTAACGGATATCTTTCCCATACCGTAGTATGAGGGATAAATCTCTTAACCGTCTTTCGTGTCACTCATGCAACCCGTTCCGCCACCCAATCATGCCCGTTATTGCAATCCTGTTACAGAAACTGTTAGGCACAAGTTAAAGCTACACGTACATTGCATAGTGATCACAAAGACTCCTAAGTCTAAGGATATCGTGACAAGCTATCGCATTTGAATATGTTCATGGCTCAATCTATGAAAACACTATTCAAAACGGGTCGTCCGATATCAATCACCTCATGATATCTATGATATGATTCTGGGATCCCTCATTCCTATGACAAGTAGAACTACGTCATTAAGAACCATCCTCATACTGGTCGCTTCTATGGAAGCATATTTTGACCAGGGACTCGTTAAGTGTGATCCGTACAGATTTATGGTTCTACTACTTTAGTGGTCATAAATCAAATCATGCTTAACATATTACTTCAACACATAAGTAATAGAAAGCCGTTTTATATATATTACAAACGATGATAATGTACATAGACGTTTACAGGCTACTAGCAATTGGACTAAGGCACAAAATGCTATCAAGTTCTATTTGCCATTGGGATGGGATCCCAGAATAAAATCATAGATATCACTTGGGAAGTGATATTGGATGACCCGCTCTGAATGCTGTTGCGTAGATACATACAAGAACATATAAAATTGTGGTAGCTTGTCGTAGTATCCTTAGACCAAGGAGTCTTTGTGATCACTATACAGTAAAGATCCGCGTTTGACTTGTTCCAAACGTTGTCCTTAACAGGACAATCATAACAGACATGATTGACACGGGGACGGACTGCATGAGTGAAATGAAAGGCGGCTAAGGGATTTATCCCTCATACTACGGTATGGGTAATGTATCTGTTTAGGCCACTCGATGGAGATTGACTAAAGGGAGTGCATGGCCATGCCAAAGATACGAGTTATCAGTATTCAGTCATCTCACAGATCGAGAAACAGAGATCGATTAAATAAGGGTGACACATCTGTGCCTTATGATCAATCTAGATACCGGGTGATAAAAGGATACCGACATGTAGTACATGAGGTTAAATCGAATCATCGATCATCATGCACGTCGGGTGATCATAACGTCTTACTAGAGGCCACTTATGATGGATCGGATAAAATGAAGTTTTACGCCGATCCGCCGATGATGGCATGAGCCTAAAGGGTCACACACATAAGATATGGATTATGAGAGACAAGGAAAGGTCGGTGATATTCGAGAGGCGAGGCATGGGAAAAACTTGGTGTTTTGGGCCATGGATATGTGTAATTGAATGTGGCACACGAATCGAGAAAGACTAAATCTTTCGTTGATTTCGTATCAGACTCTATGCGATAAGTTCGGGGAATAGTTGGACGCGGCGCGGGACCTCATGGCCGAAGCATTAGGATTCATGCCACGAGGCCCTAAGTGGCCGGCCACAAGGGCCAAAATGTGTAGCAAAGGGTGGGCCCCTTTCTCCAGTAAACTTGGTTAAGTGGATGGTGACTAGATGTGCTTATCCTAATCTAGTGTGGGTAAGTATGATCAATTGGTGGCCACCTAATCACCATCATCATTTCCCTTAAACCAATACATATTACTTCATTTACACACTTAACCACATTGAAATTTTGATCAGGTAGTCGTGCAAGATGCCACACACAATGTTATGTATGAAGCTATAACACCATGTATGACTTCTTGTTTAGATAACGCAGGACAGTAAATATAAAGCTTAATAAACAATGATACAACAGATTGTTTACCCAGTTCGGTGCAACGTCACCTACGTCTGGGGGCTCTCAGCCTAGTGGAAAGGTTTCACTTATCAGTAATTCGTCAGAACATACAAGTACCTATGATTATCCCTAGATCTATACTTTATGCTACTTATTATAGTGCCACCTATCTCAGGATCTCCGCCTGAATTCAAGACTCCGTCTTGATTCCACTCTTCGAGCAATCGCCTTGCTCTGTCAGTTCAAGTCGTCGTTTGAACGTTGTGGTTGCGTGCAGTCTTCACTCACGCGATCAGTAATCCCTCAATCACCTAACTCTTAATAGTTATGGTGATACAAAATATCCTTAGCACAATCTACAACCTCTTAGCCCGCAAACCTTCACGTCTAAGAGCTTTGTAAATTATTGCTAGGAAACAATAAAAGAACCACACGATTGCTAAGGGGGTAGCCTAAACTTTTATAGCAATCGAGCATTAGTACTAACCCTAATGGGTTTCCTCTTAATCACCGTCTTTCAAGAATCAGAGACGTTCTGGAATTTCCTAAACGTATTCGTACTTTCTGCAGAACATGGACTTTCCTGATTTCCGTCGATCAGGATGTTTGCCGAGATGTCGTCAACAATGTCACACAAGATGTCGCATAAGATGCTTCGACATTCTTTATGACATTTTCTCTAGTTCCTTTAAAAATAAGCCAATCACTAAAACCGTTGTAACTACAATCTCCCCCTTTGGCTATTTTTAAGGCCAGCAATCTTCGTCGCATTTCACGTCGCTTTTGTCGTCATCTTTTGCTTGCAATCGATCGGCAGTCATCAAGTCTTTGTTCGCGTTTCTTGCATTTCGCGTACAATCGCGTCGTATTACATCTTACTCCCCCTTGCTGGCTCAAAAAAGCCAAACTTAAACAAAGATTTCGAACAATCAGGGCAATAAGAAAAAAACACAAACTTAACTCACACATATTCCCGATCAGCAGTCGAGAATACGTATGAAACCGTGTTCAAAATAAATACATATTAAAAGTTGTTCTGTTTGTAACGAAACCAGAAAATACTTGAAATCAAATAGAACTGCTGCTGGAACTAGCAGTCTCTTCTTCTGTAGCATCGATAGAGGCATCTTGAGGAGTGTCTTCAGTAACATTGGGTAGAGAGGAGGAATCATCTTCTGTAACACAATTTTGCTTTTTACTAACACAATCTCGAGGAGGTTATTGCCAAGGAAGAAGCAGCCTCCAGATGTGCTATTCCTATCTGTTGTGTTTCCAGCCCAATCTGCATCACAATACCCCACCAACAATCAAATAACAAGAGCAAGTCTGAACTAGGATGAAATATGCAATCTACGATTCAAAAGTTGAATCAAAACAGTATATAAATGAGAATCAACTTACAAAACAAAAGTTGGAGCTATTAAAAACCCTAAGTTTGGTCCTAGCCACCACTTCTTCACAATCCTCTTAGCTCTTCTCCTCTCTCTCAAGAATTTAGAAAGTTGATGAAGGTTTGTAAAAGTTGATATGGAACTTCCATACTTGGATACCCTCACCCCTTAAATACCCACACATGAAACTAGGGCTGAAATGAACTTTTCAAACAAAATTTCTACAGAAAAACGATTCTTGGCGAAGGCATTGACATACATCCAATGATAGTCGTTGGATTGAAATTGGTGCTGATAGCTGTGTGGAAGCAACGACAGAGAGTCGTTGGTTGAAGTCGATCTGGACAGGAAGTCGTGACTCACGTTGTCGTTGGTTTCCTTTGCTCCAACAGTGACTCGAACCCTTCTGTCCTGCTTCTAACGACTAAGCTCATGACTTGGTGTCGTAACTTAATTTATCCACTTCACTGATCTGCTACACTCCTGTCCTCCATCTCTCGACTCAATGGTCACGAATCCCGGTGTCGTGGGATGCTTCTGCTCCTCTTTTCCTTGCTTGGTCAATTTAGCCTGATATCGGTTTTGCTCCCATGCTCCTCTTTACTTCATATTGCTCCAAAATGAGAATAATTTCCTGCAACCGAGAATAAAATCCCTTAGTGTGTAAAATGGGCTGAACCTTCCTAAACATGGGAGAAATCGAGTTTATTGTGAGAAGATTTGCCTCGAGTGTAGCCATAGATTCCACTCATCACCAACGTAGGGAGGAAGAGTTACAAAGAGAATGCGAGCAGAATGATGTCCAATTCGAGGGACTTTTTCCAAAACAATTGTCATTTATTAAAGGGAAAAGGACACTTTTGTGCACCTAAATATACACTTTTGACACTTTCATACCCTAACTTTTTTTTTTCTCTTTTTTCCATACCCGAATTTCATTTCGGGACAACTGGCCATTTATATACCAAAAATGGCCCTAAATCTTTGTTCAATTCATGAGTATTTGGTTCAATTCATGGGTATTTTGGTTCAATTCATTTGTATTTTGGGAAAATGGTCCAGAAGTACCCTGAATTTTGATTCAATTCATGAGTATTTTGGGTATTTTGGAATTATTGTCCCAAAATGAAATTCGGGTATGGAAAAAAGAGAAAAAAAAAGTTAGGGTATGAAAGTGTCAAAAGTGTATATTTAGGTGCACAAAAGTGTCCTTTTCCCTTTATTAAACTATTTACCAAAATATGTTACTATTCAAAGTATTTACAAAACTATATTAGGGACCCACCAATATGACAAATGTCACCACCACAGCACATTTGTCGCTCTTTCTTCTCCCTTTGCACCACCTAATAACAATAATACAAATAAAAATAATAAAAACCCCACACCTTATTCTTATTATTCTTTACATCTTGTAATAACAAAAACTCTACTCCTAGTAATTGTATACTCGGTTGTTTTCTTATATAAAAATAATTATATTAAGTATTTTTTTATTTGATTAAAATAGCTTATTAAATGGTTTGTTTAATTTGAAAGTTAACACCTTCCATTTATTTTTTAATTAGTTATATATTTTATTTCACGTACGGGTACACATGTAAAAATTATCCATATCCATCGGCATGTGATAACAGTATTATGTGTTGGACAAAATTGATTAAAATGGCCAAAGTTGATATATGTATTAACTTAAGATTGGATCAACTTGGGCTGTGATTTTGGAACACACAATAGTATATCACGAGCTCTAAACGGAAAAGAGGTGATTGAGAAATTGAATCTCAAACATGACCCCTTGAAATTGTGTGATTGAGATAGTGAATTTTTGCACTAGTAGTGTTTCTTAAAAATCCCACATTGGAAGTGGAGAAACTTTTCACAAGGTTTATATACCATTACACTTTCATAGACTTGTAATAAGTATTAGAAGTAAGGCTCTCTCTTGCGTGCGCAGGGTGTAGCAAATAATTGGGCCAACGAGTGGGCTCTGGGCTTGAACTGGTGTGCGCCCTTACGACATACGGGACTCGAATGCTACCGAAAATTGGCGAGCCGGAAGCCTGCCACATTTTTGCCTCGACCCAAAAGACTTCTCAAAAAATTGTAATTGAGAAAATATTTTTATTTTCAATTCACTAATAATTGGAAATAAATAATTCCGACTTACGTGTATTTGAGAAATATATGTTTGGAATATTATATTTCTGAATATTTTAATCAGGTATAATATATTTCTAAATATTTTATTCGGGAATAATATATTTCTGAGTACTTTTTTGGAAATAAAAACGTGATCAAATGTTATTGAAAGGAAAAATCTTCTAATTAGAAAATAAGAGTATTCCGAAATTTAGGTTTTGATTTTTCCTGAACCTATAAATACGTAGTTTCTGTAGAGACGAGATACACAACGAAAACCTAGCCGAATTCTCTCTCTCTCTCTCTCTCTCTAGTTCTTCTTCCTCGATTACTCTCTGCAACCCGATTAGAGTTTAATCTTGTTCGTCGTTGTATCTTGGGAGCAAGTTGCCCATACGGGGCAATGATTGTCTTAAGGAAAGGGGTCTAACTGTGATAAAAACCAAATTTTTTTTTGGTTAATCAATCTAGTATCATACGGAAACACGTAAGGATGATTAACACAAGAACTGACAGTGTATTTTTTTTGTTAGTTTTGATTTTGTTCGATTTGTAGAACACGTAGGAACAAATCGAATCAAGTTCCAATGTACGGGTACACACTAATTATGTGTGTCACCTATGAGTAGAACTTGAAGTTTTGGTATTTCCAATCTTGTAGTTTGAATTATTTGTTCTTGTGAACACATGTATTAATTCAATCTAACGCTTGCTTGTTCGTTATATCAGGTATGGACATAGAAACTGCTAAATCTACTGAATCAGAAAAGGTTGCGGAATCCATAAAGGTAGCTAAATCGACCATGTCAGTTGGTTCGAACATGTCTGGAGCCCAACCTAAGATGAACCACCAGATGGCACATGCGCAAATGTCTCAATTTGATAAACCCGAAAAGTTTGTTGGGACAGATTTCAAGACATGGCATCAGTTTATGTTCTTCTATCTAACTAAGATGAAGCTTCCACCAGTGGTGAAGGATGATCCTCCCATCGTTGGAAAGGATGTGGATGCCGCTACCCAACTCATTATAGATGTGTGGCAACACTCTGATTTCCTGTGTAGGAATATAATTTTGAATTTTCTGTCTGACACACTTTATCGTATACAGTGTAACGAAGACAACAAACGAACTATGAGTGTCTTTGGATCGAAAATAAAAAGTGAGGATGCTAGAGCTAAAAAGTTCTTAGTTGCAAAATTTCTTCACTTCACTATGACGGACTCCAAGACAGTGATCAGCCAAGTTAAGCAATTCTAGTTAATTATCCATGAGATACTAGCTGAGAATATGAAGATATATGAATCGTTCCAAGTGGCTGAAGTCATTGAGAAGCTACCACCAAGTTGAAAAGAGTACAGGAACTACCTAATGCATAAACGGAAAGAGATGACCGTGGAAGATCTGATTGTTAAGCTTAAAATTGAGGAAAATAGTAAAGGTTCCCTCAAGAAATTCTCTAATATTGTTGGTCAATCTGTGGCTAAGGCTAACATGGTGGAGGTTTGTAACAACCCCAAAAGGGAAAGAAACCTCAAGGTGGGTCCAAGCTGAAACCCAAAGGAGGTATTTTCATGAAGCCCAAATTTAGCGGGAAGTGCTACAATTGGAACAAGCTAGGGCACATGTCTTCCGACTGCAAGATTCCAAAGAGGGCTAGGCAGAATGAGGCGAATGTTATGGAAGCCACAGTACAATATATGTATTATATTGATATGTGTGCTGTGATATTAGAGGTCAACATGGTTAACTCGAATCCAAGAGAATGGTGGCTAGACACATGTGCTACATGACACATCTGCAAGGAATCATTCCATGAAGTGACTCTACAAGATGGAGAAAAGGTGTACATGGGAAATTCTGCCACTTCCGATGTTGAGGGAACATGCACTGTGATCATGAAGATGACGTCAGGAAAGGAACTAACTCTGCGAAATGTCCTCTATGTCCATGACATTCGCAAGAACCTTATATCAGAGAGTATCATAGATGCATATGGATTCAAGGTGGTCTTCGACGCTGGAAAATTTATTTTGAGCAAATCTGGGATGTCTGTGGGAATGGGTTATATTTCCAATGGGCTGTGGAAATTTAATTCAATCTCTTGTAAGTCCAATGCAATGAATAATAATAAGAAAATCGTTTCTTCAACCTTTACTTAAAACATAGTGATTCATGTGATTTTAAATTTGTTCAAACATGAGGAGAAAATAAATTAATTATTACCTTCATTAATAATCACTCAAAATTTTGCTATATATACTTACTAAAGAGTAAGGACGAAGTTATTGATAAATTTGTTATCTTTAAGAAAAAAGTCAAAAACCAACTTAAGAAAAAGATTAAGGTGGTTAGAAGTGATCGTGGTGGAGAATATGTTGCTCCATTTGATGAGTACTGCTCACAACATGAAATCATTCATGAGGTAACGCCTCCATATTCTCCTCAATCAAACGGAGTACCTGAGCGTAAGAATCGAACTTAAAGAAAATGATGAACGCCATCCTAAATAGTTCTAGGTTGTCACTGAACATGTGGGGGAAGCTATTTTTTCAACCACTAACTTGTTAAACAAGATACCTCGTAAGAAGGTGCATAAAATGCCATATGCATTATGGAAAGGAAGGAAGCCTTCCTATAACTATCTTAAAGACGGTGGATTGTATTTTCATTGGTTATGCTTCGCATAGCAATGGATATCGGTTTATGGTATATGATTCAAGGAATCCTGAAATACGAAAAAACACGATACTGGAATCAAAGAACGCCTCATTCTTTGAACATGTATTTCCATGTAAAATAAATGAAGACGGTTCAGAATCCAAACGGGCATTAGAAACTGAATTTGAAACCAGTGAAGATCTGCAACAAGAAGTTGAGGTAGTAGACCTACAATAAGAAGTTGGGGCAGTAGAACCTCTTCAGGATAGTCACTATGATGTTGACGCTGAGGACGAAGAAGAGGTAGAACCAAGAAGAAGCAAAAGGGAAATGATGGAAAAATCCTTCGGCCAGACTTTCTAGCCTATATGGTTGAGGCGAAACCTCAGACTTACAAGCAAGCTACAAGTACCCCTGAAAGCCCTTTATGAAAAGAGGTTATTCAAAGTGAGATTGATTCCATCTTACAGAACCACACGTGGGAAGTAGTAGAACTTCCTCTAGAAATTAAGCCACTAGGTTCAAAGTGGATTTTCAAATGGAAAATAAAAGCAGATGGGACAATAAATAAGTACAAGGCCAGACTGGTTATAAAAGGTGATAAACAGAAAGAATGACTTGATTAATTTGATACCTATTCTCATGTGTCGAGAATAACATCCATTAGTAATATACTTGCAATCGCCGCATTGAGGGGTCTTGAAGTACATTAGATGGACGTAAAGACAACTTTTCTAAATGGAGATCTTGAAGAAGTGATCTACGAGGAACAACCAGAGGGTTGTATCCCTCGTGGAAAAGAACGGAAAGTCTGTAAGTTGGTGAAATCGCTTTATGCATTAGAGCAAGCTCCCAAACAATGGCATAAAAAGTTTGATAATGTCATGATAGCAAATAGCTACAAGATAAATGAGTGCGATAAATATTACATAAATACTACGAATGAAGGATATATTATCCTATGTTTGTATGTTGATGACATACTCATTGTGGGGAGTAGCAATAAAATGGTTAAGAGTACAAAGGACATGCTAAATCCAAGTTTAGTATGAAAGATATGGGACCAGCATATGTGATTTTGGATTTCAAATCAAACGCTCTGCTAAAGGTATCATCTTAACCTAGTCACACTATGTGGATAAGGTACTGGACAACTTTTGTAAGGAAGATACTGGTGAAGCCAAAACTTCAATAGACACTAGTCATAATCTATCTAAGAACAAAGGTGACTACGTAGGCCAAGTGGAATATGCATAAGTGATAGACAGTCTAATGTATCTCATGGGTCGTACTAGACCTAATATTGCATTCACAGTACAATCAATAAGTTCATGCGTAATCCAGGGAAAGAACACTGGAAGGGAATCGTAAGAGTACCAAGGTATCTACGAAAAACCCGTAGTTATGTACTGCATTATGCAAGAGAACCTGCCGTGCTAGAGGGATACTCTGATGACAGCTAGATATCCACTACAAGGGACTCTAGAGGATCGAGTGGGTATGTGTTTACTCTAGCAGGAGAAGTTGTGTCATAGAAATCCTCACGACAAACGATAATAACCATATCTGAAATTCTAAATCGTAGCCAAGTCAAGAAGTCGAACACAAAGTCGTAACTTGTGTATCGACTACTTGCCTAAACGTAAACCGTAAGCAAAACAGTAAACAGATAATAATAACGACAGCAGAGATGATTACCCAGTTCGGTGACTCCGCACCTACGTCTGGGGGCACTTTGCCAGTGGAAAGGTTTTCACTATTAGGTAGTCAATAGTACAACTTCAAGCACCAACTAGCTATCACACAAGCTATTGTCCTAAGCTACTATAGATCTCACCGTGAACAACCTCGACCAAGGGCCTCTCCCCCTGTCTTTGAGATCCTCTCAATTCTACCCTTCGAGCAAGCCTATGCTCGGTGTCGTTGTCTTCTTTGACGGAGTTGTGAATCTTCAATCACAAACAAAAACCCTAACCGATCCAAACACTTAGTCTTCGCGACTTAATGTTTGATCGGAGCAAAGACCGTTCTAGCGAATCTTAATCAGCCTCTCAACACGCCAATAGTGCACGGTTAAGAGCTCTGAGAAATCTTGCAATTTAAAACAAGAACGGATGATCTGCTAATGGGAGGCCCAAGGCTTTTTATAGCAGCTCACATTCCTAATCCTTCTCGGACCAGGAACAAGAAGTTTCAGACTTCCTGGATAAATCAGGCAAGTCGTTGCCGCCTTCCACGACAGCTGGAAGTCGTCTTGCCTGTTCTCACTTCCTGAATACATCAGGCAAGTATAGTTGCCGCCTATTGCTGACGTGTTACTGCCAGCTGGAAGTCGCCTGGCTTGTCGACGTCACTCTCTTGCGCTCCAAGTCTTCGTGGCGTCTTTCTTCTTTTACTCCAAGCTTCGTCGAAATAGGAAAGCTTCAGATCTTTCCTAATCTGGATTATAACAAGTCGCTCCACATGTCATGTAACATGTTGCACGACTTCTTACTTTTGCGCTAAAAAATTATGCCAACAATTAAACGTAGCAACAATATCCACCATTAAAACTGAGTTTGTAGCTTTGGATAAAGCTGGGGAAGAAGTCGAGTGGCTACCTAAGTTCCTAGAGGATATTCCCAAATGCCCTAAGCATGTACCTAAAATGTCTGTGCATTGTGATAATCAAGCTATTATTAGTAGTGCACAGAGTTTGATGTATAACGGTAAAAATCGACACATGCGTCGACGACATCACACCGTTATGAAACTGATTTCTACATGAATTATCTCTATTTACTTTGTACGAACAACGGATAACACTGCGTATCCGCTAAACAAAGGGTTAAACAGAGATCAAGTTAACGCGTCATCGAAAGGGATGAGGCTCAAGCCTATATAATTAAGGCGTCATGTGAAAGAAAACCCTACCTAGTTGATTGGAGATCCCAAGATCTAGATTAAAGGGGACAACCTAATTGCCTAAACCTGGTGCGGTCCCTATGGGGCCAACTCTGAGACCATTCCTATGATGTCAAACAATGACGCAAAATGGATCAGGTTAAGATATGATTTTAATGATTATTTGTGCATCAAAAGGTTGAGCAAAGAAGTCACCTATGTGAGAGCGAAATGGGGTCGCTTCAAGGGAGACTAATCAGGAATAGTTCTCTTAACCTCTTGCAGAACTAGGAGGTGTTCATGACCATAACAAACATAATCATGAAAACCTAAACACAGAGTTCGTTAGTATCTTATGCAAAACGACAAAGAGATTAAGGACATCGCGTCTACTTACCATGAGAAAGATAAGTATATTCTCACAATTAAAGTTCAAAGTAGGTAATCTACTTATCCTATGCAGATATAGACTGTAGAGAGTAATCACCACGTTTATATTTTTACAGCTTCAATTTATATGGGGGATCGTTTGACAAAATTGATTAAAATGGCCAAAGTTGATACATGTATTAAGTTGTGATTGGGTCATCTTGGGCCGTGATTTTGGAACGCTCAAACTCGGCCTAGAATGATGTGAAACATGTTTACATAATATAGTATATGAGATATTTCAAACCGTATATCATGAGCTCTAAACAGACAATAGGTGAACGAGAAATTGAATCTCGAACATGACAACTTGAAATGGTGTGGTTGAGAATGTGAGGTGTTGCACTAGTAGTGTTTCTTAAAATTCACACATTGGAAGTGGATAAAATATCACAAGGTTTATATACTATCACAGTTCCATAAACTTCTAAGAAATACTAGAAGTAAAGCTCTCTCTTGCGCGCATAGGAGGAAGTGCAAAAAATTAGGCCAACGAGCGTGTTTCGGGCTTGAACTTGTATGTGCCCTCACAATGTACGGGACACGAATGCTGGAGAAAATTGGTGTGCCGGAAGCTCACCACATTTTTGCTTCGGCCCATAAGACCTATTAATAAAGTTTCCCAATTGTAATTGAGAAAATATTTTATTTTCAATTCATTTATAATGGAAAATAAATATTTCTGAATTATGTGTATTTGAAAAATATATTTTTCAAAATATTAGTTTTCGGGAATAATATATTTTCGAATATTCTTTTTGGAAATAAAAACGTGGTCAAATGCCAATAAAAAACAAAATCTTCTAATTGGAAATTAAGAAAATATTCCAAGATATTGAGTATTTCTCAAGAAGAAAAAAATTCGTAATTATTTCTTTCCATTTTTCCTTGTAGATTTCGATTTTCCATGAGCCTATCGATACGTAGTTTCTGTAGAGACGAGATACACTACGAAAACCTAGCCGAATTCTCTCTCTCTCTCTCTCTCTAGTTATTCTTCCTCGATTACTCTGTACATCCCGGTTAGAATTTGATCTCGTTCGTCATTGTATCGTGGGAGCGAGTTGCTCATACGGGACAATAATCGTCTTAAGAAAAGCATTCTAACCGTGCCTCGACGGAATCCTTCATATCCCAAATATCAGGTCAAGTAAATTTTACTTCTATAGTGATATTCAATAATAATATATAATTATTTTTTTCTGTTACTCTTCTTCTTCAATTGCTTCGTTTATTGCATGTATGAATGAATGATTAAATTGCTCAATTTTCGTTTCTGAACTAGTATCTAACATTATCCTCAAGCTCGGCTATGCCTAAAAGGAGTATATGTTACGAAGCTCAGATTCATATAAAAAATAGACGACCATTCTCAACTCGATTTGCTTAATTTTCAATAAAAATACTCAGTAAAAGGTAGAATTAATCAATTTTAACTCGTAATAAATATTTTTTTATATTAAAAATTAAGCAAATCGGGTCGAGAAAGGCGTAAATTATCGTTTTTTATCTGAACTTGAGCTTAGTTATATATGCTCTTTTAACCCGAGCCAGGCTTGAGAATTACATTTTTATCACGAGCCAAGGATATGGATACTTTTATACCAGTACCCCTATTCGAAATAAAATATATGATTAAATAAGGAAAAATAAAAATGTTAACGTTCAAATTGAACCAACCATTTAAGAAGCGATTTTAATCAAATAGAAGAAATTACCTAATATAATTACTTGTGTATAAGAAAGCAAACAGCCGACCATACAATTACTAGGTGTAGAGTTTTTAATATTATAAGAGGTAAGAATAAGGCGTACAGTTTTATTTATTTAATTATTAGTCATTATTATTATTATATGGTGTAAAGGGAGAATAAAACGAGATAAATATTATGTGGTGGTGACATTTGTCATATTTGTGAGTCTCGAACATAATTTTATAAATACTTTGAATATTAACGTGTTTTCGTAAATAGTTTAATAAATGACGTTCAAAATAAACTCAATTCAAGTGGTTGTAAAACCAAGTGAAGTTTCAAAATCCTAATATGCCCGAGTACCCTCATAGCCCTACTCCATAATCTTGTATGTTATGAGGGAATTTATGCATAAGTTTTTTTTATTATATTCAAATAATTTATTATTATTTGGATTTCAAAATTCTTTATTTTTCATATTTATTTCTTGATGGCGGCGTACCAAAGTAAGTATGTGAGTGGTTGCATAGGTAAGCCGTTATGTAATGGTTGTTAAGTGCTGTCATTTTGACAACTTATCTAACTGTTATGTTACTAAAAATTAGTTATTAGTTGCTATAGAATGATATTGGTATGCTAGCACTAATTTGATACGCCGTTACATATTGAAAAATATGAAATTGTTAGTTATTGATATCGTTAAAAGTTTTCATCAGTAATTACGCTTACCTGATAATGTTAACAATATTGATTAAATCTTCCAATATTTTATATCATATCTACTATTATCTATTGTTAATTGTTGGGGACATTGTAAGATCTATAACTATTTTATCTCTACTTTATATGTTCTCGTGTGTATAAATAGGATGGATAGCTACTCATAATAAACACACAACATTTATTATCAATTATTATGGTATCAGAGTAGGTCGATTTAGGCCTCTCCATTTTTTTCTTCTTTATTTTTACACAAAATCACCACTTTGATTATCAATTCATAGCTTATCATCATTAATGGCTACTGATTCATCTTCACTCCTACAAAATTCTTACGAAACTACAAAACATTTTGCAATTGTTGCAATCATTTTCCTTTCACATATCACAAAACTTTACGAAACCACAAAACCTTTTGCAGTTGTTGCAATTGTTTCTCTTTCACATATCACAAAACCTTACGGAATCACAAAATCTTTTGAAACTGGTTCTCTTTCACATATCACAATTCTCACCCCTACAAAATACTCAAAACGGAAGCTTCAAATCAAGATTACGCTCGGATGAAGCAAATTGCACTTGCATACCACTTTATCCGAGAACAGGTTCAACGTAGCACATTTAGGGTCTCCTATGTCTCTACCGACGATCAGCAGGCGGAAACCACTCCTTATTCCTCGGTTTGATGCTCTAGTTTGCAAGTTGAATCTTTCCCAACAGATGATCAACTTGAGGGGGAATGTTAACAATATTGATTAAGTCTTCCAGATTATGCTTTTTAAAAATCCTTCATTCTTTTTCTAGGTGAATGAAATTGCATTACTAAGCATCATCAATATAAAATTTCACTAGAATGACGGGACATTCTCCAATACGGGATGTTAAGCATCATTAATATAAATCAAAAGAACAATAAGAACTAGAAAGTAAAATTTGTCTTTATATACTGAATCTAATTTTTAAATGTGTTTTCAACTAAATTTTTATACTTGTATATTATAAGAGCTCGTATGAACTAGAAAGATATCGTTTCTAACTTTGTAACACCAAAGTTTAAACTTGCCATTTTTGTTTACTGGATTTGTCGATTTTTTGTCTCATCACAAACGGATGAATTTTTTTTTATTTTGTGTTAAAAGTCAAAATTGCTCTGAATTATTCATCAAAATTTTAAATTGATGTCATTATTCATCAAATTATAATACTTATTTAATAATAAATAATTTCTATTAATAATATTTATTAACAAACATTCATTCGAATCCGGTCAGACCGGTTTAATTATTAATAATTAAAATAATATTAATTTATAATAATATATTAGAACTTTCGAATGACATAACTCTCTCATACGAACTCCATTTTGGGCTTATAGTATATCAAATCGGACAGTATCGAAAGATAAAAACTTTAAAGAAATATATTATTATTATTAATAATGAATATTATTTTAAAAATTAATTATTAAAATATTATAAACTATTAATAATATATTTAATTATTAACCATATATCGAAACTTTCGAATGCCATAACTCTCTCATACGAGTTCCGTTTCGAGCTCATAGTATATTAAATCGAAGAGAAACATAAGATCAACAACTTTGAAGAAATAAGTTTTTGTCCAAAATCTTATCTAACGACAATAAATTTATTTTACTCTTAAGAATATTTGTCCAAAGTTTAATGGTGTTAGAGCAGAATTCAAAAAAATAATTACTTATTAATATTTTTGTAATAATTATTTACCAAGTAAAATTAAATCAATTATTAATAATATGTAGACAAAAAATTATTTATTTGAAGTTGTCGACTTCCGATTCTCTTCGGTTGGATATAGTATGAGCCCAAAACGAAACTCATATGAAAGAGTTATGTTATTATTAATAATAATTATTATTGATAATTAGTATTATTTTAATTAATAGTAATTAATTTACTTTTAATTTTAATTATTAATAATCAATAATTAATTTTTTTTTACATTTACTTTGAATTTTTATTAAATTATTATTAATAACAATAACTATTATTAAATAATCATAAAAAATTAATTTTTTGTTAATAAATATTATTAATAGAAATTATTTATTATTAAATAAGTATTATAATTTGATGAATAATGAATGATTTAATGAACAATGACATCAATTTAAAAATTTGATGAATAATTGATGGCAAATTTGACTTTTTACATAAAATATAATTTTTTCATCTAATTAGTCTAAAATTTTAAACTTAGGTATATTAAAGTTAGAAATAGTATATTTTGGGTGTATGGGAGGCAGATAAATAAGGAGAGTACACTGTGAAAAGCGCATACCGTGCACTATGCCAGAGCGGGTCTATCTGGGCCCCACCAATGCAAGGGAGCGGTTGGAGAGAAATCTGGAAGCTGCAGGTTCCACCAAAAGTGAGGATTTTCATATGGAGGGAAATATCAAACCTAATACCAACGAGGTCACGACTGGTTGAAAATGGGCTCCCAATCGCCACCAAGTGCCCACTCTGTGGAAACCCGGAGGAGACCACATACCACGTACTCTTAAACTGTCGTGTAGTGGCACCAGTGTGGAATGATAGATTACTGCAACGGGTCAGAGGGAGGATGAGGCCCGACCCAGCATTACCAAACTGGAGGTCTTGGGTAGAGGGGGATGATGAGGCAAGTCCGTGGGCTATCACGTTATGGTCGATTTGGAGGGCAAGAAATCAAACTATATGGAAAAAGAAAGTTTTCCATCCGGCAAGAGTGGCCGCAACCGCAAAAAGCCTAAGACGTGTTTGGCTTGATGCACAATCACAGGGAACGACCTCTGATCCACTTGTCGCATCTCCAGATGCATGGATCCCACCAACACCTGGAGACCTAAAGATAAATGTGGACGGGAGTTTAGACGAACAGGGAGGATACTGGAGTATAGGATTGGTGTGTAGGGATTCATGAAGCAGAATTGTGGGTGCATTGTGTAGACGATTTACGGGTTATCTCCACCCTGAAGAGATAGAAGCCGTATGCGTCAGAGAAGCTCTCTCATGGGCAAAAGGAAACAACTGGAATAGGATGGAGATTGAGACAGATTGTTTGCAGGTGGTCAAACATGTTCACAAGAAGGAACACATGACGAACATGTTTGGGGAAATCATCTATAACTGCATGCGATTAATCTCGGCTCCTAGGTTTAACGTATCCATATCTTTTGTCAGGAGATCGTGTAATAAAGTGGCTCACGAATTGACCAAGTTTGCGTTAGCTAACAGTAGCTGAGACTATGGTGAGAGGTCTGTCCCACCACTTGTAGCTTCAGCTGTTTGGCGTGATGCCGGGTTAGTGATCATCTAATATATAAAATTCGCTTTTACTTTAAAAAAAAATCTTAATTTCCCTTTTGTTATATTTACATTGTTGGTCTGGAAATACGACAAAGACAAGATATATGATGATGACTATTCAATTATTATGAAGATTGGCAGGTTCCGTAACCAATAACAGGATGCAATAATGGCATGTTCCTTACTCTCATCACTAACTTCCAAAACCCAAGCCATTTGTATCCATATATGGGAGGTTTTTTGCTTGATATGGACAGCTCGACCTCGACCCACCATTCTAAAGTCAATTTGGTGCCACGCATTCATTTACAATTACATAATACCATAAATGGAATGGAATACCATAAATGGAATAGACCGACATCTTTATTTGCTATTTAAAGAATAATATACTTTATAGACAAGTATACACGTATAAGGGATAACTACAGCTAATTATATCAACTTAATCGTGGCCATAGGATTGTGAACGAGCAGAACTCTTAACGAGTTGCTTCAGCTCGTCTCATTACATATTTGGTCTGGACTCGTTGTAATTAAGTTCGAGCCGAATTCGAACTCATGTTTGAGGTTGTTTAATAAACAACCTAAACTCGAGCCTAACCTTTTGAAAAATCAATAGATTCGAGAAACCGGCTCGTTTAATATTTCATTAATTATATATCAATACTAATATATTTTAAAATATAATTAGACAAGTCTAGTCAATCTCAAGGTTGCTCATTTATTATTTAGTTAATTTTTAATAAATATTTATATTGAAATTTAAGTGAACCGAATCAAGTCGAGCTCAAGTCGGAGCTTGTCTATTTTATTTCGAGCCGAACTCGAGCTCAGTTAACTTAGCTCGTTCGAGCCCAAGCCGAGCTCAAGCCGAATACTTTTTTTACGAGCCGAGCTGAGGCTTGCAAAAATGATGCTCGATCGGCTAGTTTACACCCCTACGTGGCCTAGTGGTTGGCAGTGTGCGCTCCCTGACTTCAGTATAGGATTCGAGGCTCAGCATGATATCATGGTGGGGTGGGTTTAAGAGTAGTTAGGGAAAGTACACGTAATTATACGTCATTCTCACATAAGTACACCCAAATATAAAACTCAATTTTATAATAACTCAAATTACATTTCGTCCCACTTAGGCCTAACAGTCTTGAATTTAAAAGTCCTAAAATCGTTAGGCAGGCCCAAATCCAACAACAACCTCTTCATTCCATGAATCATCGATGGGGGAAACTTCCTCACCGGCCGACGATGGCTATCCTTTACGAAATTGATATGTACTCATTTTGTTTATGTTTTCTCTATAATACAGATATGAAATTTAATCAATTTTGTCTCGACGGAGCCTAGCTCGACATTGGAGCAAAACTCGTCATAGGAAACCATAGAAAGCGTCCTTCATTTGGGGATGACAGCGGCTATTTCAATTTTGGGGATTAACACTTGGACGGCGGCCGTTTCAGTTTATCTGGAGGTGTACTTATGTGTAATTACCCATATATTTTGAGTATGTAATATTAGTTGTGTAGTACTCAATTATATTTTTTACTTCGCTCGTACACATTTTTGATAAAATTGCTACCGTATATATTTTATGTTAGATTCCATTGAGTTTTAATTTCTTTTAAGTTATTCATTTTGTGAAAAGACTAAAGTGCTTTTAATAGATAAATGATTTTTTTAATTTAAGTAAAAAGATAAAAATGTCCTTGCGTTTCATTCTAATTTTTAAAAAATGATGTGTTACCCATTCTTTCTCTTCCGCTCTCTCGCTCACTCTCCCCTCTAGGAATGGGACGGGTCAGGTTTCGCCAAACCCACACCCGCTCGTACTGAACGGGCGCCCGACCTGTCCAAAACCCGCGAACCTTTTTGGTGCACGGGCCGTTCAAAACCTGTCGGGTACGAGAATTTTTCAAATCACGAAACTTGACTCGAAAAATTCAGATTACAAAAAAAAAATATATATATTACAATGGTAATATCAATTAACTATTTTACTTACACCTTAAATATCGTAATAAACAATTCAATCAACCAAACAAAAAATTTAACAACTTAAGTTAGGTTTTAGAAATTTTGGATCTTAAGAATTAAGAATATAATTATAAACCCTAAACCCTACGTATCATTCTAATTTTTAAAAAATGATGTGTCACCCATTCTTTCTCTTCTGCTCTCTCGCTCACACTCCCCTCTAGGAATGGGACGGGTCAGTTTTCGCCAAACCCACACCCGCTTGTACTGAATGGGCACCCGACCTGTCCAAAACCCGCGAACCTTTTTGATGCTCGGGCCGTTCAAAACCTATCGGGTACGAGAATTTTTCAAATCACGAAACTTGACTCGAAAAATTCAGATTACAAAAAATATATATTATAATAGTAATATCAATTCACCATTTCACTAACACCTTAAAAATCGTAATAAACAACTCAATCAACCAAACAAAAAATTTAAAAACTTAAGTTAGGTTTTAGAAATTTTGGATCTTAAGAATTAAGAATATAATTATAAACCCTAAATCCTAAACCCTACGTATCATTCTAATTTTTAAAAAATGATGTGTCACCCATTCTCTCTTCCGTTCTCTCGCTCACCCTCCCCTCTAGGAATGGGACGGGTCAGGTTTCGCCAAACCCACACCCGCTTGTACTGAACGGGCACCTGACCTGTCCAAAATTCGTGAACCTTTTTGGTGCTCGGGCCGTTCAAAACCTGTCGGGTACGAGAATTTTTCAAATCACGAAACATGACTCGAAAAATTCAGATTACAAAAAAATATATATATTACAATAGTAATATCAATTCACCATTTCACTAACACCTTAAAAATCGTAATAAACAACTCAATCAGCCAAACAAAAATTTAAAAACTTAAGTTAGGTTTTAGAAATTTTGGATTTTAAGAATTAAGAATATAATTATAACATTGCAATATTAAAAATAATAATAATTATTAAATATATCTGGGTGCTGGTGCGATCGACTTCGGATCAAGTATAGGTCCACCCACACCTGCTAAAAAACTCTCACCTGAATTTTTTCTACTTTCACACAATTCCGATCGAGGTGATTGCATCCTTCAGATTCGTTTTTTTTCATCTCTGATCGCCTCCTCCAATCTCTCTACGATTCTCTCACCCTCTCCCTCTCTTTTGTCTTACTGATGGGCGAAGACACAATGCTAAAAATCGGATTGTGTTCTTTCACCGTTATCGAAAGTGTATCGATCACAAGTAATAATGGGTAATTAAAAATTAAGTACCCAAGTTATTGAACCCTAGCGATGTTTTAAAAACTCAAACTTGGTGTATGTGTTTTATCTCAGTCGATCAAAGTTTAGGTTTCTAAAAATCACTAAATCAAATAAAGAAATAAAGGTGAGAATAGAGGTAATGCAAAGAAATGTATGAATCAGGGTACAAAGATAACAAATTAGTTCAAGATATAATAATTGATAATTATGTATAAAATGATGTTTCTTTAACTTAGAGAGGCAACTTAAATTTTCTAATTTACCTAGATGCCCTTTTTGGGGCATTAGAGAGTGTGTCAATTATGTTGGCGATTATTGTTACATCACGAGTTAAAACGAATTGGGTTGATTAAGCTTTGTGAATTCCTCTAACTTTTGAGAATGAGCATATGGACGTGCACTCGTGTTAAGCCTATTAGTTGCGGCTAGGATTTAAACTCAAGTTCCAATTAATTGTAGTTTCGCTTACTAGTCTTATCTTTTGGACCTCAACCTATAAACTAGATCAGTTATCAAAGCTCGAAGTGAAATAAAACATTAAGATCAACTGAGTGAAAAACTCCCTAATGTGGTACCATATGCATGTAAAAGCAAATACAGTATCTCTACACTACCAATTCAACCCATACCTCAAATCATAGAGAATTTACTTACTCACGACGAAGGTTAACATATTCATCAAAACATAAAAGCAAATATTCATTAGAAAGAGAAGAAGAATAGAAAAACAAAACCCAATGTAGACTAACTCTTCATTTCTTGACGAATAATATACATAGATCCTCGAATCCGTGCTCTTATGTTATCCCTCTCATACAATAGAACTCTCTCTTCTGAAGAATATAAGTCTCAAAATCTCCTAAGAGAAGCCCTCCTAGGTTAGAAATAGGGAAATGTATTTATAGGGACAAAATCGTATGGGGCTGTATGAAAATCACACGGGACTGTGTGTATCTTGAAAAGTCCTATTTTGCCTAGGTTTTGGAATCCTTTCCTAAATCTGCTCAGTTTTGACGATTTTAGCTGAACACGCAGGTCCGTGTGAATAATGCTTGGGTCAATATATTTCCTATCTCCTTGCAAAATTGTGTTATCCTCTTCAATTTAAGAGTTTGTCAACTTGGTGCCACCTCAGTCCTTCTCAGTCTGGACGCACGGGGCCGTGTGTTTTCTTCGTTTTGGGCTATGAACAGTTTGGGTCTGGAGGAGAGTTTTTGGATTTTGCGAATTTATCATATTTTGGATAAAAACATGTATTAAGCGTCATAAAACTAAAAAACCTCGTAGAGCATAAAAATGGGATAAACATGGGAATCTTAATACTAAATGGGGACGAAAGTAATTGAATACATGATAAGAAATTCATGTATCACTCACTGACGCATCGAAATCGCACCCGCAAAAATTTGCAAGTGTAATTCACGGCACGTGCCGGCACTGTACCTATAATAAGTAATACAGGGAAGTAAATTACGACCCTGAGTTTATATCGAACGCAAGGAAGAGGGGGCTACCCTCACTTACCAAATCTTAATCACCCGAATAGAGTCTCGTGATTAATCTTGGTCGGTCGAAAAGGTGGGGGGGGGGGGGGGGGGGAGGGGGGGGGGTTAAGGATACAAACTTGTAAAAGTAAATTAACAATGAAAGGCACAACGGGAAATGAAAAGATTACAAATAAAACAAACAGAATAATCTAAACATTAATTGAAACAGATGAATCAGTTATCTGAAAGATTCAGGAAATGAACTAAATTATAATTATGCTTGAGGTGTTGCTTCCCAGGGATGCAACGAGAACTCCAAATTAACCGCCGTACCCCCTTGGTAGGTGGATACAGAGTCTATAGTGGGGTAAGAAGGAACCTACACGCAATCAAGGATAGATTTACCTCCCCCACTAGCATTAAGGTATGTGATTTCTCTTGATCTTTCAAGGGTGAGCCTATGGATGATACTACCATGTTAACCAACCTCACTCAAGGGTCAGATTTAAACCCAGTTCCTACCACTCAGATCCATCTACTGGGTCCTTCTCACGTTATGCCAGTAGACTTGATCAGACAGTCCGCAATTGAGGGTGATAGAAATAATGAGGGATATATTATTGATGTGTTGTGTTGTGAATTACAAGAGACCTCTATTTATTGAGGTAATATGAATAGAATAGTAAACCCAATATCTGTGAGAAAAAGAAATATAAATATAAGAAACTAAAGATAGGAAACCTAATATAATCTAACAGCCCCCCTCAAACTCAATGCGGTGAAACAAGAATTGAGTTTGAAGTTTGATAGTATTGAGTTGTGGCGAGGGTTGCGTCTGTCGAGAATGTTGTTTCATAGTATTGAGTTGTGACGAGGGTTACGCTCGATTTAGAAGTGATGTGGCGAGAATTGAGGATGGAGGACGCGCGCCGATGGCGGATGCCTGATGCCCGTATGTGCTGAATGATGCATGATGCCTGTTCTTGTCCGATGATGCCGATGGCAGATGGCGAGATAGCAGCTGCCCGATGATGCCAGATGCCTGATGGTTGATGGCGATGTTGGGTTTCAGAGGATTCAAAAACAAAGTGCGCAGTGGAAAATTAAAAATCAACATCCCCCGAAACAGCCCTCGGATCTTATCAAACCTAGATCTCATGTTTCTACCCCGAAAACGTGATAGAAAGTTATATTCCTTGAGGTTTTAAACCGGATCAGCCGTATGGAAATCCCGAATCGATCTTTCCATCTATCCGGCACACATAAGTGCACAAGACCACCAGATCTAAACCCGAGTTCCCCTACTAGAAAGAAAACAAGTTCAGTTAGAGAATTCGGTAGAGTAACGGTATGGAAAAATTAAATTATGATTTTTCAGCTCATGGGGCCTCTATTTATAGAGTTTGACTATGGTTTTAGGAGTATGAACTAGCCCATAAAATGGGCTAGGTTCGGCTCCCTCCAAACCCTAGCCGCCGGCCAATGTTGGGCGGCTTACGCCTCATTGGCCTAACCAATTAGGGTTTCTGCCATGAGGCCTTAGCCTAGCCCAACTTGGCAGTCCATCAGGTATTCCAACCTCATGGGCTTGGCCCCATTATCCATCATGGCCGGCGCCCAAAACCCTAGGGTTTTGGCCCGGTCCATGGTACGTGAGCTGACGGGCCTATGGCCCTAAACCGTAGGGATTTTGGCCACGGCCCAATTTAACCAATCCACAATTAATTCTGTCCGGATTCCCTAAGATGTACACCCTATGCGTGTGACCCTTTAGGCTCATGTCCTGTTGGCAGATCGGTGTAAAATTACCATTTTTCCCTTTCCATCATAAGTGGCCTCTAGTAAGGCATTATGATTACCCAAAGTCCATGAAGATCGGCTATCCGATTTAACCTCATGTCGTCCATGTCATAAGGCATAGAGCCGTCATCCTTATTTAATTAATCACCGTTTCTTGATACCTAAGATGACTGAAAATGATACTTCGTATCATCTGCATGGCCTTGCGTTTCCTTTCAGTCATTCTCATCAAGTGGCCTAAACCGATACCTATCCCATATCGTAGTATGAGGGACAAATCCCTTAGACATCTCTCGTATCACACATATAGCCCATCCCTGAGCCAATCACAACTGTTATGGTTACCCTTTCACATATAACGTTAGGTTTAAACAAAACTCGGATATTGACTCTATTGTGATCACAGAGACTCTTTGGTCTAAGGATACAATGACAAGTTACGAACTCTGAATATGTTCATGACAGCATCTATGTAACATATTCAAGTCGGGTCGTCCAATATTATTTCCTCAATGATATCTATGATCTGACTCTGGCAAAAACTTTTGCCATGATCAGTAGAGCGTGATCATAAAGAGTCGTCCTCATACTGGTCGCCTCAGATGAAGCTTGACTGACCAGGGACCCGTTAAGTATAAATCATACAGATCCATAGTTTTACTATTAGTGATGACACACCCAATGATATAGATCGATATATACTTAACTCATTACTACAACACCATAGTAATAAAATGACGCTATATATTTGATTGCAACGGATGATACATATTCATAGACATAAATAGTATTGGATTAGGGCACAAATCCTATAGTCTCCCACTTGCCCCTAGTTCCAAACTAAATCCCAGTCTATCCCCATAGACTTTACATGTCCCTCATGTTTAGGTTGTGGTAAAGCCTTTGTCAATAGGTCGGCTGTGTTTTCATATGTTGCTACGAAACTGATCTCCACATCTCCTCTATCAATGAACTCTCTGATGAGATGATACTTTCTGAGTATATGTTTGGATTTGTCATGTGACCTTAGCTCTTTAGCTAGCGCTATTGCCCCGGTGTTGTCACATAGTAAACTCAGTGAACTAGACGGGTTTGGCATTATGCCTAGTTCAGCCAAAAAGTTCCTAATCCACACAGCCTCCTTAGACGTTGTTGCAGCAGCTATATACTCAGCTTCCTTCGTAGAATCGGCAATAGTGTCCTGCTTACGGCTCTTCCAGCTGAAGGCACCACCATTCAACACGAATACATATCCAGATTGACTCTGAAAGTCATCAGGATCTGTCTGGTAACTAGCGTCAGTATAACCTCTTACTGCTAGTTCACCATCCACTCCTCCATACACTAGGAATGCATTCTTAGTTCTCCTCAAGTATTTGAGGATAGCTTTGACTGCAATCCAGTGTTCCTTCCCAAGATTGGATTGGTATCTACTGGTACAGCTCAAGGCGAACGAGACATCCGGTCTCGTGCATAACATGGCATACATGATTTATCCTATAACCGAAGCATATGGGACATCCTTCATTTGTTCCAGCTCATCAGCTGTCTTCGGACACTGATTCTTACTGAGCCTTATGCCGTGACGTATGGGAATAAATCCTTTCTTGGATTCCTCCATTGAGAATCTTCACAATATTTTGTCTATATAGGTGCTTTGACTTAGGCCCAAGATCCTCTTGGGGCGATCCCTATATATATCTTAATCCCTAAGATATAAGCAGCCTCGCCTAAGTCCTTCATTGCAAAACACTTTCCCAACCAAGCTTTTGTTGCCTGGAAGGATGGGATGTTGTTTCCAATAAGCAGAATGCCATCGACATAAAGCACCAAAAAGACAATGTTATTCCCATTCACCTTTTTATAAACGCAGCTCATTCAAGTTCTTGATGAAGCCGAATTCCTTCAAAGCTTCATCAAAACGAATGTTCTAACTCCGAGAAGCTTGCTTCAATCCATAAATGGACTTCTGCAGCTTACAAATCTTTCCGATGTTCTTCGGGTCGACAAAACCTTCTGGTTGTGTCATAAACACATCCTCAGTAAGATTCCCATTAAGGAATGCGGTTTTAACGTCCATCTGCCATATCTCATAATTGTAATATGCTGCTATGGCTAGAAGAATTCGGATTGATTTGACCATAGCAACTGGTGAAAAGGTTTCATCATAGTCAATTCCTTGGATTTGTCTATAACCTTTTGCAACTAGTCTTGCTTTATAGGTCTGAGGTTTGCCATCCATGTCAGTTTTTATCTTAAAAACCAACTTGCAACCAATGACTTTTACACCGGCGGTTGGATCAACCAAGCTCCAGACTTGGTTATCTGACATGGACTGCATTTCCTCTTTCATGGCTTCCAGCCATTTCTTAGAGTCGGGCCCAGCCATGGCTTCCTGAAAAGTTGATGGATCATCTGAATCCACAACTACCAAGTCATCATCGTTAGACACGAGAAACCCATATCTAACGGGTGGTTGACTTGGTCTTCCAGATCGCCTTGGACCATCCGGAACATTAGCAAGTGTCTGTTCTGTCTCTATAACCTGCTCAGGCTCCATAACCTCTATATCGTTAGTATTATGATCCTGAATTGCTTCAGGTTGTACTACATCATCCCGAACTTCTTCGAGATGTATAGTACTCCCACTGACTTTCTTGGAAATGAATTCTTTCTCCAAAAACACACCACCACGAGTAACAAAAACCTTGTTCCCGCTTGGTTTATAGAAGTAGTATCCCCTTGTTTCTTTGGGGTACCCTACGAAGACGCATTTATCAGATTTTGGTGCGAGCTTATCACCAAGTAGACGCTTGACATAAGCTTCACAACCCCAAATCTTTAGAAATGACAACATGGGCCTTTTCCCATTCCATACTTTCTATGGTGTCCCTTCTACGGCCTTCGTTGGAGCCCTGTTCAGAATGAACGCGGCTGTCTCTAGAGCATAACCCCAGAAAAAGATCAGCAGATCGGCATGGCTCATCATGGAACGAACCATGTCTAGCAACGTTCGATTTCTCCGTTCAGACACACCATTTAGCTGTGGCGTTCCTGGCGGATTCCATTCTGACACGATTCCCCAATCACTCAAATTGTCAGCGAACTCTTTGGATAAGTATTCACCACCTCGATTTGAACAAAGTGCTTTGATACTTTTCCCGAGTTTGTTTTGTACTTCATTCTGAAATTCTTTGAATTTATCAAAGACTTCGGATTTATGTCTCATTAAGTAGACATAACCATATCTACTGAAATTGTCAGTAAATGTGATGAAGTATCCAAACCCCCTCCTGGCATAAGTGCTCATTGGTCCACACACATCAGTGTGTATTAGACCCAATAAGTCACTTGCCCTAGCACCTTTACCTGTGAAGGGAGCCTTTGTCATCTTGCCCATCAAACAAGCCTCGCATCTATCAATCGAATTGATATCGAACGGACTTAAAAGTCCACACTTGTGCAGTGTTGATATCCGCTTCTCATTGATGTGCCCAAGGCGACAATGCCAGATAAGAGTTTGATTTAAGTCATCGGACTTAAACCGTTTTGTATTAACATTATAGATTGAGCTTGAATTAGAGTTATAAGTATTCAATACATATAAACCTCTAACCATACTTGCACTTCCATGATACATATTATTTCGATAAATCTGGAAATCTCCATTCTTTATTGAAAAATTAAAACCATCTTTGTCTAGTAGAGAAATCGAAATAATATTCCTACTGAAAGTAGTTACACAGAAAACTTCTGATAATGAAAGTACAAGCCCAGTAGGCAAATCAAAACTAATAGGTCCCACAGCAGTTGTAGCAACACTGATTCCGTTGCCAACTCTCAGGTCCACTTCGCATTGGCCCAAATCTCTTCTACTTCTTAGCACCTGCACAGTCGTACATATGTGAGATTCTGCTCTAGTATCTAGTACCCAAGAATCTGAAGTAGAAAGATTAAGTTATATAAAGAAAATACCTGAAGGCGTGGGCCCACCACCCTTCCGCTGGTCATCCTGGTACTTCTTGCATTCCTTCTTCCAATGCCCAACTTCTTGGCAATAGAAGCATGCAGCTGTCCTTTCCTTAGCCTTCCCTTTTCCTTTAGGGGCTTGGGGAGGGTTAGGAACAACAGGCACCTTCATCTTGCCAGCCAGGTGCGCTGGAGCCTTCCTTTTGGAAGACCCAGATGTCACACCAGACTTCTTGAAGTTGGTCCCCTTATTGACCATAAGAACATCCTTGGTTTGGTTCTTGATGCTCTTCTCAACAGTTACAAGCATCCTATGTAACTCTGAAATGGTCTTGTCCATATTATGCATATTATAGTTCATAATGAAACCATCATATGCAGGAGGAAGGGATTGCAGAAGTATGTCTGCCGACACCTCTTTCCCTAACTCAAGGCCTATCCTTGTTAGGTGATCGAGGTATCCCTTCATCCCAAGGGCATGTGGACTCACGTAACTACCTGCAGCCATTTTGCAGGCATGAAGATCCTTCAAGGTGTTATACCTTTCAATCCTCGCCTTCTCTTCAAACATCTCCTTTATTTGATTCATCTTCTCAAAAGGTTTGTCAGAGAGTTCCATGAACTGCTTCGGGAGATTACTCTCCAAACAACCCAGCATTATGCAGGCTACATCAATGGAGTTGCTCAGATGCTTATAATAGGCATCTCGAACGGCCCGTGTTGAGCCTGTCATTGGTTCCACAGGGATTGCAATGAAAAAGGACATATTCCTTGCGCTCATGTTTGAGTACAATTCTTAAATTTCTGTCCCAGTCCAGAAAATTCACTCCAATGAGTTTGTCCTTCTCAAGCAAGGGTCTCAATGAACTATTTATCGCGTTTTCCGTTTAGAATCTACACGAAAAGTAAATTTAATCAGCTTTAAATGAAAGTTGAAGATCATAAATTAAATCACAACCATTCGAATCTTTACTTAGAATCTAAACCAAGATCCCTGATTTACTCGATTAAAGTGAACGGAGGCTCACTACTCCAATCGAGCTATGTAGGTAGGACATCCTATCCAGTACAACCGCTATAACTCTTGGCTAGGGATTGAACATAAATGTACACGGCATTCCCTATCCGATACCCTAGGTCAACCCTAGCTGACAATCGTAGTCAAGTCAACCAAATTCAACTATGATTAGTCCATATATGGATAGTACGCGGAGGCGCACACACCCACATACTACTAACCATCTCATATAGCCCAGATCCCAATGAATGCTACGCGGAGGCGCACCCATCCACGGTGCTGAGAGCTAGTCTGAGTGTTGAGATTTCGATGGTATCTCACATGACTTGATTAATTGTGAATCGGTTGTGATTAATTTCCTTTATTTGATAACATCAAGTCCATGATGATTCAATTACATATTACATGCAAAGTCTGACTAATTCCGATTTTAATCCTTTACATGTTGGTGATGCTCTAGCATACATTTTGAACGTACAAAACATCCATTCATAAATTCCTACTCATGCATATCTAGTATACATATAAAGCGGAAATAAATGTACAAAACTAAAGCCCATTCCTAGTATTTAAACCAAGAAATTGAAAAACCCTAAAAACTATGTCTTCCGGTTCTTCTAGACCACCTTCATTTGAGGACCCCCACTGGCTCCGGACATCTTCAACTCTGGTTGAGTCTCCATACACCATAAGCCGCCTTTCCGGTTTACCATTCTTCTTGATCCAATTACATGATGTACACGGGTCACAGACCAGAAATTTAAATAAGAAAATTGAAATTTAAAACGGCTACGCAGACCGCAAAATTAATTATAACATTTAACCAGCGGTTCGCAGACCGCAAAATTAACCTAATTAAATCGAACGGTCTAGGGCTTTAACTCGTACCACACAAAACATGTTATCAATCAATTGACATGTTATCACACAAGCATGCTATCAATCAATATGAACATTAACCGGTTTTAATCTTGCCCACGTTTTGATCCAATTTATCGAAATTGGACCGGTTTTAAAAACGATTTATCGAAACCGATTAAATCTGAAAAATTCTAAAATAATTTGGATTTACAGAATTTAGGGTTTGCCGCCACGATTTCGGATCGCAACACAAAACCCTAATGGGCAAGGGCCCAATGGGCCGAAACCCTAATCGGCCACGGCTAGGGTTTGGGAAACCCTAGCCGCCGCCACCTCCTCCACCGAACCGCCGCACCGGACCATGGTGGGGACGGGGCTGTTGGGTTTCGTAGGATTCAAAAACAAAGTGCGAAGCGGTAAATTAAAAATCAATATCCCCTGAAACAGCCCTCGGATCTTATCAAACCTAGATCTCATGTTATTTACCTTGAGGTTTTAAACCGGATCAGCCGTATGGAAATCCGGAATCGATATTTCCCTCTAAACGGCACACACAAGTGCACAAGACCATCAGATCTAAACCCGAGTTCCCCAACTAGAAAGAAAACAAGTTCAGTTAGAGAATTCGGTAGAGTAACGGTATGGAAAAATTAAATTATGATTTTTTAGCTCATGGGGCCTCTATTTATAGAGTTTGGCTAGGGTTTTGGGAGCATGAACCAGCCCATAAAATGGGTTAGGTTTGCTACCTCCAAACCCTAGCCGACGGCCAATGTTGGGCGGCTTGGGCCTCATGGGCCGAACCCATTAGGGTTTCGGCCATGAGGACTTAGCCTAGTCCAACTTGGCAGTCCATGGGGTATTCCAACCTCATGGGTTTGGCCCCATTATCCATCATGGTCGGCGCCCAAAACCCTAGGGTTTTGGCCCGGTCCATGGTAAGTGAGCTAACGGGCCTGTGGCCCAAAACCGTAGGGCTTTTGGCAACAGCCTGATTTAACCAATCCACAATTAATTCTCCCCGAATTTCCTAAGATGTGCACCCTATGCGTGTGACCTTTTAGGCTCATGTCCTGTTGGAAGATCGGTGTAAAATTACTATTTTACCCTTTCCATCATAAGTGGCCTATAGTAAGGCATTATGATTACCCAAAGTCCATGAAGATCGGCGATCCGATTTAACCTCATGTCGTCCATTTCACTATCCTTTTATCACTAGGTATCTTGATTCAATCATAAGGCATAGAGCCGTCATCCTTATTTAATTAATCACCGTCTCTTGATACCCGAGATGACTGAAAATGATACTCCGTATCATCTGCATGGCCATGCGTTTCCTTTCAGTCATTCTCATCAAGTGGCCTAAATCGATACCCATCTCATACCGTAGTATGAGGGATAAATCCCTTAGACATCTCTCGTATCACACATATAGCCCATCTCCGAGCCAATCACAACCGTTATGGGTACCCTGTCACAGATAACGTTAGGTTTGAACCAAACTCGGATATTGACTATATTGTGATCACAGAGACTCTTTGGTCTAAGGATACAATGACAAGCTATGAACTCTGAATATGTTCATGACAACATCTATGTAACATATTCAAGTCGGGTCGTCCAATATCATTTCCACAATGATATCTATGATCTGACTCCAGCAAAACCTATTGCCATGATCAGTAGAGCGTAATCATAAAGATTCGTCCTCATACTGGTCGCCTCAGATGAAGCTTGACTGACTAGAGAACCGTTAAGTATAAATCATACAGATCCATAGTTCTACTATTAGTGATGACACACTCAATGATATAGATCGATATATACTTAACTCATTACTACAACACCATAGTAATAAAATGCCGCTTTATATTTGATTGCAACGGATGATACATATTCATAGACATAAATAGTATTGAACTAGGGCACAAATCCTACAGGCGAGATAGCAGATGCCCAATGATTGGCAGATGCCTGATGGCGAGATAAGATATGCCCAATGATTGCAGATAATTGATGGCTGATGGCAAGAGAGCAAATGCCCAATGATTGCCAGATGTGTGATGGCTGATGGCGAGATAGCATATGCCCAATGATTGCCAGATGCTTGATGCCTGATGGCTGATGGCGAGATAGCAGCTGCCTAATAATTGCCATATGCCAGATGCTCTCCTCTCACGTGCAGTGTCCGAATTATGGGATAACTTTCTGAATTACGGGGATGTACACGTGTCGGTTTCCGGATTACGGGATAACTTTCTGAATTACGGGGATGTACACGTGTAGGTTTCCAGATTACGGGATAGCTTTTCTAATTTACGAGATGTCCAACTTACAGGATGTCCGGATTCCGGGATTTCCGACTTACAAGATTTCCGCGCGTGAGGAAGCGAGAGAGCGGCAGAGAGGAGTATAAAAGTAGACAAAAGAGAACACTAAATATTGTTGGCAGTTCAGGACAAAATCAAATTAAATGAGTACGTATTTATATAAGCACATTAAAAGACAAATAGTGATGGATAAAACAAAATAAGTGGCTAAAAAGAAGTAGGGCAGAAGAAGACATAATGAGAGATACGCAAAATTAATAAGGCAAAGAGTAAAAGAAGAACAAATTGGTTTGATAAAGAATAAGGGAAAGGACAAAAAAGGAATAGAGACGTTGTTTGAACTTGGTAAAGGAGATTTGCTGAAGGTAGCGACGGAGGCTTACGAGATTGTCGAGTTGATTGTTTGCGGAAGCGAGAGGCTAGAGATTGAGATTTGAATTGCCTCGCCCACCAGTCAGAATCACGAATCATCGACGAGTGGGCAAACCGATAAATTCATAGAGATTTGACCAATGATCGATTATAACTCTGATACCATGATAGAAATAATGAGGGATATATTATTGACGTGTTGTGTTGTAAATTACAAGAGACCTCTATTTTTAGAGGTAATATGAATAGAATAGGAAACCCAATATATGTGAGAAAAAGAAATATAAATATAAGAAACTAAAGATAGAAATCCTAATATAATCTAACAGAGGGAACACAGCTTTAAGTATGTATATGATAGAATCTCCCGCCTCAATGCTACAAAATTCGTAAATGACACAAATAACGAAATGAAACATTAACGAAAATCAAACTGCATTTATTGATAAAATAGTTTACAAAGCAAGGGTAGAGAGGATAAAACCCATTTGATTCTCAGTTTGAGAATTAATACATGATTTTGATCTCCAAACCTTCCCTACAAGTATAGACCTTGAATCTTCAGACTCGTGTTCTGAAGAACACAAAAAACGCTATAGAGAATGTGGAGAAAATGATGAGTTGTGGAAGTAAAGGGGTGATGAAAATGAGATAAGGAGCTGGCTATTTATATTACTCGAGTCTGCCACTTGGCCACGGGGCTTGGTGGTCGGCCACAGGGTCGTGGCTAGAACGATTCCTTGTTTTTAGCGGAGAGGACTCGCCCAATTCAACAACCTTTTATTGATGTTCTGTCCACGGATTGGCCACAGGCCGTGGTCATGGGCACGGTCAATGTCATTCCCCTCAAGTCTCAGGAGCAGCTCCGCAAAGTGCAAAGTGATCGTGGCCACGGGAATTGGTCCTCGACCATGAAATCGGTCGAGCACGGAGTTGGACACGAGAGCTTGAGGTTTTGAACACGGTCCGTCGCTAGTTGACCATGGGGGACTTTTCTTTTGTTCTTCAAGCATAAGTTTTAAGTTATATCAAGTATGGTCACGGTGACTTCTTCGTCTTGGCCAAGGGGAGAGGTTAGTGTTCTATGAGTGATTTTAAAAATCTCCAAAGAGTAGCAAAAAATGCTCAAAATCTGCAGTATTTTCTCAAGAGACTCGTGAGGTACAATATGCATAAAACATGGGTTAAATGTACTTAAGTGGGAAAAAACAAGGCAAAAGCTGGAGGAAAAGGAGTTGAAAAAGTTATTCTTTTTCGGATCGATCAACACCCCCACACTTGAACTTTTCTCGTCCTGAGAAAAGGCATAGAAAATCCAAGCAGGTTCTAGTTTTAAACCCTGGGAATCACTGTTGGGGTTTGGGGAATCTCATACATAGTAGAGGAAGCAATATAACAAAAAATTTAACCCCGAACCCTAGCAAGAATCTACTGCATGTTTAAGCTTAATTGATGAAAAATGTTAGATCTCCATTTACCTCTTGTAGATCTGGCTTTACCCAACCTTTGAGAGTGCACATGTTCTTCACGAATCTAGATTTGAACCCAATTTGAGTGGCTTACGTATCTTGTCTCTACAAGAATCAAAGTCTGCGTAATTCGATTGACGAAGATTAATCTACTAGAATTACTCTTCTCAAACCAGATCTAATTAAATATTTAAGTAGATCTGGAGTTTTAAGTGGAGTTGCTAATGTTGCGAATATCGCATTAGGATTTACACTAAACAATAAATAAAATACTACTTTATTATAAAATCCCAATTCAGAATTTTCTCCAAAATTCTTGCTCGCACTTACCTTTTCCGTATTGGTTTCAGATTCACAATCCAAACCGAAATATGAAAGGAAACAACGTATTTCCAGTTCTGACGACTAAACTTACGCGACTCATATCTCTCTGGTCTGAAGTTCGATTGACCCGAAACTTGCAACATATTAAAGAGGACTCAAATACTACAACTCTTGTGAAATAGTGTTTTTGCTTTAGAGCCTTGGTTTAGGAGATATAAGGCTCGCAACTTGACCTATCTGCAAACATCGGGAAAACGTGTTTTTCACTTATTTCTCCTAATGGGCTTTATAAGCCCACTTAGGTTCGAGCTTTCGCTTTGTGTGTGACCCTGTAGGCTCATGATTACATTGACAAATGACCCCAATCTCTATTTGGTCCATTCATCATAAGTGGTCTCTAGTAAGACATTATGATTACCCAATAATCATGATGATCAGTGATTCGATTTAACCTTTTGTTGCAGCTATCATAATCCCTTTGTCACTAGATATTTTGTTTGAACACAAGGCATTTGATAAGTTGGGTACCTGAGTCGGGTTGGGATAAGTTGGGCCCGTATTTGATTTTGTTGACCCTGGTGGTCCTTCTAGAGAGAGAGAGAAAAAGAAATCAGCAAAAGCTCTTTCTCTTTTTCCTTGATGGATTTTTACTCAAGGCAGCAAGGTCTAAGGGAAGACCTTAGACTTTCAAACCGATTTGCATCCAATGCTTTAGTGAAGATGTCTGCAAGTTGTTTTTCTGTGGGAAGATACTCTAGCTTGATCTTCTTTTGTTCAACAAGTTCTCGTATGAAGTGATGTCTGATGTCAATGTGCTTAGTTTTGCTATGTTGCACAGGATTCTTTGAGATGTTGATGGCACTGATATTGTCACAGAACAATATCATGACATCTTGCTTGACACCATACTCTACAAGCATTTGCTTCATCCATAAGAGTTTAGTGCAGCTACTTCCAGCAGCAATATATTCAAATCCAGCAGTAGAGGGCTACACAATTTTGGTTCTTGCTAAACCAAGAGACAAGATTATTTCCAAGATAGAAGCATCCTCCCGAAGTACTTTTTCGATCAGTAGTGCTTCCCGCCCAGTCAGCATCGCAATACCTGACAAGTGTAGATGATTTGTCAATGGAATAGATTTGTCAACATAATAGGTAGTATCGATTGACGCCACTTGGAAACCTGAGGTGACGATCGAGACCCAAGTGTCGATTGACACCTCTCGGTCCTTAAAATGTGGTGATCCACACCTACAGTCAGTGGGGAACTTTCGCCACGAATCGAAATTTCGACCTAAGGCGAATCAAGATTTCGTGTTGGATTATTTTATTGCTTAGATGCCATGAATATGTTCGATCCTCGATGTGGTTAAAATGTTTTGATCGAGTATATATAAATATATAGTTTCAATAAACTATTTTTCCGTCGAGACAAAGAACGTTTTCGAGTTTCCACGGGATTGATGACCCGAAAAACCGAAGGATCGCATTGTTGTGTCGTTCAATGTACTTGATACATTGTTGGCACATTATGTGTGAAATTTTTTTATCGCCCAACGACCTATTAGCGTTTTTCTCGATACACTAGAGTTTCAACATACCAGTTGATGAAGTGACTACATTGACTGGCGGCGGGGCCGGGACCTTGGGATTAGATCGAAGGACCGATTCCTAGTTTTAATGGGAAAACGCGGGAGTCTCGGTTTTGGATTTCGAGATCGGAAATTTCGAGTGCCAAGTGATATCGATACGCTAAAATTATAAAGATTAAAATATGATTTAATGTGATTGACAACATACATTGTGTGACAACATGATATGATTGCAACATGCATAAGTTAAATCACATGATGTATAGCTAAAGCCCATCAAGACAAGACCGTTTATATTTCTTTTGATTTGTAAATATAAAATGGCGGTTTGTGCCATCTTAAGATGTAGTTTACATGTATTATATTTACAGCCGGCCTGCGAGCCGTTAATATATTTTGTAAACGCACTTCCCAGAGACGGCACGTTGGAATCTTGGAGTTGGCATTGAGTCGTGGAGACGTCAAGGAGCCAGTGGGAGCGTTGCCAAGGATGAAGAAGACTTGTTTAGTTGTAATCTTCACCCTTAGGATGTGACCCCGATCTTTATGGACTGGCCCCTTAAAGATCGAACCTAGTTATGGGCTTAGGCTATACATGTTTAAATTGTGTTTTTTAGAATTCCATTATTAGTAATGTATGTTTATTTTATATGCGTGAGAGCATGATAAGTTTAAATGTACATATGTTTTGCATGTTCGAAATTGGTTAATGTAATTTTGGACATACAAAACTAAGTGTAGCATGAAACATGTCGTCGTACCCGGTACAGATGAAGAGTTGTCATGTTTAGAATGTACTAGATACATGTCTCGCAAAACTTGATCATATCACAATGAAATTGAGTCATGCGATGTTGCTATCCAATTTTGACACTCTACGAAACTACGTGCCCACGAACGTCGTGTGCGTTAGAAGAGCGTTCATGTAAGCAAAGCTAGTAGAGGTGGCAGTTTTGTTTGGGGGGCAGATGCATTAGCTCTCTCCAGTTGAAGTTCTGGTCCACAAGTCATTAATTGGTTGACTCAACTAGACCATGAACATCGTGTGCGTTAGCAGAGCGTTCATGGAAGCATTGATAGAGGATGCGGAGAGATTTGGTTGGGGCGTAGATGCATTAGCGCTCTGCCATCAAGATCTGGTCCACATATCTATGATTGCGCCGACCTAGAGCATCAGATAGAACAATGCCAATGTAGTTAATACATATGTTTTCGTCAAGACTCACACGCGGTGTGATTGGAAAGTATTCCTACCTACATAACCTAATTGAAGCGTTGATGCATTAGCTTACTTCGGGAGGGTGAATCAATGGTCTTGGTTATTTATTCTTGCGAAGGATCAAAATGGTCAACGTTTTGCAACAAATGTTCATAGATAAATTCATAGTCTAACTTGAATTTATTAATCTGTGTAGATAATGGCAGGAAGCCAAGCACACACATTGTCACTAGGATCGATCCTGGACAAAGAGAAACTTAGTAAAACGAACTTCCTCGACTGGGAGTGTAACACGAGAGGAAGGAATGTGTACTTGACGAGCTCATTTCCTTGTGTCAGTTATTGGTTCCGCGAGGAGTGTTATGAATGCCCACCAAAGGCAATCTAACGACTCGCTCGACGAAGAACGCATTGAAAGGGATTCCCATGGGTTCCAAACAATAATTTCATGCAGCGGTACGAAATTGAACTATGGGAATCGAATAAAACATATGATCTTAATGAGAAATTCAGCATGCAATCAAACTTATCAAAACTAAAAATTTACCTTTTACTCGATTAAGACACAAGAGGAGTGTTTCTCTATCAAGTCCACACAAGCACAATAACCTTGATCGGTTTTCTCTCACTCTCTTGCTAATGAAATTAAGAAGAAGAAGAAGATAAAGTTGGCTATGAAGGAATGGAGAGGGAGGGTCGGCAATGTGTGGGGAATGGGAGGAGAGATTACCGAAATTATAAGCCAAAATAGGGAAGAAAATATTGTGTAATTATCACAAAAAAATCTGATTTTGAATTTAAATAAATAATTACACAACTTACCCATTTAAACTCATAATCGCATTCTTGCCCCATTCATGAATTAACCCTAAATGGGCTTCAAGCCCATTTAACCAAATCCAAATTAAAACCCACATAATTGAGTTCTAATTATGGTTTAGCTAAACTGGTCCAATTTCCCCAACTCGATTTCTTCAACCGTCTGGTTAATAAACTAGACCAGAATTCAATCAAATCGTTTTCAATTTGACTAAACTAAAAAGCGGATTCTCCCAATTTTCATCCATGCTTATTTGTCACATACTGTACTTAAAGCGTGTAGCCCTCTAGGCTCAAGACCCATTGGCAGACTGGTATAATTACTATTTTACCCATTCCATCATAAGTGGTCTCTAGCAAGAGATTATTATTACCCTACGTTCGTGATTATCGATTATTCGACTTAACCTGTTATCGTACATGTCACTGTCCTTTTGTCAAACCGATATCCAGATTGATTAATAGGCATAGAATCGTCACCCAAATTTATAAATCAGTGTTTCTTTATATCTTAGATGACTGAAAACTGATACTAAGGTATCACATGCACGGTCGTGCTATTCTTTCAGTCATACTCATCAAGTGGCCTAAACGGATATCTTTCTCATACTGGAGTATGAGTGATAAATCCCTTAGACGCCTTTCGAGTTCACAAATGCAATAAATATTCAAGCCAATCAAAGCCGTTATAGCTACCCTTTTACAAGTAACGTTAGACTAGGTCAAACTTAGGTATTTGTTACACAGTGCACACAAAGACTCTTTGGTCTTAGGATATAATGACAAGCTACGATCTGTAAGTATCTCATGACTGGATCTTTGTCGCATACTCACAATCAGGTTATCCGATATCATCGACCGGATGATATCTATGATATAACCCCGGCACGCTCTTTACCATGATCAGTAGAGCATGATCACAGGGAGTTGGTCTCATACTGATCGCTTCCGAAGAAGCTTAGCTGATCAGGGACTTATCGAATGCAATTCTTTCTGATCTACAGTTCTACTATAAGTGGTTATACACATATTGATTGTTGGGTTTTTGTGCCCTAGCACAATGTATTTTCAATCTAATCATGTAATAAAGATTATTAGTTGAAATAAAATCGGCATTCATATTACTAAGTGTTGTAGTAATATCTTAAGTATGATTTGATTTGTATCATTGACGTGTCAACACATAATTGTAGATCTACAAATCAGATAAAATCCTACTTAAGCAGTCCCTGATCGGAATAGCTTCATAAGAAGCGATCGGTATGAGACTAACTCTAAATGATCACGCTCTACTGATCATGGCCAGAAAGGGGGCTAGAGTTAGGTCATAGTATCACCAGACAGGGGTGATATAGGACGACCCGATCATGAGTATGTTACATAGACACAGTCATGAAAATACACATATGTCGGCACATGAAATCACATCCTCAGACGGAAGGATCATTGAGATCACTGTGTAATGAGTGATGAGTTTGACTCAATCTAACGTCTCCTGTAAAAGGGTTACAATAACGATTGTGATTGGCTCGATCACGAGATACATGAGTTGACTTAATAGATCGCTGAAGGATTTATCCCTCATACAGACGTGTGAGCAGATAACAGTTTAGGCCACTTGATGAGTACAACTGAAATACAATAGCATGGTCATGCAGTTGATACGGAGTATCAGTTATAATTCAGTTAACTCAAAATCAATAAACAGGACAATTGAACGAGGATGACTTGTCTATGCCTCGTGGTTGTCAAAGATATCAAGAGGATAAAAGAATAGATTCATGTACGACAAGGTTAAGTCGAAATCTCGATAATCACAAGCGTTGTGTAATCATGATGTCTTCATAGAGGCCACTCATGATGGAAAGGGTAAAATGGTAATTTTACCAGTCCTCTAACGTGTCGTGAGCCTTGAGGGTCACACACTAAAGGTTGAGTAAAACGGATGGAATCATATAGAGGAATCATGAGAGAGACAAAATTCGGTTTTGGATAAAATCGGATTAGACCAATTTCGGTTTAGGACTAAACCAGAAATCAAGAACGGTTTAACTGGACCAATTAATTATAATCTAATTAAATAGATTTAATTAACTTAGCTAAACATGGTCTAGCCAGAATAGGCTAAGCCATAATGGGCTTCTCTACATTTATTAATTAAAGCTTTGGGTTTTAAGCCCATTAAGGCATTTAATTAATTATTGCCTAAAAAGGGTTATAAAAGGGAAACTTTCATATCTGAAAATAAAGAAAAATTATTTCCAAAACCCTAGCTACTCTCCCTCTCTCTCTTTCTAGCCGAATTCGACCATCTCTCCCTCTTCGTCTGTTTTGCTTGCTTCGATCTTCTAGAAAGGATCGTTGTGAGTATCCTCGGATTGCTCTTCATGTGTGGACGTTCTTTAGAGGTTACTTAATCTTATTTAGTAACAAAGAGATTTTGAATCAAGGTAATATTCAAGTTTTGTTCTAACCTAAATCTCATGATTAATTCATGATCATGTAAGATCCTTATTAAATATGGAACTTTGAGGTTAATTTCTTGTATGGGCATGAAATTAATTGATTGGAACCCTCAAATAATTTCTTCAATGATATAGATCAAATTACATTACTACAACACATTAGTAATATAATGCCTTTTATTATATCGAAAAATGATGTATGTTACAATATAGATTGAGAAATTACATTGGACTAGGGCATAATCCTAACAATCTCCCACTTGCCCTAGTTCCAACCTAAGTTCCATTCTACCCCCATAGACTTCACATGTGTCTCATGCTTGGGCTGCGGTAAAGCCTTTGTCAAGGGATCAACAACGTTGTCATTAGTCGGTACATAAGTAATCTCCACATCACCATTATCAATATATTCTTTGATAATGTGATACTTCCTCTGTATGTGTTTAGTTCTGTTGTGGAATCTAGGCTCTTGAGCTAATGCTATGGCCCCTGTGTTGTCACACAACAAGCTTATCGGATCAGACGCTTGTGGCATTACATCTGATCCGGTTAGAAAGCTTCTAACCCATACGACTTCCTTAGCCGCTTCTGTTGCAGCTATGTATTCAGCCTCTGTTGTAGAATCGGCAGTTGTGGCTTCCTTGAAACTCTTCCAGCTGAATGCTCCACCATTTAACACGAATACAAATCCTGCCTGAAACTTGAAATCATCAGGATCTGTCTGAAAACTAGCATCAACATATCCTTTGACTGCTAGTTCTCCATCCTTCCCACCATACACTAGGAATGCGTCTTTAGTTCTCCTCAGATATTTAAGGATACTCTTGATAGCAATCTAGTGCTCCTAGCCTGGGTTAGACTGATATCTGCTGGTACAGCTTAGTGCGAACGAGACGTCCGGTCTCGTGCATATCATGGCATACATGATGGATCCCACAGCCGTAGCATATGGGATCTTACTCATTTTGCTCAGATCATCAAGAGTCTTAGGACTCTGTTGCTTGCTGAGATTAATGCCATGCCGCATGGGTATGTATCCCTTCTTAGAATCAAGCATTGAGAATATTCTCAACACCTTATCTATGTAAGTGCTCTGACTTAGGCCCAATATTCTTTTAGGTCGATCTCTGTAGATCTTGATGCCCAAAATGAAAGCAGCATCACCTAAGTCCTTCATCGAGAAGCATTTCCCTAACCAAGCCTTAACCTCAAACAAGGTTAGGATGTCATTCCCGATGATCAATATGTCGTCGACATATAGCACTAGGAATACAATATTACTCCCACTCGCTTTCTTATATAAGCAAGGTTCAGTTTCGTTTTTTATAAAACCGAATTCCCTTACGGCTTCATGAAAACGAAGGTTCCAACTCCGTGAAGCTTGCTTTATGTCATAAATTGATCTAAGCAGCTTACAAATCTTTCTAGGATTCTCTGGATCAACAAAACCCTCAGGTTGTGTCATATACACATCCTCTTTTAAGTTCTTGTTAAGGAAGGCGATTTTGACATACATTTGCCATATCTTATAGTCGTATTATGTTGCAATGGCTAGAATGATCCGGATAGATTTGGCCATAGCTACTGGTGAGAAGGTTTCGTCATAATCGATACCTTCGATCTAGCGATAACCTTTCGCAACCAGTCTAGATTTATAGGTTTGAGGGTTTTCCATCCATATCGGTCTTGAGTTTATAGAGCCATTTACAACCGATGGGTTTTATCCCAGGGGTTTGATCCACCAAGCACCAGACTTGGTTGTCGTATATGGATTTCATTTCCTCATTCACGGCGTTCTGCCATTTTTTGGAGTCTGGACTGGCCAAAGCTGGTCTGTAGGTTGCTGGATCATCCTGATCCACTAATATCAAGTCATTTCCCTCAGTGGCTAGAAATCCATATCTGATGGGAGCTTGACGAGATCTCTCAAACCTTCTTGGACCCTCCGGAATAGGTGTGGGGATTGGTTCTTGATCAATGACCTCTTCTGGCTCCTGTATTTCTACATCCGACATAGTGGGTTATTCCGTATCACCTTGAATTTCTTCAAGATGCACGGCACTTCCACTAGCACTTTTGGAAATAAATTCCTTTTCCAAAAATACCCCTCATCGAGCAACAAAATCTTTGTTCTCGCTGAGTTTGTAGAAATAGTACCCCCTTGTTTCCTTGGGGTACCCCACAAAGACACACTTATCTGATTTGGGTTCGAGCTTATCGCCTAGCAGACGCTTGACGTAAGCTTCACATCCCCAAATCTTAAGGAAAGCTAATAAGGGTTTCTTCCCGTACCATACTTCGTATGGAGTGCTTTCCATTTCCTTTGTAGGAGCCCGATTCAAAATGAATGCGGCCGTCTCTAGGGAATAGCCCTAGAAGGAGATAGGGAGGTCAGCATGACTCATCATTAATCGAACCATGTCAATCAAGGTCCGATTTCTTCGTTCAGATACACCATTCATTTGAGGTGTTCCAGGCGGAGTCAATTCAGAGAGGATCCCTCACTCTTTTAAATGACTGTGAAATTCATGGTCCAAGTACTCACCGCTTCGGTCAGATCAAAGCGCTTTTATACTTTTACACAGTTGGTTTTGTGCTTCGTTCTGGAACTCTTTGAACTTGTCAAAGGTTTCCGATTTATGTCTCATAAGATAGACATACCCGTATGTACTAAAGTCATCAGTAAATGGAACGAAGTATTGAAAACCCCTTCTGGCGTGAGTGCTCATAGGTCCACACACATCGGAATGTATGAGACCTAATAAGTCACTAGCCCTTTCACCTAAACCAGCAAAAGGTGCCTTTGTCATTTTCCCATAAGGCATGACTCGCATCTCTCAATTGAAGTGAATTCAAACGGACTTAGAAGTCCACACTTGTGAAGTGTTGAGATGCGTTTCTGGCCTATATGGCCTAAACAGCAGTGCCATATCACAGTCTTGTTTAAATCATCGGATTTAACCCTTTTGTTACTTATATTATAAATTGAGCTAGTGTTAGTGTTTTGAATACTAAGAATATATAAACCACCAACCAACGATGCATTGCAGTAAAATATATTATTCTTAAAAGTATTGAAAATTCCATTATCAATAGAAAAACAATATCCTTCCTTGTCAAGCAAGGAAACAGAAATAATATTCTTGCGAAACGCAGGTACACAATGAACATTGTTTAATAATAAAACCAGCCAACTGGGCAAACTGAGACTAATGTTTCCTACGACAGTTGTTAAGACTTGATTGTCGTCACAAACTCGTAGGTCCACCTCGCCCCTGCCCACTTCTCTTCTACTTCACAGAGCTTGCACATTAACACAAATGTGAGATTTTGCACCGGTATCAAGTACCCAAGAATCTGAAGTAGATAAACTGAGATTGAGCTCAATAACAAAAATACATGATCATGAAGATGTGGAAGCTCCACCCTTCCTAAGAAACTGCTTGTGTTTCTTACAATCCTTCTTCTAGTGCCCATGTCCTTCGCAATAGAAGCAGACGACATCCTTCTTAGGATTCTCAACAGCCTTTGGAGCTGCTGGACCCTTAGGTTGTGGAATTTTCCCCGCTAGGTGCATAGGGACCTTATCCTTGCCCATGCTGGCTTTCTTGAAGCTCACTTGCTTATTGACCATAAGAACCTCGTTGGACTTGCCCTCGAAATTCTTTTCAGCACTCACGAGCATACCATGAAGCTCTGTCACAGTCTTATCCATGTCATGCATATTGTAATTTCCAACGAAATAACGATATGTCTCTGGAAGTGAATGCAACACAAAGTCTGCAGACATTTCCTTATCCACGGGATAACCGAGTCTGGTCAAGTGTTCCAATAGATGTTTCATCTTAAATACATGGGGACTGACAGGAGCTCTAGCCTTCAGCTTACAAGACATTATTTCACTGAAAGTGTCGTATCTTTCGACATGCGCTTTCTCTTTGAACATTTTCTCGATCTCTGCCATTAAGGCCTTAGGATCATCGGAAATGTCCAAGAACTGCTTTTGCAAGTAAGGCACCATACTGCCCATCATGATGCACTGCACGTCGATCCGGTTGCTAAGGAATTTCTGGCAGGTATCCCTTAGCGCCCTTGCAGCGTTCAGTGCTGGCTCAGTAGGTGGTTCGTGGGTAATAATATAATCTTTACGTTCATGCTTGAGAACGAGTCTCAAGTTCCTGTCCCAATCGAGAAAGTTTACGCCGTTAAGCTTATCCTGCTCGATTAGCGACCTAAGCGCGTTGTTACCAGAATGATTCGTGTTTGTCATTTATATGTACACAGTAAACAAAATTTTAATTAGTATTAATTAAAATTGAAGTTGGAGATTTAGTTATTAAACACTTTTTGATTCTGACTTTAGAATCTGAACCAAGATCCTATAATACTTTCAATTGAAGTGAACGGAGGCTCACTGCTCCAATTGAGAGCATCAAGGTTTGTATTGTAAGTACGTGGCATACCCTATACTGATACCCTAGGTAAGCCTTGGCTGACAATCGTAGACAAGTCTACCAAGCTTGAACTATGGATAGAACTAATGTGGCTACTACGCAGAGGCGCACACACCCACACAGAACTACCCATCTCATCCAGACTTCTCCTCTATGAATGTTACGCGGAGGCTTACCGACATCCATAAGGTCAAAGCCCTTTTGAGTGCCCAAACTTAGATGGTATCACGCTTTACTTGTAATTACTTGCGTTTAAGTGAATTATAACAGTCTGATTGTATATCGATACAATCTTAATCTGGAATCATCAATTGCAAATTCATGCAAAGATGATCCCTTAGAGCAGGTTACATGCAAGTCTGATTAAATACCGGTTTTTAATCTTTGCATGTGGGTGATAGCAAATCATACATAAACTTGTATATTAAACTATCATACATATAAATGTAACGGTAAATTATGCATAACTAAGCCAATCTTAAGTTCCTAAGAATCTAGCAAAACTGGTGCTAAAGACTTGGTCTTCAAGGTCCAGACTTGCCCATTCTTGTGGACTCCCACTGGCTTCGAGCCTTCCTCTTGACTTGTTTCTTGCGTCGGTCTTCGTGATTACAAATTCAAATAAAATAAATAAATTACAAATCACGACACGCATACCGTATTTACTACAACCCAAAATTTAGCAACACGCAGGTTGCAAAACCGAAATTAAAATACAAGTCTAGAGGGCTTAGCTATACATCATATGGAAAACATCATGTTATCAAAGATCATGTGATCACTCAGCATGCTTATCAAACAACAAATTTTTTCCAATTTTATCTTAAATGTGGAAAAATTCCGGTTTATCGAAACCGAACGGTTTAAGTAATTAATTGAATGTTGAACCGGTTCATTCTGGTTTATTGAAACCGAACCAAATCAGAAAAATAAAAATTTAGGGCTTTAAATATTCTCGCGAATTGGCCGGTTCAGCTCGAATCTGGTCGAGCCGAACCGGCCCAACCGAGGTCGCCCGCGGAGGCAACCATGGTGGCCCGCGGGGCTGACTGTGGCCGCACACGGGAGCGACCATGGTGGCCCGTGAGAGATGCCATGGTCGCCCTTAGGGCAGACCCTGGTTGCCCGCGAGGCAACCATAGTGGCCCGCGAGGGGTGCCATAATCGCCCGCGAGGGCAGATCGTGGTCGCCCGCGGCAGCGACCATGGTGGCCTGCGAGGGCTGCCATGGTCGTCCGTAGGGAACTTTGTCAGCCCTTGGTGTCGGCCATGGTCTGCCCTAAGGCATTCCATGGTCCACCAAGAGTCTCGACCCTGGTTAGCCATGGCTCGGCCTAAACTAACCCGAAACAGCCCCAGAAATTAATTTTTGGAATTTTCAAAATTAATGAAATCTGAATTTTTTTTCAATTTCATTGTTATTCAAATGATGAACACAAGAACATAATTAAAAATTTCAGATTAAGCACAATGAATTAAACTCATAACAACCACGTTTTGATACCACTAAAAGGGATTCCCATGGGTTCCAAGCAATAATTTCATGCAGCGGTATGAAATTGAACCATGGAAATCGAATAAAACACATGATCTTAATGAGAAATTCAGCATGCAATCAAACTTTTCAAAACTAAAAATTTACATTTTAATTGATTAAAACACAAGAGGAGTGTTTTCTCTCACTCTCTTGCTAATGAAATTGAGAAGAATAAGATAAAGTTGGCTATGGAGGAATGGAGAGGGAGGGATAGCAATGTGTAGGGAATGGGAGGAGAGATTGCCGAAATTATGAGCCAAAATAAGAATAAAAGATTTTGTAATTATCACAAAAAATATGATTTTGAATATTAAATAAATAACTACACAACTTACCCATTTAAACTCATAATCGCATTCTTGCCCCATTCATGAATTAAAACCCTAAATGAGCTTCAAGCCCATTAAACCAAATCCAAATTAAAACCCACATAATTGAGTTATAATTATGGTTTAGCTAAACCGATCCAATTTCCCCAACTCGATTTCTTCAGCCGTATGGTTAATAAACCTAGGCCAGAAATCAACCGAATCGTTTTCAATTTTACTAAACCGAAAAGCGGATTCTCCCAATTTCCATCATTGCTTATTTGTCACGTACTGTACTTAAAACGTGTGACCCTCTAGGCTCACGACTCGTTGGCAGACTTGTAAAATTACTATATTACCCATTCCATCATAAGTTGTCTCTAGCAAGACATTATGATTACCCAACTTTCGTGATTATCGATTATTCGACTTAACCTGTTATCGTACATGTCACTGTCCTTTTGTCAAACCGATATCCAGATTGATCAATAGGCATAGAATTGTCACCCTAATTTATCAATCAGTGTTTCTTTATATCTGAGATGACTGAAAACTGATACTAAGGTATCACATGCACGGTCGTGCTATTCCTTCAGTCATACTCATCAAGTGGCCTAAACGGATATCTTTCTCATACCGGAGTATGAGTGATAAATTCCTCATACGCCTTTCGAGTTCACAAATGCAATTAATATCCAAGCCAATCAAAGTCGTTATAGCTACCCTTTTACAGGTAACGTTAGACTAGGTCAAACTTAGGTATTCTTTACACATTGCACACAAAGACTTTTTGGTCTTAGGGTATAATGACAAGCTACGGTCTGTGAGTATCTCATGACTTGATCTATGTTGCATACTCACAATCGGGTTGTCGGATATCTTCGACATGATGATATCTATGATATAACTCCGGCACGCACTTTGCCACGGTCAGTAGACCATGATCACAAGGAGTTGGTCTCATACTGATCGCTTCTGAAGAAGCTTAGCTGATCAAGGACTTATCGAATGCAATTCTTTCTGATCTACAATTCTACTATAAGTGGTTATACACATAATGATATAGATCAAATTACATTAGATATAGTACTACAACACATTAGTAATATAATGTCTTTTATTATATCGAAAAATTATGTACATTACAATATAGATTGAGGAATTACATTGGACTAGGGCATAATCCTAGCACGCATCAAGCTGGGCATGAGAGGGGCATTAGCTTCAAGAGAACTAGTGGGAGCTCGGTCAAGTCCACACAGACTGATCGAACAAGAAAGGGTTCCGAGTGTTAGGATTATGCCCTAGTTCAATGTAATAAGTTAATATACATTGTAATGTTTACTCATTTTTCGAGCTAATAAAACGGCATCATATTACTAATGTGTTGTAGTAATATATTAGATATAATTTGATCTATATCATTATGTGTGTCATCACTAATAGTAGAACTGTAGATCTGAAAGAATTACATTTAATGAGTCCATGATCAGTCAAGGTTCATTAAGAAGCGATCAGTATGAGGCTAACTCTTTATGATCACGCTCTACTGATCATGGCAAGGTAGTGCCGGAGTTAGATCATAGATATCATCAGGGAGATGATATTGGATGACCCGATGGTGAGTATGCGACATAGATACTGTCATGAGCATACTCACAGATTGTAGCTTGTCATTATATCCTAAGACCAATGAGTCTTTTTGATAACTATGTAATGAATCTCTAAGTTTGACCTAGTCTAACGTTACCTATAAAAGGGTAGCCATAAGCTCTCTAATTGTCTTGGTTATGAATTACATGAGTGAGCTCGAATGACGGCTGAGGGATTTATCACCCATACTCCAGCATACCCATGTAGGAGAAACTTTAGTATCAGTTTTCAGTCATTTCAGATATCAAGAAACAGTGATTGATAAATTAGGATTACGGATCTATGCCTTTTGATCAATCTGGATATTGGTATGATAAAGGATAGTGACATGTACGATAAGAGGTTAAGTCGAATCATCGATAATCACGGATGTTGGGTAATCATAATGTCTTGCTAGAGGCAAATTATGATAGAAAAGGTAAAATGGTAATTTTACCAGTCAAGGAGGTGTATGCAACATTAGCTCGATAGACTAGATTTTTTGGTCTCCATTCAGGGCGGGATGTTTTCTGAGGAGTCGAGAGATGACCTTGATATCTCCTTTGATTTTGTGGTAACTGAGCTTGCTTCTTCCCATGGAGTTGAAAGCAAAATGGTCTGATGTGACCCCTTCGACCACAGTAATGACATATCCACTGATATTGATATGCTGGATTTCTGGCATATCGATGTCTGCCTGGAGGATGTCTTTTGGCAGTTGATTGACAATAACATGTTATAGAAGATGTCACGACATTTGTTGTAGGTTGTCCTGTAGGATGTGTCGTGTCATCTTGTAGTTTCTTATCAGCCATGGCTTGTTGTGGGACAAACTTTGTGAGTGCTGATGAGGAGGTATTATGTGTGTACTCTAGTTCCGTCATATCTTTGGACTGCTTTCCTATAGATAGGATTTTGTCAAGACATTCTGAACTAGGATTCATCATCTTTACTGATTTAGTCATAAGACTAATTTCTCCATTAAGTCTGGTAATTTCGCGTTTTAGCTCCACAATTGTCTTTAGGAATCTAGACTTGTCGTTGGTAAGAATGATGATTCGTTCTCCTTGTTGATCAAGGATTAGAGTTTCCTTGACCCATCTGGTATGCAAGCTTTTGTATGCCTCAACCAGTTGCTCTTTAGTCCAATTCTCGTTTGGAGTTGGATGATGGAGATCAGCATTCATACTAGCAGAGTTATCAATGTTACATACATAAATGGTAGTAGTGAATGCAACAAAATTGCTTACCTCCTCAGAACCACTATCTTCATTGTCATCATCTGATAAGGTAACATTATATCCTCGTTTTTGTCGTTTGAGAAAATTTGGACATTCTCTGCGAAGATGACCAAATCCTTCACATTCATGACACTGAGGTCCTTTGTTCTTGCTGTTTTCCTCTCCGCTTCTGTTTGGTTTGTCAAGACTTCCTCCTGACAGAGCTTTCTGTGGAGCTTTGCTTCTGGCATCTGTTGTAACATTCCTTCCGCCCATTCGACTGAATCTTCTCATGACTTTGTTGTAATTTTTTGTGAGAAAAGCCATTGTAGCATCGATGTCTTCGTCAGAGTCAGAATCCTCAGATTCTGGTTGCTTGTGTGTTGAGCTTTTGAAGGAAACTCCTTTATTCCTTTTGTCGATATTGGGCAGAGATAGCTCATAGGTCATAAGAGATCCCATCAGTTCATCAAATTTTAAGATCTTGAGGTCATGAACTTCCTTAATTGCGGTGATCTTCATCTTAAATCTAGGGTTAAGAGCACACAGGGTTTTTCTAACCAGTTTTTCATCGGACATTGGTTCGCCTAGAGAATAGCATTCATTGGATAGCTCTCGAATTCGAACGTTGAATTTGGCGATTGATTCGTCCTCTTTCATGACAAGGGCTTCGAAGTTGGTTGTCAAGTATTGCAGCTTTTCTTCTCGAACCTTGGTTGTTCCTTCATATGCAACAGCCAGGATATCCTATGCGGATTTGGCAGTTGTGCATGTGTTGATTAGTCTGAATACGTTCTTGTCAACACCATTAAAATAGCATTTAGGGCTCAAGAGTTTCCCAGTGATTCCTCGTCTTCGTTATCAGTCCAGTCTTTTTCGGGTTTTGGGCCAATAGGGTTACCATCATTATCACTGAGTTGTGGGGCATTCCAACCATTGATCACAGCCTTCCATGTTTTGTTGTCAAGGGACTTCATGAAGACACACATGCGAGCCTTCCAATAGCCGTAGTTACTTCCATCTAGAACAAGTGGTCGGTTGATGGATCCTGCTTCTCTGGTATTGTCCATCTTGATGATCAAAATATTTGTTTAGGAACTCACCTAAAGCTGTAGGTGCCCCCTCTAATACCAATTGAAAATTTGATCAGGTAGTTGTGCAAGATCCCACACACAATGTCATGTATAAAACTATACATAACATACAAGTACCTATGATATTTGTTGCGTAGATAAAGCAGGACAGTAAATATAAAATGTAATAAACAACGTCACGGCAAATTGTTTACCTAGTTCAGTGCAACGCCACCTACATCTGGGGGATTTCAGCCTAGTGGAAAGGTTTCACTATCAGCAATACGTCAAAACATACAAGTACGTATGATCATACCAAGATCTATACTTTATGCTACTTATTACACGTGCAAACCTATCTCAGGGTCTCCCCCTGAATCCAAGACTCCGTCTTGATTCTACTCTTCGAGCAATCGCCTTGCTCTGTCGGTTCAAGTCGTCGTTGAACGTTGTGGTTGCGTGCAGTCTTAACTCACGCGATCAGTAAACCTTCAATCACCTAACTCTCAATAGCTATGGTGATACACAATATCCTTAGCACAATCCACAACCTCTCAGCCCGCAAACCTTCATGTCTAAGAGCTTTGTAAATTATTGCTAGGAAACAATAAAAGAACCATACGATTGCTAAGGGGGTAGCTTAAGCTTTTATAGCAATCGAGCATGAGTACTAACCCTAATGGGTTTCCTCTTTATCACCGTCTTTCTTCTTTCCAGAATCGGAGACGTTCTAGAACTTTTCATAATTCCTAATCATAGTCGTACTTTCTGCAGAACATGGACTTTCCTGATTTCCGTCGAACAGGATGTTTGCCGAGATGTCGCTAACAATGTCATACAAGATGCCGCATACAATGTTTCGACATTCTTTATGACATCTTTTCTAGTTCCTTAAAAATAAGCCAATCACCAAAAAACGTCGTAACTACAGTTGTAAGGACCTCTCCCGGGCAGTTAGACTAAAATCTGGGAAAATTCAAAATTTTTGAATAGTGACCAGATCGAGTCTGAACCTGACCCCGAGAGTTGTTTTGGACATAAGATGACGTTATTTTCGACCAAGCTAAGTTCAGGGCGACTAAAGACCACTTCGTGACCCATTCGGGGAAAGTTGACTTAGGTTGACTTTTTGCCGGAAAAGTCAACCGAGGACGTTTTGGGCGATTCTGGACTCGTTAAGTCCCGAATCGCAAAACGGTCGATACAGTATTCTTAGTTAGCCCATTTTAAGTCACTCGGGAGATTTGCTGAAATCTCGATAAAAGTGCCCGTTCGGGGTCCGAAACGTCCGATTTTGGGAAATCTGATCCGTTTTCGGTTGGTGGAAAAGGTGACCGATGTGATTGATGGGTTAGGTATCAAGGGGACAAGGAAGTGACTTGTTGGGTGTGGGCTTTGGTGATGTTGGGAAAGAGGAAAAATGGTTGATTTTTGGGTTTTCATTTTATTTAATTAAGTAATTAATTAAATAAAATGTGTTGTTATACGGAGGGGGAGCTCCCATTTCATCCGAGAACAACCAAGAGAAAGAAAGGGAGAAGAGAAGAAAGAAGGAGAGAGAAAGAGAAAGAGAGAGAAAGAGAAAGAGGGAAGGAGAAGGAGGGTCCGGCCAAGCAAGGAGGATTTCCCGTCAATCCGTCCGTCATTTCTTCGAGATTTCTTCGTATTCGGAATCTCGGCATCGAGGACTACAAGAGGTATGGTTCTCTTTTCGATTTGGAGTAGTTTGGTTCGTGGGTTTTAAGTAGAATTGTGTTGTTTTAAGTTTAGTTAGACACTAGAGATGATTAGGCATGTTTTAAGACAAATTTGAACAAATTCCGGTGACCGGAGGGTCGCCGGAGCTCCGGCCAAGTTGGTGGCTGATTCCGGTGGCCATGGAACGCTGACTCGAAGTGCTTCAACCTTCATCTTGTGAGTTTTTCCAAAGGAGCAACGGTTTGGGAGCTAGAAGCCCGGGAAGTGACTGAACCGCTGAATCTGTCCAGCCGGACGGACAATCTGTTTTGCTCCGGACGAAGCCGTTCCATTTCGAACTTGGTTCCGAGCAAAACATGAAGTTTGTAGAGGACTGGCAGAGCTTCAACTTTCATGTTTACGTGTTTTCCAGACGAGCTACGGATTTGGAGCTGCAAGTCCGGGAAGTGGACTGTTCGGCCGAATCTGTCTCTGGATAGATTCGAAGTAAATCCCGTAGCTCGATTTTGTTTCCCGAGAGTTAATGTGGTGGCTTGTGTGGGGCCCACGAGCCCGGGGCTCGGGTTTTGTGAGTTCGGGTGGTCCCGGGTGACCCCCGAGTCGATAACTTGCGTATTTGATAATTTCCGGATTTAAATTGTGAAAGACGGTTTTTCCACCAATAACTTTAATTGAAGTATTTTTAACGCTCGGGTGTCGGAATTCGATTCCGTTAATTGCATTGGTCTTAGAATATTAAATGAGGAGTTTAGAAACAAGTTTCGTAATTTTCGGAGTCCCGAGGGTCAAAAACTCGTTTCCGGGCAGATTGGGTGTTCCGGGGAAAATGGGTCATTCCGGACCCATTTTGGCTACTTTGATTAATTTGAAGTGTGTCCAAGTGTTAGGCACTTGTTGGAGTACACTTGTAAATTTATTGCATTCGTTTCGGAGTCTGTTTGAGTTTTTAATTATTGAATATAATTATTAGTTGATATTGACGCTCGCGGGAAAGGCAAGGCGTGAATAGCTCGAGCGGGAGGCTAGGAGCGTACGTGGAGCTTTCCTAAGGTAGGGGGACATAGCTACCTAGACTATATGGCTTGATGCCTTTTTTTGATTATATATGTGTGTATATATACGTGCGAGCATGATTTGGCACTATGGTAGTGGCGTGAATATGCTTGGTGTGATTATACGCGAATAGTGAGATTTGCATGTAGACTCTGTTGAGTCGTAACCTGTTTTGTTACTGCTTTTCATTATCCGGTTTATTACTTTATTTTGTAAAACACTCGGTGAGGTGGCGTTATGCCTCACCATTATGGTATTTATTTATGAGTTACTTGCTTCATTTTCAAAGGATGTTTTGATGGAATTGTTTTAGAACTGGTTTACTTACTTGTGCAATCACCTTTAAGTTAGGGACGCCTAAACTAAAGGTGTTGACTTTGTGCGAGTATAGTTATGATACACTCGAGGACGCTCGAGGTGTTTCATAACTATTTCGTATATGTATCTTCGTTTATGTATTATCGATACTTGTATTTTATCGCGTGACGACTAAGATTCGGAGAACCGAATCTTGGGGCGTTACAGTTTGGTATCAGAGGCTCAGGTTCAACACCTGTGTGCCTTGCGTCGACACGTCGGGTAGAGTCAGTAATAGGAGAGTATTACGTGGCTTTGGTCTTTGAGTTTTGTGGTGTTAAGTTGGTCAGTAGTGAGTTAGCCTGACAACTTATGTGCAGTGGTGTGACTGTATGACTTGAGAAATGATGGACAGGTTGTGGTACTGTGATAGTACATGAGGTTGCTTGTTAACGTGAGTATATTATTGACATGTTTGATTGATGACATGTGTTGACTGGTGGGCATGTTAGTGAGAACATTTCCGGTTGGTATTACTACGCTAGGATATTAGTACCTAGTATGATTAGTAATGGTAGAAAATCAGTGAAGTTCCATTGTCCTTTAGCGCGAAGTCCGCTTGATCGTGGATCCTGATTGTGATCTCATTTCCGTGCAGTAGTGCACATGGCGCCGAAGACTAGGCGAGGAGGTACCAGGGGGAGGGGAGCGTCGAGGGCGACTCAGGGAGCTCGAGTTGCCGAGCCCGTGGAGCAGACCACTGGTATCGAGACACAGTCCACGGAGACTGCCACCGGCAGTGCTGGGCAGGCGGGAACTCCCATGGGGATGCCCGCTGCCTCGACGACCACTCCCGACAGGGTCCCGATGGGGGAAGAGCTGTTGAGGTCGATACAGTCCCTGACCGAGGTCATGGGGCGGAGGGCAGCTAGGTCCACCACACCTGAGGCAGCACCAGTTCGGGCTGCAGTACAGCCGTCGCACGCATTGCGAGACTTCCTACGACTGCCGAGCAGTGGCTACAGCAGATCACTCGGGACCTGGACACCACAGGGGTCAACGAGGGGAGCATCCGCATCACTTTAGCTGTTCACCAGCTGAAGGGCGATGCCTACTACTGGTGGGAGCGGGCGAGGGCCCGGGTTGGGCAGGACTTTGAGGAGTTCCGGGAGGTCTTCCTCGAGAGCTACTTTCCAGAGTCGGCGCGGGATAGCCGGCAGCAGCAGTTCCTGGAACTGCACCAGGAGACCCTGACGGTTGCCGAGTACGAGGCCCGTTTCACGGCCTTGTCGAGATTTGCTCCGGATCTGGTGAGGTCCGATGCGAGCCGTTGCAAACAGTTCGAGCGGGGGCTGAGGCCTGAAATCTTTGACCGGATCCTTGCTCTTAGGATCCGAGTGTACTCTGTGATAGTGGACACCGCCGCAGCCATCGAGGAGGGGATGGCAGAGACCCGACGTATCCGTGCACAGAGGCCCCGACCGAGTGGCCCTTCGGAGTCTAGAGACTTCAAGAGGCCCCGTCATTCGGGCTTTCCGCCACAGCAGGCTGGACGGATGGAGCAGAGGCCGCTGGCTTCGCTAGACACAGCAGCTGCCAGCTCGGCAGGATCGAGACCACCAACCACTTGCTACATGTGCGGGCAGACGGGACATCTTTGTCGGGAGTGCCCACAGAGGCATGGGACTGCGAGGCAGAGTTAGGGCGGACAGCCCAGATCGCTGGCGGGAAGGCCGGGAAGTCAGGCCGGGTCTCAGGGAGGCCGGGCCAGCGCAGGACCGCCCACATGCTATAGGTGCAGACGCCTCGGGCACATTGCCAAGGACTGCCCCTCAAAGGGCGCTACACCGGTACAGTCATCCGCATCACGGCAGGACTACCGGCCCAGGCAGGGAAACGCACCAGCACGGTCGGCAGGGCCGAGTTCCGGGCAAGGGCAGAAGACACGAGGCAGAGTATATTCTGTTGCGGGCCAGACTGAGACGCCACAGCCTGATGACCAGAGATCAGCGCAGGGTACGTTTCTTGTTTTTAATTCGTGGGCGTCTATTCTCATAGACACAGGTGCCTCGAATTCTTTTATCTCTGGACGGTTTGCACGGTCCCTGGCATTGAGGGTCGAGTCTTTGAGTCCGCCCCTGCGTGTTGATACACCTTTGGGGGACGACACTGTTCTAGACAGGGTCTGCAAGGCATGCGAGGTGCGCATAGCCGACCATCCCCTTGTGGGGGATCTGATTGTACTTGACATGACGACATTCGACGTCATCCTGGGTATGGACTGGTTGAGACGGTACCGAGCGATCATCGACTGTTACAAGAGGAGAGTGATAGTATCGAGCGGTGGCTCTACTATCACATGTCCATTAGGGAGTCGGAGTGGAGTCCTACTTGCAGCACTATCTATAGCGGGCAGCGGCCCGACGGGCGGAGGCCGAGGACTACCACGGGTTGTTGATGAGTTTGCGGGCGTGTTCCCAGACGATCTGAGCGGTTTGCCACCAGTGCGAGAGGTATAGTTCGCGATCGAGTTGTTGCCGGGAACGGCGCTTATTTCTGTGGCACCCTACCGTTTCGCTCCCGCGGAACTCGAGGAGTTGAAGAGTCAACTCCAGGAGCTACAGGAAAAGGGGTTCATCCGGCCGAGCACTTCGCCTTGGGGTGCTCCGGCGTTATTCGTGAAGAAGAAGGAAGGTTCACTCCGGATGTGCATCGATTACCGGAAGCTGAACAGGGCGACAGTAAAGAACCGTTATCCGATGCCGCGGATAGACGATCTCTTCGACCAGCTCAGGGGTTCGAAATGCTTTTCCAGGATCGACCTGCGATCTGGTTATCATCAGTTGAGGGTGCGAGAGGAGGACATCCAGAAGACGGCATTCAGGACACGGTATGGCCACTTCGAGTTCTTGGTGATGCCGTTCGGTTTGACCAACGCTCCAGCAGCGTTCATGGACCTGATGACACGGATCTTCCGGCCTTACCTTGACCAGTTCGTCATCGTGTTCGTAGACGACATCCTTATCTACTCTCCGGACGAGAGGACTCACGAGGCACATCTGAGGATCGTGCTTCAGCTACTCCTATCGCACCAGCTTTACGCGAAGTTGGAGAAGTGTGAGTTCTGGCTCACTGAGGTGAGGTTCCTCGGGCATGTAGTGTCCAGCGACGGTATCTTTGTTGACCCGGTGAAGATTGAGGCAGTCTCGAGATGGGCACAGCCGACGAGCGTGTTCGAGATTCGTAGTTTCTTGGGGTTAGCAGGTTATTACAGAAGGTTCGTGAAGGATTTCTCAAGACTGGCAGCACCGTTGACTCACCTTACACGGAAGGGAGTTAAGTTTGAGTGGGACGAGTCCTGTGAGAACTCATTCTTGGAGCTGAAGACTCTGTTGACCACGGCTCCAGTGCTGATAGTACCAGAGCGAGGCATAGGCTACGACGTCTACTGTGACGCGTCCGGCGAGGGACTGGGTATTGTGCTGATGCAACTGGGGAAGGTGGTAGTGTTCGGGTCCCGACAGTTGAGAGTGCACAAGAAGAACTATCCGACGCACGACCTGGAACTTGCGGCAATCGTATTTGCACTAAAGTTATGGCGTCACTACCTCTATGGCGAGAAATTTCAGGTCTTCTCTGATCACAAGAGCCTGAAGTACCTCTTTTCTCAGAAGGACCTCAACATGAGACAGCGGCGCTGGATGGAGCTGATTGAGGACTACGACTTTGACCTGCTTTACCACCCGAGCAAGGCAAATGTTGTTGCCGACGCCCTCAGCAGGAAGTCACTCCACAGTCTCGTTTCCGTAGCTGTACGGGAATGGAAGATGCTGGGAGAACTCGGCGAGTTCAAGATGGAGCTAGAGGAAGTCACAAGGCAGGTGGCTCTGTGTTCCTTAGTAGCGCAGCCAGATTTGATCAGCAGGGTACTCGAGGCGCAGATCGAGGATGCGGAATCAGTGACATTCCGAGAAAGGTTGACCAGCGGAAGCGAGTCCGAAGGGTGGTCACTAGGCAACGATCAGGGTCTTCGCTTCCAGAGCAGACTGTTTGTGCCCCAGAGTCTCCGCGAGGCGGTACTACGTGAGTCGCACAGCTCGCGACTCACAGTACATCCCGGGGGGACTAAGATGTACCACGACATCAGACGCCACTTCTGGTGGAGCGGGATGAAGCGCGAGATAGCGGAATTTGTGGCGAGATGCCTTACTTGTCAGCAGGTGAAGATCGAGCACCAGAGACCAGCAGGTCCGCTACAGCCACTAGAGATCGCTGAGTGGAAATGGGAGCATATCACCATGGACTTCGTGTGCGGTTTGCAGAGGTCTACGAGGGGCAATGATGCTGTTTGGGTAGTGGTTGATAGACTGACGAAGTCCGCTCACTTCCTGCCTATGAAGATGACGGACCCAGTGGACAAGCTGAGCAGGCTGTATGTGCGCGAGATAGTCAGACTACACGGGGTGCCGGTGTCGATAGTGTCGGACCAAGACCCTCGCTTTACATCGCGATTCTGGGACAGCCTTCAGGGCGCTATGGGGACGAATATTCGGCTGAGTACCGCTTACCACCCGCAGACTGATGGTCAGTCAGAGCGAGTGATCCAGATCCTGGAGGACATGCTCCGGGCATGTATTCTGGACTTCCATGGAGCGTGGGAGGATCACTTGCCACTAGCAGAGTTCGCCTACAACAACAGCTACCAGGCCAGCATTCAGATGGCACCATTCGAGGCGTTGTATGGTAGGCCGTGTCGTTCACCCGTCTGTTGGGCGGAGGTGGGCGACAAGAGCCTGTTAGGACCTGATCTGGTTAGGGAGACTACCGAGAAGGTAGCCCTGATCCGAGAACGGTTGAAGACGGCGCAGAGCAGACAGAAGAGTTACGCGGACAGGAGGCGTCGACCGCTTGAGTTCGAAGTGGGCGACCATGTCTTCTTGAAGGTTAGCCCGAAGAAGGGGCTGATCAGGTTCAAGAAGGCAAGGAGCGACGGGAAGTTGTCGCCGAGGTACATTGGGCCCTTCGAGATCATTTCCAGAGTGGGAGCTGTGGTTTACCGGCTTGCTTTGCCACCATCCCTTGCGGCAGTGCATAACGTTTTCCATGTATCCATGCTGAGGAAGTACCACCACGACCCGTCACACGTGATAGCTAGGGCTGAGCTAGAGTTGACTCCGGATGCGACTTATGAGGAACGGCCAGTTCGGATCTTGGACTCTCGCGATCAGGTGCTGAGAGGCAAGACCATCCCGTTAGTGCGAGTGCTGTGGCAGCATCACGGGGAGGGGGAGTCGACGTGGGAGCGGGCAGACGAGATTCGCGCCAAGTATCCCCGACTCTTCGAGAATTGAGGTACGTCCTTAACTCTGTTTAATTTCGCGGACGAAATTCCTTTAAGGGGGTAGGTTGTAAGGACCTCTCCCGGGCAGTTAGACTAAAATCTGGGAAAATTCAATATTTTTGAATAGTGACCAGATCGAGTCTGAACCTGACCCCGAGAGTTGTTTTGGACATAAGATGACGTTAATTTCGACCAAGCTAAGTTCAGGGCGACTAAAGACCACTTCGTGACCCATTCGGGGAAAGTTGACTTAGGTTGACTTTTTGCCGGAAAAGTCAACCGAGGACGTTTTGGGCGATTCTGGACTCGTTGAGTCCCGAATCGCAAAACAGTCGATGCAGTATCCTTAGTTAGCACATTATAAGTCACTCGGGAGATTTTGCTGAAATCTCGATAAAAGTGCCCGTTCGGGGTCCGAAACGTCCGATTTTGGGAAATCTGATCCGTTTTCGGTTGGTGGAAAAGGTGACCGATGTGATTGATGGGTTAGGTATCAAGGGGACAAGGAAGTGACTTGTTGGGTGTGGGATTTGGTGATGTTGGGAAAGAGGAAAAAGGGTTGATTTTTGGGTTTTCATTTTATTTAATTAAGTAATTAATTAAATAAAATGTGTTGTTATAAGGAGGGGGAGCTCCCATTTCATCCGAGAACAACCAAGAGAAAGAGAGGGAGAAGAGAAGAAAGAAGGAGAGAGAAAGAGAAAGAGAAAGAGAAAGAGAAAGAGGGAAGGAGAAGGAGGGTCCGGCCAAGCAAGGAGGATTTCCCGTCAATCCGTCCGTCGTTTCTTCGAGATTTCTTCGTATTCGGAATCCCGGCATCGAGGACTACAAGAGGTATGGTTCTCTTTTCGATTTGGAGTAGTTTGGCTCGTGGGTTTTAAGTAGAAATGTGTTGTTTTAAGTTTAGTTAGACACTAGAGATGATTAGGCATGTTTTAAGACAAATTTGAACAAATTCCGGTGACCGGAGGGTCGCCGGAGCTCCGGCCACGTTGGTGACTGATTCCGGTGGCCATGGAACGCTGACTCGAAGTGCTTCAACCTTCATCTTGTGAGTTTTTCCAAAGGAGCAATGGTTTGGGAGCTAGAAGCCCGGGAAGTGACTGAACCGCTGAATCTGTCCAGCCGGACGGACAATCTGTTTTGCTCCGGACGAAGCCGTTCCAGTTCGAACTTGGTTCCGAGCAAAACATGAAGTTTGTAGAGGACTGGCAGAGCTTCAACTTTCATGTTTACGTGTTTTCCAGACGAGCTACGGATTTGGAGCTGCAAGTCCGGGAAGTGGACTGTTCTGCCGAATCTGTCTCTGGACAGATTCGAAGTAAATCCCGTAGCTCGATTTTGTTTCCCGAGAGTTAATGTAGTGGCTTGTGTGGGGCCCACGAGCCCGGGGCTCGGGTTTTGTGAGTTCGGGTGGTCCCGGGTGACCCCCGAGTCGATAACTTGCGTATTTGATAATTTTCGGATTTAAATTGTGAAAGACGGTTTTTCCACCAATAATTTTAATTGAAGTATTTTTAACGCTCGGGTGTCGGAATTCGATTCCGTTAATTGCATTGGTCTTAGAATATGAAATGAGGAGTTTAGAAACAAGTTTCGTAATTTTCGGAGTCCCGAGGGTCAAAAACTCGTTTCCGGACAGATTGGGTGTTTCGGGGAAAATGGGTCATTCCGGACCCATTTTGGCTACTTTGATTAATTTGAAGTGTGTCCAAGTGTTAGGCACTTGTTGGAGTACACTTGTAAATTTATTGCATTCGTTTCGGAGTCTGTTTGAGTTTTTAATTATTGAATATAATTATTAGTTGATATTGACGCTCGCGGGAAAGGCAAGGCGTGAATAGCTCGAGCGGGAGGCTAGGAGCGTACGTGGAGCTTTCCTAAGGTAGGGGGACATAGCTACCTAGGCTATATGGCTTGATGCCTTTGTTTGATTATATATGTGTGTATATATACGTGTGAGCATGATTTGGCACTATGGTAGTGGCGTGAATATGCTTGGTGTGATTATACGCGAATAGTGAGATTTGCATGATAATGTTGGGTGAATTAGTTTAGTATAACTCTGAATTGATTGTATGCACGGGATTGTGCCAGGTATTATATTATTTGCTTTTTAGACGATGATTTATTCCGTCTTGCACCTAGTATGTTTTCTGCATGAGTATGGTGTGATACTTGTGTTATAGGTGGTGTGTAAGGTAAACCGAGTTGAGGGTGGATTCCCTTGATCGAGATCGGTTACCTTTATTTGTGGTAAGGGTCAACCGAGCTGAGGGTGGACTCCCTTAGTTGTGATCGGTTACCTTTATTTAGGTGTAAGGTAAACCGAGTTGAGGGTGGATTCCCTTGATCGAGATCAGTTACCTTTATCTTTGTGGGAAAGGTCAACCGAGCTGAGGGTGGACTCCCTTAGTTGTGATCGGTTACCTTTATTTAGGTGTAAGGTAAACCGAGTTGAGGGTGGATTCCCTTGATCGAGATCGGTTACCTTTATCTTTGTGGGAAAGGTCAACCGAGCTGAGGGTGGACTCCCTTAGTTGTGATCGGTTGCCTTTATTTAGGTGTAAGGTGAATCGAGTTGAGGGTGGACTCCCTTGATCGAGATCGGTTACCTTTACCTAAGGGATGGTGAACCGAGGCAAGGGTGGATTCCCTGGGCTGAAATCGGTTACCCTAGGGTGTAGTTATATATGTTATACAACTACTTTTGCATTGTTATCATCTTGTGTATGTGCGATGTTTGAGTCTTGGAGGTAGCGTGTTCACCCCTACAACTTGTGCAGGTTATGGATGCGTTTAGATCTTTTGACTGGGAGCTTGGGGGCGTGTCGTGTCGACGTGTCTTTGCCAGTGGTGTTTGGTCGGCTGTTGTAGACTCTGTTGAGTCGTAACCTGTTTTGTTACTGCTTTTCATTATCCGGTTTATTACTTTATTTTGTAAAACACTCGGTGAGGTGGCGTTATGCCTCACCATTATGGTATTTATTTATGAGTTACTTGCTTCATTTTCAAAGGATGTTTTGATGGAATTGTTTTAGAACTGGTTTACTTACTTGTGCAATCACCTTTAAGTTAGGGACGCGTAGACTAAAGGTGTTGACTTTGTGCGAGTATAGTTTTGATACACTCGAGGACGCTCGAGGTGTTTCATAACTATTTCGTATATGTATCTTCGTTTATGTATTATCGATACTTGTATTTTATCGCGTGACGACTAAGATTCGGAGAACCGGATCTTGGGGCGTTACAACAGTTCATTTTATATGCTGAATTTTTATCACATAAGATCTTGTATTCGAATTCCATGGTTAGATTCTTGTCTGCTGCATGTTATTTAATCTATGGAACCCATGGAATTCCTTCAGTGGTATCAGAGGCTGGTTGTTTGTGATATTGATTTTGAGCATGATTAGGGTTTGTAATATTCGTTAATTTTTCAAGTATAATTTGGATTTAATTGTGCATGAAAACATGAAAAAAAATCAGATTTTTATTAGTTGATTTTGAAAGTTAAAATTGATTTTTAGGGCTGATTTGGGTTAGCCATGGCCGAGACCCTTGGTAGACCATGGAAAGCCCTAGGGCCGACCAGGTTGCTTGTGGGAAACCATGGTAGCCCTCGCAGGCCACCATGGTCGTTGCCGCGGGCGACCAGGGTCAGCCCTGCGGGCAACCATTGTTGCTGCCGCGGACAACCATGGCAGCCTTCGCGGGCAACCATGGTTGCTACCACGGGCGACCACGGTCAATCCCTCGGGCGACCATGGCAGCCCTCGCGGGCCACCATGGTTGCTGCCACAGGCAACCAAGGTCGGGCCGGTTTGGCTCGACTAGTCTCGGGTTGAACCGGTCGGTTCGCGAGAAAATTATAAACCCTAAAATTTTAATTTCCAGATTCTGTTTGGTTTGGATAAACAAGGGTGAACCAGTTCATTTTCCATTAATTAATTTCAACCGTCCGGTTTCGATAAATCGAAAATTTTTCCACACTTAAGAAAGATAAAATTTGGAATAAATTTGTTGTTCTATAAGCATGATGAGTGATCACATGATCTTTCACAACATATTGCTTTCCACAAGATGTATAAATAAGCCCTCTAGACTTGTATGTTTTACTTTTAGTTCTGCAACCTGCGAGTTGTTAAGTTTTTAGGTTGTAATAAATACGACCTGCGTGTCGTGACGACTTGTATTTTTTTTTTAAATTTGTAGTTACGAAGACCGACGCAAGATACAAGTTAAGAGGGAGATTCGATGGTTGGAGGGGACTCGAAGCCAGTGGGAGTCCACAAGGATGGAACAAGCCTGGATCTTGAAGACCTAATCTTTAGGATAAGTTTTGCTAGAATCTTAGGATCCTTAGGATGGGCTTAGCTATACATGTTATGCTTACATTTATATATTGAGAATGTATGAATGTATGGATAGTTTTATAAGCATTAGTTTATGTATGCTTAGCTATCATCCACATACGAAGATTAAAACTGGTATGTAATCAGACTTGCATGTAATTGGTTAAGGAATCATCTTTGCATGGATATGCAATTGATGATTCCAGTTAAGATTGTATCTATATACAATAAGCCAGTTATAATTCACTTATACGCATATAATTACAAGTCAAGCGTGATACCATTCAAGTTTGGACACTCAAAAGGACTTTAAGCCTATTGATGTCGGTGCTTCTCCGCGTAACATTCATAGAGGAGAAGTCTGGATGAGATGGGGAGTTCTATTTGGATGCGTGCACCTCTGCGTAGTAGCCACATTAGTTCTGACCATAGTTAAAACTTGGTGGAATTGTCTACGATTGTCAGCTATGGCTGATCTAGGGTATCAGTATAGGGTATGCCGTGTACTTTTAAGTACAGACCCTAGCCAGAAACTACATGGACTTGTAATTGGATGTATTCCTACCTTGGTTCTCTCAGTTGGAGTGGTGAGCCTTGGTTCACTGCAAGAGATCACCACGGGTTCCAATCGATAAATATCATGCAGCGGACGTTATGTAACCGTGGTGATCGATGCAAGCTATGATCTTAATGTAAATTCAACATGTTATATATATATATTAAATCTGAAAGTTACCTCTTCTAATCGATGAAAACACAAGCTTAGTGTTTCTCTATTAGGTCCACACAAGCACCACAACCGAAGAAGGTTGTTCACTCAAATTTTTGCTATGAATTTTGAGAGAAGCTTGACAACAATGGAGGATTAAGAGAGAGAGAGAAGTCGGCCTAGAAGGGGGGAGGAAGATGGGAGTGGTTGCTGAAAATTAGAGGAAGTTATGAAAATATTGGAATTTTAATTTGAAAAAATACAATTGAATTTTTCAAATCAAAATTGCATATCCATCCTCCATAAACCCTCTATTTTCATTTGTTCCCATTCATCTCTTAAATCCCTAAATGGGCTTTAAGCCCGTTTAACCAAAACCCAAATCAAACCCATTAAATTGAGTTCTAATTTCGGTTTAGACGAAACGGTTCATTTTCCTCGAATTGATTTCTTCAACCGTCTGGTTAAAACCTTAGGCCAGAAATCTACCGAATCGTTCTCAATTTTCATCCATAATTAATTGTCATGTATCGTGCTTAATGCGTGTGACCCTCTAGGCTCACGAGCAATTGGCAGACTGGTAAAATTACTATTTTACCCTTTCCATCATAAGTGGCCTCTAGCAAGACATTATGATTATCCAATATTCGTAATTATCGATTATTCGACTTAACCTGTTATCGTACATGTCACTGTCCTTTTATCAAACCGATATCCAGATCGATCAATAGGCATACAATGGTCATCCTAATTTATCAATCCCTGTTTCTTGATATCTGAGATGACTGAAAACTGATACTAAGGTATCACCTGCACGGCCGTGCTCTTTCTTCAGTCATACTCATCAAGTGGCCTAAACGAATATCTTTCTCATACCGAAGTATGAGTGATAAATCCCTCAGACGCCTTCCGAGTTCACTAGTGCAATCAATATCAAAGCTAATCGAAGCCGTTATAGTTACCCTTTTACAGATAACGTTAGACTAGGTCAAACTTAGGTATTCGTTACATAGTGTACACAAAGACTCCTTGGTCTTAGGATATAATGACAAGCTACGATATGTTAGTATCTCATGACTGGATCTATGCAGCATACTCACAATCGGGTTGTCCAATATCATCGACCTGATGATATCTATGATATAACTCCAACACATACTTTGCCATGATCAGTAGAGCGTGATCACAAGGAGTTGGTCTCATACTGATCGCTTCTTAAAGAAGCTTAGCTGATCAGGGACTCATCAAATGTAATTCTTTCTGATCTATAGTTCTACTATTAGTGGTTACACACATAATGACATAGATCAAATTACATTCGATATATTACTACAACACATTAGTAATATATGCGGATTTATTTATTCGGAAAGATGATAAAACATTACATCTGTAGATCACTTATGTAGTTACGACAGTTTTCGAGATTGGCTGATTTTAAAGGAACTAAAGAAACATGTCACAAAGAATGTCGAAGCATCTTCTACGACATCTTGTGTAACATTGTTGACGGCATCTCGGCAAGCATCCTGATCGACAGAAATCAGGAAAGTGCAGGTTCGGCAGTGCAGCAAGAAAACGATTAGGAAAGTGTAGAACGAATCCTAATCTGAAAAGAAGAAAGACGGCGATTAAGAGGAAACCCTGTAGGGTTAGTACTCATCCACGATTGCTATAAAAGCTTAGGCTACCCCCTTAGCAATCGTGTGGTTCTTTATTTGTTTCCTAGCAACAATTTGCAAGGTTCTTAGACGTGAAGGTTTGTGGGCTGAGAAATTGTAGATTGTGCTTAGGATATTGTGTATCACATAACTATAGAGAGTTAGGTGATTGAGGGTTTACTGAAGTCGTGAGTTGAAGAACTGCACGCAACCACCAAGCTTGAAGAAGACTTGAAGACGACAGAGCAAGGCGATTGCTCGAAGAGTGGAATCAAGACGTTCTTGGATTCAAGGGGAGACCCTGAGATAGATTGCACTGCAGAGAGCCCCCAGACGTAGGTGACGTTGCACCGAACTGGGTAAACAATCTACTGTGTCATTACTTATAGCTTTATATTTACTGTCCTGCATTATCTACGCAAGAAGTCAGACACAACGTTACAACATTCTGTGTAACATTGTGTGTGGCATCTTGCACGACTAGCTGATCAGAATTTCAATTGGTATCAGAGGAGGCACCTATAGCTTTAGGTGAGTTCCTAAAACAAATATTTTGATCAAAGATGGACAATACCAGAGAAGGAGGATCCATAAATCGACCACCTGTTCTAGATGGAAGCAACTATGGCTATTGGAAGGCTCGAATGTGTGCCTTCATGAAGTCACTAGATAACAAGACATGGAAGGCTGTACTCAATGGTTGGAATGCTCCACAACTCAGTGACAGTGATGGCAATCCTATCGGCCCAAAACCAGAAAAAGACTGGACCGATGATGAAGATGAAGAATCACTGGGAAATTCTCGAGCTTTGAATGCTATCTTCAATGGTGTTGACAAGAACGTGTTCAGACTAATCAACACATGCACAACTGCCAAATCAGCATGGGACATCCTGGCCGTAGCATATGAAGGAACAACTAAGGTTCGAGAACAAAAACTGCAATACCTAACTACCAACTTCGAAGCCCTCATCATGAAGGAAGACGAATCAATTGCAGATTTCAATGTTCGCATTCGTGATCTAGCCAATGAATCCTATTCTCTGGGAGAACCAATGTCTGATGAAAAATTGGTAAGAAAAACCCTACGTGCTCTTAGCCCTAGGTTCAAGATGAAGATCACAGCAATTGAAGAAGTTCAGGACCTCAAGGTCTTGAAATTTGATGAGCTGATGGGGTCTCTAATGACCTATGAGTTGTCTCTACCCAACATCGACAAAAGGAACAAAGGAGTTGCTTTCAAAAGCTCAACACACAAGCAACCAGATCCTGAGGATTCGGATTCTGATGAAGACATCGAGGCTACAATGGCCCTTCTCACAAAAAATTACAACAAAGCCATGAGAAGATTTAGTCGAATGGGTGGACGGAATGTCACAGGAAATGCCAGAAACAAAGCTCCACAAAAAGCTCAAATTGGAGGTAGTCTTAACAGACCAAACAGGAGTGGGGAAGAAAACAAAAACAAAGGACTTCAATGTCATGAATGTGAAGGATTCGGCCACCTCCGTAGAGAATGTCCAAATTTTATCAAACAACAAAAACGAGGATACAATGCCACCCTATCAGATGATGACAATGAAGATAGTGGATCAGAAGAGGTAAGCAACTTTGTTGCATTCACTACTACTACTCCTACATGTAATGTTAATCATGCTGTCGACATCAATGATGATCCAACTCCAAATGAGAATTGGACTAAAGAACAACTAGTCGAGGCATACAAAGGCTTGCATACCAGATGGATCAAGGAAACTCTGATACTTGATCAACAAGGCGAAAGGATCATTAGTCTTACCAGCGACAAGTCAAGATTTATAGAGACGATCGTGGAGCTGAAACGAGAGATCACCAGACTTAATGGAGAAATTAGTCTCATGACTAAATCGGTGAAGATGATGAATCCGAGCACTGAAAGCCTTGACAAGATTTTATCGGTGGGAAAACAGTCCAAAGATACAACGGGACTAGGGTACACACATGTTGTCTCCTCCACGGCAGGAACAAAGTTTATCCCACAACAAGCCATGGCTGACAAGAAACTACTGGATGCCCCAACACATCCTACAGGACAACCTACAACAAAAGCCATAACCTCGTCTACAACCTATTCTTGTCAAGTAACTGCCAGAAGACATCCTCCACGCAGACAACAAAGCTACAGAAGACCAGCTTATCAATATCAATGGATATGTCATTACTGTGGTCAACCTGGTCACATCAGACCTTTTTGCTTTCAACTTCTTGAGAGGAAGCAAGCTCAGCTACAACAAAAGAAATATCAAAGGCATCTCGCATCTCCTCCTAAGACATCTCGCCTTGAATGGAGACCTAAGAACCTGGTCTATCGAGCTAATGTGGCATATACATCCTTAAGTGCTTCAACAAACAAGGATTGGTATCTCGACAGTGGATGCTCTAGACACATGACAGGTACTCCAGATTTTCTCTCTGATCTTAAACTATATACAAACTTCTTTGTTACGTTTAGAGATGGAATTCGAGCTCGAATTATCGGAAAATGAGTACTTAAGCATCCAGGAGCCACCTGCCTGACTGAAGCATTACTTGTAGAAGAACTTAAAGCAAACTTGATTAGCATTAGTCAGATTTGTGATCAGGATTCAGAAGTGAAATTCACGAAGGAAGCCTGTATAGTTAAAGACCTTAATCAAATCACTATTCTACAAGGAGTTCACTCAACGGACAATTGCTATATTTGGTCTCCCGAGACACATATCGAAGCAACCAAGTGCCTTGTCTCCAAAGCAGAAGAAACCAAACTATGGCACCGAAAGCTTGGACATCTAAATTTTAGAAGGATACAAAAGGCAATCTCAGAACAGGCAATCACAGGTATTCCAAACCTAAAAATAGTAGAAGGAAAGATCTGTGGAGAATGTCAAATTGGAAAGCAGACCAAAATGTCACACAAGAAGCTTCAGCATATCACCACCTCTCGGGTACTTGAGCTAATACATGTTGACCTCATGGGACCAATGCAAGTTGAAAGTCTTGGAGGAAAACGATATGTCTTTGTGTGTGTAGATGATTACTCACGATATACTTGGGTTGACTTCCCTCGTGACAAATCAGACACCTTCTCGATCTTCAAGAATCTATGCATCCAAGTCCAACGAGAAAAAGGAGAGACAATTGGAAAATCATCCGCCTTCGTAGTGATCATGGTCGAGAGTTCGAAAACAGCAAGTTTGCAGATTTCTGCAACTCAGAAGGGATAGCGCATGAATTCTCAGCACCAATCACTCCTCAACAGAATGGCATTGTTGAGCGCAAGAACAGGACTCTACAGGAGATGGCGAGAGTTATGATGCTGGCTAAAGACATACCAACTCACTTCTGGGCAGAAGCACTTAACACTGCTTGCCATATCCACAATCGAGTCACTCTCCGACCAGGTATGTCAGTAACTCATTATGAAATATGGAGGGGGAGAAAGCCCAATGTTAAGTACTTTCATATCTTTTGCTCCACTTGTTATATACTGGCTGATAGAGAGCCTCGTCGAAAGCTTGACCCAAAAAGCGATGAAGGCATCTTCCTTGGCTATTCAAGGAATAGTCGCGCATACCGAGTCTTCAACAAACAAACCATGACCATGATGGAATCAATCAATGTTGTCGTTGATGATGACTGCGAAGATGCCTCAGAAGATACGACGGACGAAGACGGAACCTATCCGACCAACAATGTCAGGAAGAATGTTACTCCAAATGTCAGAGAAGATCCTAGCAACAAAACAGAAGATGATGCCGCCAATAATGAAGTAGTTCCTGAAACCAGCAACAAGAATCCCTCACGAAGAGTCCAGACTAACCACCCTATCTCTGGAGTTATTGAAACCTGAATGAAGGCGTACGGACTCGGTCAAAAGCTCCTGAAGATTATAACGAGATGATAGGAAATATTTGCTTCGTCTCAAAGACAGAACCCAAAAACATCAATGAAGCCATCAATGATGAGTATTGGGTCAATGCTATGCAAGAAGAGCTGATCCAATTTGAGAAAAATCAGGTATGGGAACTGGTGCCCAAACCAAGTGAAGGAAACATCATAGGCACTAAATGGATCTTCAAGAACAAATCCGATGAGCTTGGCAACATCACTCGCAACAAAGCCAGGTTAGTTGCTCAAGGGTATACTCAAATTGAGGGTGTCGATTTCGATGAGACCTTTGCTCCTGTTGCAAGACTTGAAGCAATCCGTCTCCTGCTAGGGATATCATGTCATCTACAGATAAAGCTCTACCAGATGGATGTCAAAAGTGCATTCTTGAATGGGGACCTCAACGAAGAAGTATATGTGTCACAACCCAAAGGATTTGTTGATCCTCACTATCCTGATCATGTGTATAAACTCAAGAAAGCTCTTTATGGGTTGAAACAAGCACCAAGGGCTTGGTATGAAAGGCTCACAAAATTTCTCATCCAAAGCGGCTACACTAGAGGGGGAGTCGACAAGACTCTATTTGTGAAGAACGAAGACGGGAATCTAATGATAGCTCAAATCTATGTTGATGACATTGTTTTTGGAGGGATGTCAAGCAAGATGGTAGAGATATTCATCCAACAGATGCAATCAGAATTCGAGATGAGCATGGTGGGAGAGCTTACTTATTTTCTAGGCTTCCAAATCAAACAACAAAAGGATAGCATCTTCGTATCTCAGAGCAAATATGCGAAGAATATTGTCAAGAAGTTTGGGCTAGAGAAAGCCTCACATAAAAGGACACCAGCAGCTACACATGTCAAGCTAACTAAAGATGATTCAGGAGAAGCCGTCGACCAACACCTATACAGGAGCATCATCGGTAGTCTCCTCTACCTCACCGCAAGTCGACCAGATATTGCCTACTCTGTTGGAGTATGTGCACGATATCACGCTAATCCTAAGGTTAGTCATCTATCCCAAGCCAAAAGAATTATTAGATATATCTCTGGGACTACAAACTTGGGTTTATTATACTCATTCGACACATCCTCTACCTTGGTGGGGTATTGTGATGCCGATTGGGCTGGAAACACATCAGACAGGAAAAGCACATCAGGAGGATGCTTCTTCCTTGGCAACAACCTCATATCATGGTTTAGTAATAAGCAAAACTGTGTTGCTCTTTCCTCTGCCGAATGAGAGTATATTGCTGCTGGGAGTAGCTGTACACAACTACTTTGGATGAAGCAGATGTTAGTCGAATACAATGTCAGACAGGATGCCATGACTTTATATTGTGATAATGTCAGCGCTATCAACATCTCCAAAAACCCTGTCCAACACAGCAAGACCAAACACATTGATATTAGACATCACTTCATTCGAGAATTGGTCGAAGACAAGAAGATCATCCCAGAGCACATTCCCACAGAGAAGCAACTTGCTGATATTTTCACAAAAGCATTAGATGCAAGCAGATTCGAGGATCTTAGATCATCACTCGGTCTGTGCACCATCAGTGAACAATAAGAAGTTGCAGAAACGGTTGAGGGGAGTTGTTGGTACCTCTTCATGAACCGGTCTAAATTCCAACGAATGTCATTGGGCCAAGCATATCAAAAGCCCATATAAAAGAAAAGGAAAGATATGCTCAGACGCTACAAAGATTTGAATCGTTTTCAAAAACCTAGTCTGCCTCCTCTCTGTGCTCGCTCTCATCTCCTTCACCATTCACTCTCTGCAAATCTCTCTAACAACAATGGTGAAAACTAGAAGCACAGTAGCCCCAAAGGAAGCCACTGATTCAAAGAAAGCTGAACCTAAAGGCTCCAGAAGTAGTAGAGCGAAAACAAACAAGCATGGAGTGCGAATCAAAGGGCCAAAAACCCTGAAGAAGTCAGAAGAAATTCTCAAAGAGGCTTCACCAGAGAAAGCCCCAATACCAGTTTTTGTTCGAGTTCCCAAGAAGTCCCGGACCGGAAGCGCTTCTTTCTCAATGTCTGACCTAACTGGGCCAGAAAGAGAGAATGATCTTGGCCAGGAAAATCGAGAAGCCTCCATGCAAATCGTTGCAGTTCCAACACCAACAGGTAACGATTTCTCTGCCGATACCTCTAGAAACAGTGATTTGTTAGAATCACTGCTGGAAAACCAGGACCCACCTCAAGAAGGTGTGGTAGAAGAACTGATACGTCCGGAAGAAGAAAAGGAGGATCTGACTCCTATCAGTCATGGATTGGAACGCATTGCGGAAGGAGAAGGGGGAGAAGAAGAAGGAACAGATGTCATACCAAAAGCCACTGAAAAAGTTGTAGAAGAAGAAGAAATAGCTGACTCGGAAGAAGCCGAGGAAGAAGAAGAGAAAGAAGAAACCAGAAACAGAGAAACCAATCTAGAAGAAGCTGAGGAGAACAAGGATACTACCACCAACAACACAGAAGAAAACCCGCTGGATGCCAGAGAAGATGTCATGGAAGAAGCTGCTGAGACGGCACACACAGTGCTGTCGACCCTGAAGAAAAAAGTTCTAGAAGAAACTGAAAGTTTGGCTGTTATGGTTGGAAAATTGAAAGAAACAAGGAAAAGGAAGGAGGACAAGGAGGCTGGAGGTCCCAGCAACAAAAAGAAAAAGCTGCATGTCAAAGGAAAGGGGAAAAAGGTGATCGCAACAAGGAGTTTGATGGATGAACCAACTGATGATGACATTGAAGAGGTCCCTGCTGAGGAAGGAAAGAAGAAGAAGGCCCTGAAGACGGCCAAGAACACCATGAGTGTAACTTACGACAATGTGTCGTTTCACTCAGCAGAAGGAGCAAAGAGGTGGGAGTTTGTATTTCAGAGAACGGCATACCCAGAGAAGACACTGTCGTCGGAGCTGCGTGGGCTAGAGGCCATTATACAGCTCCTGGAAAAGGCAGAATTAATGAGAACCGTCTCCAACATCGGTAATCACTATCCCCTCCTGGTTAAGGAATTCATTGCAAATTTGCCTACCACGTTTGGTACCCCAGATGCTCCAGAGTTTGATAAGGTATATGTCAGAGGCATTCGCTTTGACATCTCCTCTGACATTATCAATGACTTCCTGGGAAGGAAGAGGGTTCGATATGTGCCACCACCCGATCTAAGCAAAGTCCTCCGTGAAATCACCGGAGATAAAAGTAGAACATGGCCATCCAAAGGCACCGTGGCTACATCAGATCTGACTTCCAAGTACTCCATTCTCTTTCGGATTGGAGTTGCAAATTGGGCGCCCTCGACCCACGCGTCATCTATCAAACCTGAGCTGGCAATCCTGATCTACCAAATAGGTACTGGATCTAAACTTGACTTTGGACAATTTGTGATTGATCATCTTGCTCGCCATGCTAGATCTCTTGCTGTGAAAATCCCCATAGCCTTTCCATCCCTTATCTCTGAATTACTTGTATATCAACACCCTGGAGTGTTGAAACCATCGGATAAGGTGGGCAAAAGAGGAGGACAGATTGTGGTAAGCCACAAGTTGTTGGAAGGGAAGCATGCTCCTGATCTTGTCAGGCCGGAAGCCACGACAAAGACCAGTAGAGCCACAAGTGCCGTCCCTCTCACAAGGACTACCAGCAGGGATGCCGTCATGCTCGAACGAGAAATTGCTGTGCTTGATGAGGACATTGCAAACTTAAAGACTACTCTGAAGCACCTCTCGCAGCGCCGAACTCACTGCGCCAACCTGCTGCAATCAATGTCTCCTCAAGGCTCGGAAGATGATAACACAAATGATCCAGAAGAAGCTACCCAAGAAGCCTCCACAGAAGCAACAGAGACTGCAAGTTCCAACAGCAGCTCTATTTAAAAATTTTATGAAATTTTCTGACTCTTGAACTACTGAACAACTTTTATGTCTGTAATATTTTTGTGAACAATGTATCACGCTTCCTCTCGACAGCTGATTGAGAGCAAGTGTGAGTTATGTTTGGATTTATTTTGCTTATTTCCCAGATTTGTTACAATATTTGTTTATACTGTGGCTCTTTTTGAGCCAGCAAGGGGGAGTAAGGTTAAATTAGAAATACCCGCGCGATGATACAAGGAAGAAAGATAGAGACGACGCGACGCAAAGACACAAGACGCGACGATACGCGCGAAGACACTGCCGATCGACGAGACGACAAATGCGACGCAGAATGCGACGCAGAATGCGACGAAGAATGCGACAAAGAATGCTGTCCTTAAAAATAGCCAAAGGGGGAGATTGTAGTTACGACGGTTTTCGAGATTGGTTGATTTTGAAGGAACTGAAGAAACATGTCACAAAGAATGTCGAAGCATCTTCTATGACATCTTGTGTGACATTGTTGACGGCATCTCGGCAAGCATCCTGATCGACAGAAATCAGGAAAGTGCAGGTTCGGCAGTGCAGCAAGAAAACGATTAGGAAAGTGCAGAACGACTCCTAATCTGAAAAGAAGAAAGACGGCGATTAAGAGGAAACCCTGTAGGGTTAGTACTCATCCACGATTGCCATAAAAGATTAGGCTACCCCCTTAGCAATCGTGTGGTTCTTTATTTGTTTCCTAGCAACAATCTGCAAGGTTCTTAGATGTGAAGGTTTGCGGGCTGAGAAATTGTAGATTGTGCTTAGGATATTGTGTATCACATAACTATAGAGAGTTAGGTGATTGAGGGTTTACTGAAGTCGTGAGTTGAAGAACTGCACGCAACCACCAAGCTTGAAGAAGACTTGAAGACAATAGAGCAAGGCGATTGCTCGAAGAGTGGAATCAAGACGTTCTTGGATTCAGGGGGAGATCCTGAGATAGATTGCACTGTTGAGAGCCCCCAGACGTAGGTGACGTTGCACTGAACTGGGTAAACAATCTGCTGTGTCATTACTTATAGCTTTATATTTACTGTCCTGCATTATCTACGCAAGAAGTCAGACACAACGTTACAGCATTCTGTTTAACATTGTGTGTGGCATCTTGCACGACTAGCTGATCAGAATTTCAACTTATATATTGGACAGGGGCATAAGTCTAACAATCTCCCACTTGCCCCTAGTTCCAATTTAAGTTCTGATCTACTCCCATAGACCCTGCATAGTCCTCATGCCTAGGCTGCAACTGAGCCTTTGTCAAGGGATCGACCATATTATCATCAGTCGAATAGTGTTTAGTCTCCACATCACCTCTATATGTGATAACTCTCAAGAGGTGATGCCTGCTGAGTATATATTTGGATCTGTTGTGGAATCTGGGCTCTTAAGCAATAGCTACGGCACCTGTGTTGCCCTACAACAAGCTTATCGGATCAGATGCTCGCGGCATTGCATCTAATCCGATCAGAAAGCTTCTAATCCGTACGGCCTCTTCAGCTGCTTTTGTTGCAGCTATATACTTAGCATCCGCTGTAGAGTTGGCAATTTTGGCTTGCTTAAAGCTTATCCAGCTGAAAACGCCACCAATCAACACAAAATATATCCTGACTGAATTTTGAAGTCATTTGGATATGTCTGAAAGCTAGCATCGACTTGTCATTTGACTGCTAGTTCTCTATCTATATCCCAATACACTAGGAATGCATCATTGGTCCTCCTCAAATATTTGAGGATGACCTTTGACAGCAACCCAGTGTAATCGGCCGGGGTTAGATTGGAATCTGCTAGTACAGCTTAGTGCAACTGAGACTTCCAGTCTCGATGGATCCCACAGCCGAAGCATAAGAGATCTTACTCATCCTGCTCAGTTTATCAGGAGTTCTAGGACTCTGTAGCTTGCTGAGCTTGATGTCATGACGCGTGGGTATGTATCCTTTCTTAGAATCAAGCACTGAGATTCTTCTCAACACTTTACCTATGTACATGTTCTGATTTAGCAACATGTTCTGACTTAGGCCCAAAATCCTTTTGGAATCATCTGTAGAAATCCTGATGCCTACATTAAATGTAGCATCACCTAAGTCCTTCATCGATAAGTACTTCCCTAACCAAGCTTTGGTGGCAAGTCGGGATGTCATTCCCAATGAATAAATACCAAGAATACAATATTACTCCCACTCGCAAGGCTCACTTTTGTTTTTGATGAAGCCGAGTTCCCTTACAGCTTTATCAAAATGACGGTTCCAATTCCCTGAAGCTTGCTTAAATCCATAAATGGATCTTTGCAGCTTACATATCTTTCCGGGATTCTTTGGATCTACAAAACCCACATGTCGTGTGATATACACGCCATCTAGTAAGTTCCTGCTAAGGAAGGGGTTTTGAAATCCATCTGCCATAGTTATGGCTAAGAATAATCCGGATCAATCTGACCATTGCTACTGGTGAAAAGGTGTCATCATAATACATGCATTGAATATGACGATAAACTTTTACAACCATCCTAGCCTCATTGGTCTGAGGATTTCCATCCATGCCGGTCTTGATCCTATAGACCCACTCAGAACCGATGGGTTTTATCCCAGGGGTTTGATCAACCAAGCACCAGACTTGGTGGTCTTACATGGACTTAATTTCCTCATTCATGGCGTTCTGCCATCTTTAGAAGTCTGGACTGGTCAAAGCTTGTCTGTAGGTTTATGGATCATCCTGATCCACCAACATCAAGTCATTTCCTTCAGTGGCTGTGAAGCCATATCTGTCTGGAACATGACGAGATTTTTCAGACCTCCTTGGACCATCTGGAATTTTTGTAGGGACAAATTCTTCATCTACGACTATATGAGGCTCCAGTACTTCTACATCTTACATAGCAGGCTCCTGAATTGCTTCAGGCTGTTCCGTATCCTCACAAATTTCTTCGAGATGCACGGGACTCCCACTAGCTATTTTGGAAAAATATTTCTCCAAAAATACCCCTCCTCGAGCAACAAAGACTTTGTACTCGCTGGGTATATAGAAGTTGTATCTCTTAGTTTCTTAACGATACTTTACGAAGACACATTTTGTCTGATTTGGATGCCTGCATCTCTGCTACCCAAATCTTTTTAGGAAAAACATACTAGGATGTTTCCCACACCATATATGACTATGGTCCATTTCTTATTTGGCTACTACGCGAAGGCGCACGCATCCAAATAGAACTGACCATCTCATCCCGCTCCCATCCCAATGAATACTACGCGGAGGCGCACGCATCCACAGTAACGGGAGACGTAATGAGTGTCATATGGTGTACCTTCTGTGACTCTGGTCCAGCTCTTATTTGGCTACTACGCGGAGGCGCACGTATCCATATAGAACTAATTACCTTATTCAGCTCGCATCCTAATGAATACTACGCGGAGGCGCACACATCCTTAGTAATGGGAGACAGAATGACCGTCACAAGGTGTACTATCGTTGTCTTCATCGGAGCCCGATTCAAAATGAATGCGGCCGTTTCCAGAGTCAAGTATTAGTTCAACTCTCTTTTGGCCTGAGTACTCATAGGTCCACATACGTCAGAATGTATTAGACTTAACAAGTCACTCGCCTTTCACATAAACCTGTGAAAGGTGCCTTTGTCATTTTGCCCATTAGGCGAGACTTGCATCTTTCAGTTTGAGTGAATTCAAACGGACTTAAAGTCCACACTTGTGAAGTGTTGAAATGTGTTTCTCGCTCATTAGGTAAGACTTGTATCTTTCAGTTTGAGTGAATTCAAACGAACTTAAAATCCACACTTGTGAAGTGTTGAAATGCATTTCTCGCCTATGTGCCTTAAATGACAATGCCATATTATAATTTGGTTTAAATCATCATATTTAAGCCTTTTCTTATTTACGTTATAGCGATTAAGCTTACCAACGTAAGTCCACACTTGTGAAGTGTTGAAATGCGTTTCTCGCTCAGTAGGTAAGACTTGCATCTTTCAGTTTGAGTGAATTCAAACGGACTTAAAATCCACACTTGTGAAGTGTTGAAATGCATTTCTCGCCTATGTGCCTTAAATGACAATGCCATATTATAATTTGGTTTAAATCATCATATTTAAGCCTTTTCTTATTTACGTTATAGCGATTAAGCTTAGCAACGTAAATATCTAATCCTGAAGACGTGGATACCCACTCTTCTTCACATGATCCTTGTATTACTTACAATCCCTTATTCCTGTGTCTTGGCTCATTGCAGTAATAGCAGACCTCCGCCATTTTGTCCTTAGTCTTCACAACAGCTTTGGGAGCTGCTTGAACCTTTGGACGCTTGGGGTGTCTGATCTACCCTGCAAGGTGCTTAGGAGCCTTACCCTTACCCTGATCAACTTTCTTGAAGCTGGCCTTCTTTTTGACCATAAGGACCTCCTTGGTCTTGCCCTTGAGGTTCTTTTTAGCGGTCACAAGCATCCCATGAAGCTCTGTTAAGGACTTGTCCATGTGATGCACATTGTAACTTTCTATGAAATCACTATATGTATCTAGAAGTGACTGCAACATAAAATCCGCAGCCATTTTCTCCTGATCATCAAAACCGAGTCTGGTTAGATGTTCCTGAAGACATTAAATCTTCGTGACATGGGGACTAACAGGGCTCCAGCCTTAAGTTTGTAGGAGTTAAGTTCTATGAAAGTATCATATCTTTCGACACGAGCTTTTTCCTCGAACATTTCCTTGACCTCTGCCTTACAGGTATGAGGGTCATCTGAAACGTTCCTGAACTGCTTCTGCAACTCTGGCATCCTACTGCCCACCATAATGCATGACACGTCAATTTGGTTACTAAGGAACTTTGATAAGTATCCTTAGTGCCCTACCGGCGTTCAGCGGTGGCTCAACAGGAGGTTCCTAGGTAAGGATATATTACTTGTGTTCATGCTTGAGTACAAGCCTCAAGTTTATATTCCAATCTGAGTAATTCACGCTCTTGAGTCTGTCCTCAATCTAGACTCTCAGTGCGCTATTACTCTTTTGTGTTGTGTTTGCCTTTTAGTTCTACATGGTAAAATTTATTAAAATTCAAGTTGGAGATTTAGTTATAAAACACTTGTCTGATTCTAACATTAGAATCTGAACCAGGATCCTATCATACCCTCAATTGAAGTGAACGGAGGCTCATTGCTCCAATTGAGAGCATCAAGGTAGGAATACATCCATTTACAAAACCATGTAATTCCTGGCTAGGGTCTGTACTAAAAGTACACGGCATACCCTATACTGATACCCTAGGTCAGCCCTAGCTGACAATCGTAGACAAGTCTACCAAGCTTGAACTATGGATAGAACTAATGTGACTACTACGCGGAGGCGCACGCACCCACACAGAACTACCCATCTCATCCAGACTTTTTCTCTATGAATGTTACGCGGAGGCGTACCGACATCCATAGGGTCAAAGCCATTTTGAGTGCCCAAACGTGGATGGTATCACGCTTGACTTGTAATTATTTGCGTTTAAGTGAATTATAAAAGTCTGATTGTATATCGATACAATCTTAATCTGGAATCATCAATTGCAAATCCATGCAAAGATGATCCCTTAGCCGGTTACATGCGAGTCTGATTAAATTCTGATTTTAATCTTTGCATGTGGGTGATAGCAAATCATACATAAACTTGTATATTTAAACTATCATACATTCATACATTCAAACATATAAATGTAACGATAAAATATGCATAACTAAGCCCATCTTAAGTTCCTAAGAATCTAGCAATACTGATCCTAAAGACATGGTTTTCAAGATCCAACCTTGCTCCATTCTTGTGAACTCCCACTGGCTTCAAGCCTCCTCCAATCCGAGTCTTCCTCTTGAATTTATTCTTGTGTCGGTCTTCGTGATTATTAATTTAAATAAATAAAATGAAATACAAATCACGACACGCAGGCCGTATTTACTACAACCCAAAATTAAGCAACACGCAGGTTGAAAAACCGAAATTAAAATGCAAATCTAATGGGCTTAGCTAGCATCATGTGGAAAACATCATGTTATCAAAGATCATGTATACAACCAACATGCTTATCAAACAAATAAATTTTCCAAATTCTATCTTTCTTAAGTGTGGAAAATTCCGGTTTATCGAAACTGGACGGTTTAACTGATTAATTGAATTTTGAACCGGTTCTCGCTGGTTTGTCGAAACCGAACCAAATCTGAAAATTAATTATTTAGGGTTTCAAAATATTCTCGCTAACCAACCGGTTCAGCTCGTATCTGGTCGAGCTGAACCGGCTCAACCGAGGTCGCCCGCGGAGGCAATCACGGTGGCCCGTGAGGGCCGCCGAGGTCGCCCACGGGGCTGACCGTGGTCGGCCACGGGAACGACCATGGTCGCCCGTAGGCGACCCTCGTCGGCCCTTGGTGCTGACCATGGTCTGCCCTAGGGCATTCCATGATCCACCAAGGGTCCCGACCTGGTCGGCCATGGCTCGGCCATGGCTAACCCGAAACACCAAAAAAAACTTATTTTCCAATTTTCCAAAATCAATCAAATCTGAAAAAAAAAAAAAAATTTATTCACATGCATGCTAAGGTGATGAACACATATAAATGTAAAAAAATCAGATTTAAACATGTGGAAGAATACACAACAACCATGCCTCTGATACCACTGAAAGAGATCACCACGAGTTCCAATCGATGCAAGCTATGATCTTAATGTAAATTCAACATGTTATATATATATATTAAATCTGAAAGTTACCTCTTCTAATCGATGAAAACACAAGTTTAGTGTTTCTCTATTAGGTCCACACAAGCACCACAACCGAAGAAGGTTATTCACTCAAATTTTTGCTATGAATTTTGAGAGAAGCTTGACAACAATGGAGGATTAAGAGAGAGAGAGAAGTCGGCCTAGAAGGGGGAGGAAGATGGGAGTGGTTGCTGAAAATTAGAGGAAGTTATGAAAATATTGGAATTTTAATTTGAAAAAATACAATTGAATATTTCAAATCAAAATTGCATATTCATCCTCCATAAACCCTCTATTTTCATTTGCTCCCATTCATCACTTAAATCCCTAAATGGGCTTTAAGCCCGTTTAACCAAAACCCAAATCAAACCCATTAAATTGAGTTCTAATTTCAGTTTAGACGAAACGGATCATTTTCCTCGAATTGATTTCTTCAACCGTCTGGTTAAAACCTTAGGCCAGAAATCTACCGAATCGTTCTCAATTTTCATCCATAATTAATTGTCATGTATCGTGCTTAATGCGTGTGACCCTCTAGGCTCACGAGCAATTGGCAGACTGGTAAAATTACTATTTTACCCTTTCCATTATAAGTGGCCTCTAGCAAGACATTACGATTATCCAATGTTCGTAATTATCGATTATTCGACTTAACCTGTTACCGTACATGTCACTGTCCTTTTATCAAACCGATATCCAGATCGATCAATAGGCATAGAATGGTCATCCTAATTTATCAATCCCTGTTTCTTGATATCTGAGATGACTGAAAACTGATACTAAGGTATCACCTACACGGCCGTGCTCTTTCTTCAGTCATACTCATCAAGTGGCCTAAACGGATATCTTTCTCATACCGAAGTATGAGTGAAAAATCCCTTAGACGCCTTCCGAGTTCACTAGTGCAATCAATATCAAAGCCAATCGAAGCCGTTATAGTTACCCTTTTTACAGATAACGTTAGACTAGGTCAAACTTAGGTATTCGTTATATAGTGTACACAAAGACTCCTTGGTCTTAGGATATAATGACAAGCTACGATATGTTAGTATCTCATGACTGGATCTATGCAGCATACTCACAATCGGGTTGTCCAATATCATCGACCTGATGATATCTATGATATAACCCCGGCACATACTTTGTCATGATCAGTAGAGCGTGATCACAAAGAGTTGGTCTCATACTGATCGCTTCTTAAAGAAGCTTAGCTGATCAGGGACTCATCAAATGTAATTCTTTCTGATCTATAGTTCTACTATTAGTGGTTACACACATAATGACATAGATCAAATTACATTCAATATATTACTACAACACATTAGTAATATATGCTGATTTATTTATTCGGAAAGATGATAAAACATTACATCTGTAGATCACTTATATATTGGACTGGGGCATAAGTCTAACACGAGGATCCTTGTTCAAATTCTAATTTTAGAATCAGACAAGTGTTTTATAACTAAATCTCCAACTTGAATTTTAATTAAATACTGATTAAAATTTGTTTTACTGTGTAGATATAATGGTAAACATGAATCATTCTGGTAATAGTGCGCTTAGTTCTTTGATCGAGCAAGATAAGCTTAAAGACATTAACTTTCTCGACTGGGACCGGAACCTGAGACTAGTTCTCAAGCACGAACGTAAGGATTATATCCCTACCCAGGAACCACCTGCTGAACCAGCACTAAACGACTCAAGGGCGCTAAGGGATGCTTACCAAAAGTTCCTTAGCGACCGGATCGAGGTGCAGTGCATTATGATGGGCAGTATGGTGACTGACTTGCAGAAGCAGTTTTTGGACATTTCCGAAGATCCCAAGGCCTTGATGACAGAAATCAAGAAAATTTTCAAAGAGAAAGCGCGTGTCGAAAGATACGACACTTTCAGTGAACTGATGTTCTGCAAACTCAAGGCTGGAGCTCCTGTCATTCCCCATGTCCTTAAGATTAAACGTCTTATGGAACACTTAACCAGACTCGTTCATGCTGTGGATAAGGAAATGGCTTCAGACTTTGTGCTGCATTCACTTCCAGATACATATCGTGATTTCGTTGGAAATTACAATTTGCATGACATGGATAAGACTGTGACAGAGCTCCATGGTATGCTGGAAAAGAATCTCAAGGGCAAGTCCAAGGAGGTTCTTATGGTTAATAAGCAAGTAAGCTTCAAGAAAGCTAGCCTTGGCAAAGATAAGGCCCTATGCATCTAGCGGGGAAGATTCGGTTACGTAAGGGTCAAGCAGCTCCCAAGGCTGTTGAGAATCCTAGGAAGGATGTCGTTTGCTTCTATTGCCAAGGGCATAGGCTTTGGAAGAAGGATTGCAAGAAACATAAGCAGTTTCTAAGGAAGAGTAGAGCTTCCACATATTCAGGATCAGGTATATATGTTATTGACCTGAATCTTAGTTTATCTACTTTAGATTCTTGGGTACTTGATACCGGCGAGAATCTCACATTTGTGTTAATGTGCGGGCTCTGGGAAGTAGAAGAGATGTGGGCAAGGACAAAACAGACCTACAAGTTGGTGATGGCAATCAAGTCTCAACAATTGCAATAGGAAAAAGTAGTCTTAGTTTGCCCAGTGGGCTTGTTTTAGTTCTAAATAATGTTCATTGTGTACCTGCATTTCGCATGAATATTATTTCTATTTCCTTGTTTGACAAGGAAGGATATTGTTTTTCTATTGATAATGGACTATTCAATATTTTTAAGAATGATATTTATTATTGCAATGCATCATTGGTTGGTGGTTTATATATTATTGATACTCAAAACACCGACACAAGCTTGATATATAACATAAGAAATAAAAGGCTTAAATCCGATGATTTAAACCAGACTGTGATATAGCACTATCGTTTAGACCACATAGGCCATAAACGCATCTCAACACTTCACAAGTGTGGACTTTTAAGTCAATTTGAATTCACTTCAATCAAGAGATGCGAGTCATGCCTAATGGGCAGGATGACAAAGGCACCTTTCACCGGTTTAGGTGAGAGGGCTAGTGACTTGTTAGGTCTCAAACATTCCAATGTGTGTGGACCTATGAGCACTCAGGCCATAAGGGGTTTTCACTACTTCGTCACATTTACTGATGACTACAGTAGATATGGATATGTCTATTTAATGAGACATAAGTCGAAAACTTTTGACAAGTTCAAAAAGTTCCAGAATGAAGTACAAAACCAGCTTAGAAAAAGTATAAAGGTGCTTCGATCTGACCGAGATGGTGAGTACTTGGACTAAGAGTTTCACAGTCATTTAAAGGAGTGTGGGATCCTCTCTGAATTGACTCCGCCGGGAACACCACAGTGGAATGGTGTGTGTGAGCGGAGAAACCGACCTTGCTAGACATGGTTCGATCAATGATGAGTTATGTTGACCTCCCTATCTCCTTCTAGCGTTAGGCCCTAGAAATGGCCGCATTCATTTTGAATCGGGCTCCTACAAAGGCAGTGGAAAGCACTCCATACGAAGTATGGAACGGGAAGAAACCCTTATTAGCTTTTCTTAAGATCTGGGGATGCGAGGCTTATGTCAAGCGTTTGCTAGGCGATAAGCTCAAACCCAAATCAGATAAATGTGTCTTAGTAGGCTACCCCAAGGAAACAAGGGGGTACTATTTCTACAAACCCAACGAGAACAAAGTTTTTGTTGCTCGATGAGGGGTATTTTTGGAAAAAGAATTTATTTCCAAAACAACTAGTGTGAGTCCCGTGCATCTTGGAGAAATTCAAGGTGATACGGAACAACCTTCTATGCAAGATGTAGAAATACAGGAGCCTGAAGTGGTCGTAGATCAAGAACCAATCCGTACACCTATTCCAGAGGGTCCAAGGAGGTCTGAAATATCTCGTTAAACTCCCATCAGATATGGCTTTCTTGCCACTGAGGGAGATGACTAGACATTAGTGGATCATGATGATCGAGAAACTTTCAGACAAGCCTTGGCCAGTTCAGACTCCGAAAAATGGCAGAATGCTAAGTATGAGGAAATGAAATTCATGTATGACAACCAAGTATGGAGCTTGGTGGATCAAACGCTTGGGATAAAACCCATCGATTGTAAATGGGTCTATAAGCTTAAGACTGACATGGATGGAAAACCTCAGACCTATAAATCTAGATTGGTTGCGAAAGGTTATCGCCAAATCGAAGGTATCGATTATGATGAAACCTTCTCACCAGTAGCCATGGTCAAATCTATCCGGATTATTCTAGCCATAGCAGCATACTACAACTATGAGATATGGCAGATGGATGTCAAAACCGCCTTCCTTAACGGGAACTTAAAAGAGGATGTGTATATGACACAGCCTGAGGGTTTTGTTGATCTAGAGAATCCCGGAAAGATTTGTAAGCTGCTTAGATCAATTTATGGAATAAAGCAAGCTTCACGGAGTTGGAACCTTCGTTTTGATGAAGCCGTAAGGGAATTCGGTTTTATGAAAAACGAAAGTGAACCTTGCGTATATGAGAAAGTGAGTGGGAGTAATATTGTATTCCTAGTGCTATATGTCGATGACATATTGATCATAAAGAATGACATCCCTGTTAGGATTATGCCATAGTCCAATGTAATTCCTTCATCTATATTGTAATGTATATCATTTTTCGATCTAATAAAAAGGTATTATATTACTAATGTGTTGTAGTAATATATCGAGTGTGATTTGATCTATGTCATTATGTGTGTAACCACTTATAGTAGAACTGTAGATCAGAAAGAATTGCATTCGCTAAGTCCCTGATCAGCTAAGCTTCTTTAAGAAGTGATCAGTATGAGACCAACTCCTTGTGATCATGCTCTACTGATCATGGCAAAGTATGTGCCGGAGTTATATCATAAATATCATCAGGTCGGTGATATCGGACAACCCGATTGTGAGTATGCAACATAGATACTGTCATGAGATACTCACAGATTGTAGCTTGTCATTATATCCTAAGACCGAGGAGTCTTTGTGTGCACTATGTAATGAATATATGTGTTTGACCTAGTCTAACGTTACCTGTAAAAGGGTAGCCATAACGGCTTTGATTGGCTTGGTTATTAATTGCATTAGTGAACTCGAAAGACGTCTGAGGGATTTATCACTCATACTCCGGTATGAGAAAGATATCCGTTTAGGCCACTTGATGAGTATGACTGAAGGAATAGCACGGCCGTCCAGGTGATACCTTAGTATCAGTTTTCAGTCATCTCAGATATCAAGAAATAGTGATTGATAAATTAGGATGACGGTTTCAATGCCTATTGATCAATCTGGATATTGGTTTGATAAAAGGACAATGACATGTACGATAATAGGTTAAGTCGAATAATCGATAATCACGGACGTTGGGTAATCATAATGTCTTGCTAGAGGCCACTTATGATGGAAAATGGTGAAATAGTAATTTTACCAGTCTGCCAACGGGTCGTGAGCCTATAGGGTCACACACTTTAAGTATGATATGTGACAAACAATTATGGATGGAAATTGGGAGAATCCGCTTTTCAATTTAGTCAAATTGAAAACGATTCAGTTGATTTCTTGCCTAGGTTTATTAACCAGACGGTTGAAGAAATCATGTTAGGGAGATTGGACACGTTTAGCTAAACCATATGATTAGAACTCAATTAAATGGATTTTAATTTGGATTTTGCTAAGTGGGCTTAAAGCCCATTCTTGGTTTTAAATGAGAATGTGGCTTAAGTGCAATTATAGGAATAAAGGGGTTTATTGGGTAATTAAAAAAGATATTAAAATATCATATTTTTATTTATTACGCAATATTTTCTTCCCTAAACTCTAATATTTTTTCGGCACTCTCTCTCTCCCCCTCTCTGGTTTTCGGCCGAACCCTCCCTCTACACTCTCCATTGTTGCTTTGTCCAATTTTTCACACAACACTAGCAAGGGTGTGTGAAGAAACCTATTCAAGGTATTGTGCTTGTGTGGACTACCTAGAGAAACACATATCTTTGTGTTTTAGATCGATTTTAAAGGTAAATTTTCAGATCTCGAAAATTATACTCATGCTGAATTTTAACAATAAGATCCTTGTATCCAATTCGATTCCCACGGTTATTTCAAGTCCGCTGCATGAAATTAATTTATGAAACCCATGGGAATCCTTCAATCCCAACCTTGCTTGAGCTCAAAGCTTGGTTAGGGAAGTGTTTCTCCATGAAAGACTTAGGTGATCATGCTTTTATTTTGGGCATCAAGATCTACAGCGATCGTCCCAAAAGGATATTGGGCCTAAGTCAGAGCAGTTACATAGATAAAGTGTTGAGAAGATTCTCAATGCTTGATTCTAAGAAAGGATACATACCCATGCGTCATGGCATTAAGCTCAATAAGCAACAGAGTCCTAGTACTCCTGATGAGCTGAGTAGGATGAGTAAGATCTCATATGCTTTAGCTGTGGGATCCATCATGTATGTCATGATATGCAGGAGACCGGATATCTCGTTCGCGCTAAGATGTGCCAACTGATTTCAATCTAACCCAGACCAGGAACACTGGACTGTTGTCAAGAGTATCCTCAAATATTTGAGGAGGACTAAGGACGCATTCCTATTGTAAGGAGGGAAGTATGGAGAACTAGCAGTCAAGGGATATGTTGACGCTTGTTTTTAGACAGATCCTCATGACTTTAAATCTCAGGCAGGATTTGTTTTCGTGTTAAACGGTGGAGCATATAGACCGTATGGGTTAGAAGCGTTCTAACTGGGTTAGACGTAATGTCGCGTGCGTCTAATCCGGTAAGCTTGTTGTGTGACAACACGGGGCCAAAGCGCTAGCTCAAGCGCCCATAATCCACAACATAACTAAACACATACAGAGAAAGTATCACATTATCAGGGAATATATAGCTGCAGCAGGGAGTATGAGACCAACTCCTTGTGATCATGCTCTACTGATCATGGCAAATAATGTGCCAGAGTTATATCATAGATATCATCAGGTCGATGATATCGGACCAGCCGATTGTGAGTATGCAGCATAAATACTATCATGAGCATACTCACAAATTGTAGCTTGTCATTATATCCTAAGACCAATAAGTCTTTGTGATCACTATGTAATGAATCTCTAAGTTTGACCTACTCTAACGTTACCTATAAAAGGGTAGTAATAAGGGCTCTGATTGGCTTGGTTATGCATTACATGAGTGAACTCGAAAGACGACTGAGGTATTTATCACCCATACTCCGGTATGGGAAAGATATCTGTTTAGACCACTTGATGAGTATGACTGAAGAAATAGCATGGCCATGCAGGAGATACTTTAGTATCAGTTTTTAGTCATCTCAGATATCAAGAAATAGTGATTGATAAATTAGGATGACGGATTTATGTCTTTTGATCAATCTGGATATCGGTATGATAAAGGATAGTGACATGTACGATAAGAGGTTAAGTCGAATCATCAATAATCACGGACGTTGGGTAATCATAATGTCATGTTAGAGGCCACTTATGATGGAAAGGGTAAAATGGTAATTTTACCAGTCTGCCAACGGGTCGTGAGCCTAGAGGGTCACACACTTTAAGCATGGTATATAGTAAAACACATTTGGATGGAAATTGGGAGAATCCGCTTTTCAATTTAGTCAAATTGAAAACGAATCGGTTGATTTCTGGCCTAGGTTTATAACCAAACGGTTGAGGAAATCAGATTAAAGGGATTGGATCGGTTTAGCTAAACCGTTTAATTAGAATCCAATTTAAATGGGTTTAATTAAACTTTAGCTAAATGGGCTTCAAGCCCATTCTTAATAATAATTATAAGAATGGGCTTAAGTTAATTATGAGTTTTAAATGGATTTGATTTGGTGAAAAAATAAATATAATAAAATCATATTTTTTTCACAACAATCCTAACCCTAATTCACTCTTAATTTCGATCCTTTTTCTCTCCCTAGCTGACCCTCCCTCTCTCCACCATAGTTAGGGTTTTGCTTCTCTTCTACACTCAAAACTAGTGCAATTAAGTGTAGAATCCTAAAGTTTAGGTGTCTTTCTTGTGTGGACAATCTAGAGAACACATAGTTTTGTGTTTTATTGATTCAAAGAGGTAATTTTCAGATTTATTTGTTCATTTTATATGCTGCATTTTTATCACATAAGATCTTGTATTTAAATTCCATGGTTAGATTCTTATCCGCTGCATCTTATTTAATCTATGGAACCCATTGAATTCGTTCACAGAGGTCCATAAGGGCGAGTCCAAGCCTCAAGAGGGCATAGACAAGGCCAAGTTGGACGCGAAGGACATCGTTTGCTTATTCAGCAATCAGCGCGGTCAATGGAGGAGGAACTGCAAGAAGTTCCTAGAGGATCAAAAGAAGGTCAGTGGCACTGGCGCTTTAGGTATTTACTTCATTGAAGTGAATCTGTCTACTGATTCTAGCTTAATGCCGGAAACAGGCTCGCAATCACACATATGTGTTGATGTGGAGGCGTTGAAAGTAGACGAGATTTGGCTGAAGATGAAATGGACATACGGGTTACGGACGACAAGAGAGTCGTGGCGAAAATCGGAGGGGACGTTTATCTCAGCTCCCCGTTGGGACCTCTATTGAAATTGAAATTGTGCACTGACTATCCGTAAAGACATACAGAAATAATGTCTGTTATGGTGCTACAACACTTTTTAAATGGTCACCATGTTTTGAAAACTAGTGACATTAACGAGTATTCGATACACAATGTAAATACCAAAATGCTCAAGGTTGATGAATCGAGTAAAATTTGGTTATGGCACTTCCGTCTGGGCCGCATAAGCAAGAGACGGCCATCAACACTTCACAAGTATGGAGTCTTAGGTTCGTTTGAATTCGATCAAAATGATAGATGCAAATTTTTCTTGATTGGCAAGGTGGCGAAGTCGCCCTTCACCGGTAGGAGTGAGAAGGCGAGTGACTTGTTACGCCTAATACACTCCCTTGTATATGGGCCTATAAGTTCACAGGCCAGAGGAGATTCAGATACTTTATCACGTTTACTAATGATTTAAGTAGACGTGATTATGTCTATCTTATGAGACATAAGTCTTACTCGTTTAACAAGTTCAAAGAGTTTAAGACTAAAGTTGAGAATCAACTTGGGAAGAAAGTTGAAGCATTTCTATCGCATCGAAGTGGCGCATACTTGACCCAAGACTTCATCGACATTTTCGGAGAGTGTGGGATATTGTTTGAGTTGGCTCCGCCTGAAACACCTCAATTGAACGGTGTGTTCGAAAGGAGAGACCGAACCTTGTTAGACATGGTTCGCTCTATGATGAGTCGGACAGATCTCCCCGTATCCTTTTGGGGATACGCTCTTGAGACAGCTACGTACATTCTGAACCAAGCACCTACGAAGGAAGTGGACACAACACCATACTAAGTGTGGACTAGGAAACGTCCCAAGTTGTCGTTCATCAAGATTTGGAGTTGCGAGGCTTATGTCAAACGCCTCATGGCAGACAAGCTCGAACCAAGATCTGACAAGAGTATCTTCGTAGGGTACCCGAAAGAGACTTTTGGGTACCACTTCTACAAACCCGACGAGAACAAAGTATTTGTTGCTAGGAAATGTGGTCTTTTTAGAGATGGATTTCCTCTCCAAAACAGACAGTGGGAGGACTGTGCATCTGGAAGAGATCCGAGATGGCATGAGTTCTAAGAATCTTGAAGAATTTTGGGATCCCCACTTAGAAAGTGTAGAGGTAGAGCCTGAGCTGGAACAAGAGGCACGTGCGGTGCCCAACATAGTTCCTGAAGCCCCACATACGGTGCCCGACATAGTTTCTGAAAGGTCTCGTCAGGCACCTGTCAGATACGAATTTATGATAACGGAGGGTGGTGACTTGGAGATTGTGGATTATGACGATCCGACATCCTTTCAAGAAGCCATGGGGAGTTCTGATTTCGAAAAATGGTTAAGCGCCATGAAGGAGGAGATGAAATCCATGCATGACAACCAAGTTTAGAAATTGGTGGATCCAATCCCTGGTTTTAAGACCATCGGTTGCAAATGGATCTTTAAGATCAAGAATGACGCTCGACGAAACTTTTGTTACCACGATCGTCAGGTGCCCTAGCAGCCCATTCGTGATAGTGAAGCTAGAAGAGGTGGACAGTTCTTATTTGGGGCGCAGAAGCATTAGCTCTCTCCAAATAAGTTCTGATCCACGTGTCAACAAACATGACCTGAATGGAATTCCTCAGAACAGTAAGGCCTGATTGGGTGTGAAGAGGTTCAGTCAAATCCAAGGAATGGATTGTGATGAGATTGTCTCGCCAGTTGCTGTGGTCAAATCAATCTGCATTCTACTCACTGTAGCTGCATATCTGAATGATATGGCAGTTGGATGTCAAAACCACATCCCTTGATGGGAAGTTAGATGAGGACGTTTGCATAACGTAGCCTCAGGGTTTTGTCGATCCAGAGAATGCTGGAAAGATTTATAAGCCGCAGATGTCCATTCCTGGATTGAAGCAGGCTTATCGGAGTTGAAACCTTCATTTCGATGAAACCATTGGTTTCATGCAAAATGAAGATGAACCTTGTTTGTACAAGAGGGCAATAGGGAGTGTAGTCGTATTCCTAGTGCTATATGTCGATGACATACTTCTTATAGAAAAATGACACCCCCTCAAACCGCAAAATCTTGCCTGGGGAAGTGTTTCGTGATGAAGGACCAATATGAGGCCGCGTATATCGTGGGGATCAAGAGTTTATCGAGATCGCTCGAGAAGGATACTTGGGCTAAGTCACAACACTTAGAGATTTGTGATGCACGAATCCAAGAATGGATTCTTTCCAATTTGAGATGGCATAAAGCTCAGCAAGGCTCAGGGTCGGACAACGGCTGATGAGCTGAAGCACATGATTGAGATCCCCTATGCATCAACATTAGTATTCATCATGTATGACATGCTCTGCATGAGATCTGATATCTCGTATGCCCTATCCTGCGTAGGCAGATTCCAGTCTAACTTTGGCGTGAGCCACTGGACAGCTACAAAGACGGACCTAATGTACCTGAACAGGACAAAGGACGCCTTGATGGTCTATAGGGTTAGAAATGAGAAACTGGAGGTGATGGGATCCGTCGACGCCAGTTTCCAGACTGATCCGGATGACTCGCAGTGTCAGTCTGGGTATGTGTTTGTGCTTAACAGTGGGGCTTTAGCTAAATGGAAGAGCTTAAAGCAGCCGACCGTTACTGGTTCTACGGCAGAAGCCGAGTACATAGTTGCTTAAGAGGCGACAAAAGAAGTTGTATGGATCCGAAAGTTCATGGCCGGACTGGACATAATTAAAAACCCGTCCACACCGGTGAACTTGTATTGCGACAACATTAGGGCCATAGCACATGCTGATGAGCCTAGGGCACATGCATGATCCAAACATGTACTGTGGCAGTTTCACTTGATTTGAGAGTTCGTCGATATTCGAGAATTCATCGATCAAGGTGAAATGAAGATTTGTAAGATTGCGACAGAAGATGATGAAGCCAATCCATTGACCATGTAAGATCAATGGGTTTACGATGGCATTTAGATTGAAGCTAAGAGAAAGTGGGAGATTGTAAGATCTAGTGCCCTAGTCTAAGTCTTTACCATGCAATTTTTTATCTTCTATTAAGCAATAAAAGAGGCATTTTGATTATTATTGTGTTGTAATAATGTATCAAGCAATAACTTCATCTAAAGTCGTTAGTGTTTACACAAGGATAGTAGAACCTTTAGATATCATGAAGTTATACTTAATCGATCTCTAGTCGAATACTTATACATAAGTGACTAGCGTGAGGATGACTTATGATCATGTTCTGCTGATCGAGATGTAGAGTCATATTACAGATATCGTCTAGGAGACGATATCGGATGACCCGCGGTGGAGTATGGCGCATAGATTAAGTCACCAACGCATACTCCGTCGTCATGTGATCACTGCCTTAATACCTTGGAGGGAGTGTCTTACATGCACGTCACTCCATTAGTTTGACATGCCCTAACGCTGCCTGTAACAGGGCAGCCATAAGCGACATCGTTGGCTATTAGACGGACTGTAGTGGCAGCGCACATTGCGTCCGAAGGGATTTGTTTCCCCACGGTGAGACGTGGTCAAGGGTATTGTTCAGGTCCCCTTGATGAGCATAACTGAGAAAGTGTGCGGCCGCGCTAATTATGTATCAGTCATCTCGGAATTCAAGGAAGTAGATCGAGCACATGGAGATTACGGCTCTACCTCATTCGATCTCATACGCCTTCAAGCAAAAAAGGGTTAGTGATACAGATGACGTGAAGGAGATATCGAATCGATACCTCGTGGACATTGGGTAATCACAACGTCTTACTAGAGACCACATGTAATGGATCGGGTGAAATGGAGTTTCACGCCGATCTGCCAATGGGCCACAGGCCTACAGGGTCACACGCTAGTGGCAAGAACCGAAGCTTCTCAATTGGACTCAAGAGGTCCGAAATGGGTGGAATAGAAGTGTGGCAATGTGGGTGGTGATCGAGATCTTTGTGGTGTCGATCGACGCACGCCACATAGGGTGTCAATAGACCCAAGTGTACCTTGAGAAGTCGTCCACACATACAAATATATGTTTCTTACCTCCAAGACTCTCTACTTACATGGGTCCCATAAAATCTATGTGTAAAAGTTCTAGAACCCGAGAGGTGGTAAGATTTTGCACCTTCTGTGACGTCTTGACTTGTTTTCTTATCTGATATTCTCCACAGATTTTTCCTTCAATGATCTTCAAAACTGGAACTCCAACAACCTTTTCAGATAGAACTTTCTGCATGCTCCTCAGATTTATGTGTCCAAGCTTTTTGTGCCAGAGCTTTGTTTCTTGTGCTTTGGATATGAGACATTTAGTAGATAGGGGAGCAGTTGTTGGAGACCATAGATAGCAGTTGTCTTGTGACCTGCGTCCAGTCATGAGTTCCTCTAGTTGAGTGTTCAGTACTGCACACTTGTCACGAGTAAATTCAACATCGAAGTCTAGATCATAGAGTTGATTGATGCTTATCAGGTTGGCAGTAAGTCCTTCTACCAGTAAGGCTTCGTTTAGACAGGGTAAGTTGGGTAGGTCAAGTTTCTCTTTTCCTAGCACCTTGCCTTTCACTCCATCTCTAAATATAACAAAACAGTTTGAGGATAGTTTTATGGTGGTCTGAAATGAGCTATTACCAGCCATATATCGAGACGACCCACTGTCAAAGTACCAGTCATTACTAATAGAGGCTTTTAGAGAGGTGTATGCGACATTAGCTCGATAGTGTATCTCTTTGATTTGCCATCCTTTCTGTGGTTGAGGTTGGGGATGTACCTTTTACTCTCTCCATACTTGATGAGGATGTGCTTTGGAAGTCTTATGTTTGATGGAGTTCTTTCCATAAAGGTGATAACAGAATGGTCGAATGTGGCCTCTTTGCCCACAGTGATGACAGACCCAGTTATGTTTCTTTTTCCTTGAGTTGCCATGGTGATGTCTCTTTTGTGATCGGTTACTACCTGAAGTTTGTGACATACGTTGAGACATGTTGTTTGCAGCCTTTTGGGGAACGAAGATGGTTTGAGATGTTGAGGCTCCTTTTGAGTATGTAGCATAGATGTTTTCATGAGCATACTCAGTTATCTTAGCTTGTCATTGTATCCTTAGACCAAGGAGTCTTTGTGATCGTTGTGTAGTCAACATCTAAGTTTGACATACGCTTAACGGTATCTGTAGCAAGGTAGTCATAACGGCTATGATTGGCTCAGGGACGGGATACATGACTGATACGAAATACGGCTAAGGGATTTGTCCCTCATACTCCGGTATGGGAACGATATCTGTTTAGGCCACTTGATGAGCATGACTAAAAGGAAATGCATGGCCATGCTGATGATACGGGGTATCATTTTCAGTCATCCCACATATCAAAAAACAGTGATAAATTAAATAACGATGACGGCTCTATGCCTTATAATCAATCAGGATATCTAGTGACAAATGGATAATGACATAAATGACATAAGGTTAAGTTGAATCATCGATCATCGGTACATTGGGTAATCATAATGTCTAACTAAAGGCCACTTATAATAGATAGGGTGAAATAGGATTTCACGCCGATATGCCAATGGGACATGAGCCTATAAGGTCACACATAAAGAATGAGTATATAGTAGTGAGAGAGAAACCGAGAAAGACAGAGAAGTGGCTGATTGGCCACGTTCCGTGACCAAACCTAGGGTTTGGCCACGGAGCCGTGGCAAATAAGACAAGCCACGGACCCCGTGGCGGCCTGGGGTTGGCCACGGGCGGCGGACCTAATATGACCACAGACCGTGACAGGGTCCGTGGTGACCTACGCTGACCTAGGGTCGGCCACAGAGGGGTGCCCAGCCCCGTGGCGGGGTCCGTGGCGAGTCGCCAACAGTTTTTTCCCGAATATATAAATAGACCACAAGGGCAAGGGAAAAAGTTGACGAGAGCTCACATTTCTTTTTGAAATTTCTGGTATTCTCTTCATCCTCCAAGGTGCTTGCTGATTCTAGTAGATCATCCTTCACCGGTTTGGAACCGCTCGTTCATGTTGACTTATCAGAGAGTATATCAATCCCGCGATACTTGTTGATTCGATTGCTAATGTATAAATTCTCTAGATATTTCTTCATTGATTAATTTGGTAAATAGCAAAAGACCCGGTGCAAGGGAACGTAGTTATTTCGTATTTTTATTACTTCCACTACGTAAATGGATTTTATGTTCCCCATTAGTAAGTGAGACTTTCAGATATTAAGAGGTATTTAAGTGGCATTATTTATAAATTATAGAAATAATTCCATATGACTACACCTAGATATGTCACATTATCACATGACTACACCTACAATTTTTCGTGTCAAGGTGAATACCCAAGAATTTCATTTTTCTCACCGTTCCTCATTCCGTCCATTTCCATTAATTTTGAACATTTTTAACGTGTGAAAAGACTAAAATATCCTTCAGAGGTAAATAATTGTTTTTAAATTGAATGAAAAAACTAAAATACCCTTCACTATTCATTTAATTTTCAAAAAAACCCCTCTCTCTCTCTCTCTCTCTCTCTCTCTCTCTCTCTCTCTCTCTCTCTCTCTCTCTCTCTCTCTCTCCTCCACCACCACCTCCATCTCCTTCACCAACACCACCACCACCACCTCTATCACCACCACCACCACCATCCCCCCCGCCCCCACCACCACCATCATCTCCTCCCTCTTCGTCGCCACCTCCTCCACCACCTCCACCACCATCTCCTCCCCGCCCCCGCCCCCTCCACCCGATCCCCTCCCCCTCCGGCGAACTTTCGGCCGACTTCCGGCGAGACTCCGATGATGGTGGAGGAGATGGAGGTGGTGGCGGTGGAGATGGAGATGGAGGAGATGAAGGTGGTAGCGGTGGTGGTAGAGGAGAAGGAGGTGGTGGTGATGATGGAGGAGGTGGAGGAGGAGATAGAGGAGGTGGCGACGGAGGGGGAGGATATGGTGGTTGTGGTGGAGGGGGCGGGGAGGGGATGGTGGTGGAGGGGATGGAGGTGGTGGTGGTGATGGAGGTGGTGGTGGTGGTGGTGGGGGTGGTGGGGGTGTTGGTGGAGGAGATGTAGGTGGTGGCGGTGGTGATGGAGAAGATGGAGGGAGGGAGGGAGGGAGAGAGAGAGAGAGAGAGAGTATTTTTTTGAAAATTAAATGAATAGTGAAGGGTATTTTAGTCTTTTCATTCAATTTAAAAACAATTATTTATCTCTGAAAGGTATTTTAGTCTTTTCACACGTTAAAAATTAACGGAAATGGACGGAATGAGTAACGGTGAGAAAAACCTGACACGAAAAATTTTAGGTGTAGTCAGGTGATAATGTGATATATTCAGGTGTAATCATCTGAAATTATCCCTAAATTATATGTTACTATCGAACATGAAGTGCATAGTAATAGTTTTGGCAAGGGCAGAGAGGAGAGACAAAAAACCTAGATTCCCGAGAGAATTAAAATAGCTACAGAGGTAAAGAAAGCAAAGTATATATATTGGTGTTTCTTACAGGAAAATTTACGAAGTCAATGCCACTCATCATCGATCATGAAAAGGTCAAAATCAAATGGAAAAGTCGACAACTCTTCAACACCCAAAGAAGCGAGCAATGAGAATTTAAAATAGTGCCTAGCTAGTGTTCATAGTGACACCCTTTACATTTCCACTTACTATAATGAGATCCTCACACTCATTAATTACCACTACAACAATTATAGCATGTATATGAAATGATCATCACCCAATTGTTTTCCATGGGACAAGATTAGGTTTTGATAATCAGAGATTTTAAGATATTTAAATGTTATATATTTTGTAAGTATATACTGAATTAGCGAAACTATTAACTTCAAAAAAAAACTTACCGAAACTAATATAACTAATAAGTCTTTAACAGAGACAAAAAAACAACAAAAAAGATGAGAATTAGTGTCAAAAAACATTAGTTGTTAGTTGAACAAAATATTATTTTTTTTGCATTATCAGAATGAATCGAAAAATAAATTAAATTTAAGGGAAAATTCCACTTAGCACCTCTTAAGTTTGGCCGAGTTTCACTTACCTCCCCTTAACTTCAAAATCAACTTGTGAAGTCCCTTAAGTTTGAAAATGTTTCACTTTACCCTTTTCTGTTAACTTTTTTCAAAATTTTGTTAACTTTTTTGCAAAATGACAAAAATACCCTTTTATTGAAAATTATAATAAATTAATAAAAATGATTTTTGAACTTTTTTATATAATCTTTTCATTGTATAAAATAAAGAATAAAATTTTGTTAGCAGTAAAAATATTTTTTAAAAAGTTTTTCTTATAAATTTTTTTTTAAAAATTTAAACTGATTTTTAAACATCGTTTTTTTTTAAATTTTTTATGAAATTTTTTTTTTAAATTAATACTAAAATATTTTTTTATTCTTTATTTTTGTAAATAAAAATAAGAAAACAAAAGGTTCAAAATCATTTTTATTTATTTTTTTTAACTTTTTTAATGAAAGGGTATTTTCGTCATTTCACAAAAAGTTAACAGAATCTTCAAAAAAGTTAACTGAAAATTGGTGAAGTGAGACTTTTGCAAACTTAGGGGACTCCACAAGTAGATTTTGAACTTAAGAGGGTTTAAGTGAAACTCGGCCAAACTTAGGAGTGGCTAAGTGGAATTTTCCCTAAATTTAATAATGAATCAAAAATTAACATCGGATTAATTTGGTAATATATAAATTTTTAAAACAATAGAGTGAGAACATCTCTTTTATAAGTCAAGATAAAATTTAAGCTAAGGCCATCTCCAATCCTATCTCCAAATATGCAATACTTATTCCCCGATGATTGAGTCTCTATTCCCATTTATCTCCATTCTCCTCCAACACAATCTCCAAAACTATATCTATTTGTCACATCAAACATTATTTTTTCATTATTTTAATGACAAAATAATTTACATATTTCATTTTTATTGTAATTACTTAATAAATTATTACAAAAATTAATAGAATCAATTAGACAAAATTAGTGAGAAATTAATATATTAGCATAATATCACTAAAAAAAAAAAAAAATATATATATATATATATATATATATATATATATATATATTAGCATAATTAATGTATTAGCATAATTAGGTAAGTTTAATTAATGTAATAGCATAATTTAAACTTTCAACCTAATTGTAAAAGATTACAATTAATACTTGACATAAAATAAAATTAATATAAAATTTATCCAATTAAAATTGAATTGAATGAAAATGCTTGTTTGGATTGAATTTAAGATAACAAAAAGCCCAAAACTATCTTACCAACCTAGAATGGCCCAAAACATTATTTAATTTGCTAATTAAAATGCATTGATAATTGAAAACAAATTAAAAATATACTTAACGTTTATTAACCCTAAAAATCACAATCTCTTCCTATCTCTACCTCCTTTCTTTGTTCTCTCAATATCTCCTCTCCATCTACAGAGACCAAGACCGACCGCTCTCCATCTCCTTCTTCTTCTTTCCGGAGACAAAGAAGGCGTTGCCTCTGTCCACGACCTTGCTTCCGCGCGTGAAGACTCTACCTGACATTCCCTCCATCCACGGCCTTGCTTCCGGCGTGAAGACTCCTCCGACCATTCCCTCCGTCCACGGCCTCCTCGCGTCCGACCACGCAGGCGAAACTAGATCTGTCGCCGGAAAAGCCAGATGTGGTTTTTCTGTCAACAGATCTGGCTTTTCCGGCGCCTAATCTGGCACCGATTCCATCTCGACGGTCGCGCCTCCGCGCTTCGGCTCTCCGCGCCTCTGTCTCATATTGACACTAGGATTTGAGTCTCAGGTTTTTCGATTTGATCTGTGTTATTTTGGATACCAATTTTTTGGCTTCCGATTTAGAATCAATTTGTGTTTCGATTTGAGTATCAATTTGTGTTTTTCTGCTTTTATTTTTTTCTGTTAGAAAAGAAAGTTGGATTAAAATAATGGATTATAATGTTTTGAGAATGCTACAGTGAGTCTCCAAATTTGGAGACTTCCTGTAGCAATTTCCATAAATTTGCATATGCATATGCATATAGGGTAGTAATCAAATACAAACGAGGGATTACTATACAAACGTTAGAACTAACTAGAACCGTCTGATTTTTAAATATGTGGTGCGGATTAGATGTTGACACCGGCGGCATGAAATTGTAATTAACTACAATTTAATGATTTATTATTACTGATATGTAGTCAATTGAGGGTAACACCGTCCTTTCACCTTCACCAAATTTCTAATCATTATCTTTGTGCATAATATTTGGGATTGATTATAATCCCAAATATCTAATCATTATCTTTGTGCATAATATTTGGGATTTCACAATATATATAATTAATTAAAATCAAATCAGACATTAATTGTTTTGACTTTTTGCTCCATAAACTAATATTTTTGTTTCACAGTATATATGTTTTGTAGTTATGGTATTTGAATTTCGTTTTACAATATTTATTTTTTTGATGAATTATTATTATTCATAACATCACATCATTTGTTTCATAACAGTTCAACTTTTTTTCATTTAATGTTTCATGACATCAACCTCAATAAACATTCTAATGTATCATATTGTAAGAATTGTTTCATTATGATGTTAAATTTTTAGCATAAATGTTTCATTGAGCTACTGACCAAAATTCATGTGTTCGTCGAATAATTTTTGTGTCATCTTCTTTTCATCGTCTTCTTTTCTTTTATTGTTTCATGACACAAATCTCATGAAACATTTTTATGTGTCATGTAAGAATTGTTTCATTATGATGTTAAATTTTCAGTATAAAATGTTTTACTCGCTCAATATTGTTTCATCATGCAAACTTTGTCTACTGACCAAAATTCATGTGTTCGTCGAATGATTTTTGTGTCAACTCATTTTCATCATTATCTTTTCTTTTATTGTTTCATGACACAAACCTCATGAAATATTTTAATGTGTCAAGTAATAATTGTTTTACTATGACGTTAAATTTTCAGCATAAATATATCATATTATAGTGATTTCATTGTTTTATAATTGTATAATAAATTTTGAAGCAATTGATACAAATTCTTAAAGTCATATTAGAACCTAATTTGAACGGGTAATTAAGACTAAAATAACAATTTGGAAGAATTGTTCAACACACAAACTACTCCCAAATTCAGATTAAAAAAAATACACGGACAACCCTACAAACAACAATTTGTGTGCATGTGCTTATGTCATGAAACATATTTTTGTTTATATCCAGTCGATATCTCATAAGACATTATTATATTCTTCATCAAATTGACATATTTTATGTCATACCAATGATTAACGAGTGTGGCATGTGTTTATGTTATAAATCATATTTCTCTCCATATTTCCTTAATGTCTCATGACACATTGTTAAGCCATTTTGAGTCATACCAACAAGTTTGTTCTGAACATTGTTACTGAAAGTTTCACGTTGTATGAATGTTGGAACATAGTTTGAAGTGGCTAACTTACATATTTAAGTAATGTTAATTATTATTATAATGTCTAATACATACTGCATCGTTACCGATGATTAAAATTATGCAATTATTGATTGCATACCGTTTTCAATACCAATTTTATGAACAATTATGTGAACAATTTTACTCTTGCCTAAATTTACCAATTTTGGTGCATTGAGAGTTGTAAGGCTTGGTCCATGCTATATTAAATCCTAATTTGTAAACATGTCATGTTACTGTATATAATGTATCATTTTCAAGTGATTATGTTTCATTTGCAGCTTCGAGTTGTACATTTTTATTTTGACGATGTTTTGTTGGTGCTTTTGTGTCATTTGGTCACCAATTTTGTTTCATCAATTTATAATTTATTTTACCATGTTAATTTGATGAAACATTACACTAACTATGTTGTTAATTCGTTATAATATGTTTGTGTTATATTTGTTTCATTTGATGAAAACATGATTACCCAAGAAATACCACACATTAAAAGAATACACGAATATTGAAAATGAACCCCAAGTTTAAGATTAAAAACTATAAAGTTACGACAATGTTTCAACACCAACAATTAACATAAGAAGACATAGTGAATTGCAAAAAACTACCCTCGTTATCACTCATGTAATAACCAACATCACCCTTCTCGAACCCATCCACAAGTTGCTCCGTCCCATCTGCTCCAGAGTTATCGTCACTTCCATTATCGTCTGAACCATCCTCACTTTCTGGCTACCAAGACGGGTCATGAAACAACAGTATATCCTATATTTTTTATAGTGATTGATATCAACATAGAGCTCAAAAAATCTCATCCCTGTTGCTAGTTTAATACCGATGAGACATTTCGACAGGTAAACACTATTTTAATTGATAATCCATTCTGTAGTGTCATATGCATATGAGTCAATTAGTAAACTAAAAAGTAAAACGTCACTGATCATTCTATATAACAAACGCACCAGATGACACATATCTAATGGAAGGAATTTGGTGATGACACATTTACATTCAATGACACAAACCAAAAACATATACACGTGAATTATTCTGTTCTATATCACAAATGCAACAGATGACACATACATAGTTTGGCGATGACACATTTACATTCGATGACACAAAACCAAGTTCATATGAACTATGATACATCAAATGGTCAAACATACCTTGTTGGCTATCTGCTTGATAGTTCACGTCGATATCCATCTCCGGTATATAGTCAGAATTATTCTATGCTGATATGAATAAAAAATATCATGACCAAATATATTTTGTATATTATTTCAATCTGCATTGGAAGCAGTACCTTTCGACGTCGTCCATATTGGCTGAGTGTCGTCCCCAAACAATCATGGGGTAATGTCCATGATGAGCAGATCTGAAACCCACACAATCAACAAATATTCGCACAAAAAAATGATTCAGAGTTCAGGTCAGGCATTCTAATCAACTCATGGTAATTATCATCATATTTTCACACAAAGCAGAATTAAATTTACAGACAATTCATACCTTCATCATCAGCATGCATGATGTTCAGATCAATCACCATAGTATTTTGTCGATCTGCAGATGATTTTGTGTTGACAGTTAAAAATAGTCATATACAATCTAAACAGAATCAGTTTCTTCCAGGAACTCACCTTTCACCATTGTTCCCGACTCAAGCTCTGCCATGGACGATTTGTACTGCTTTCTAAATAATTATGATTTTTCATTTTGATTACTCATTTATAAGGATTTGATAGTTTATCACCTCCTTAATTTTAGCTTCCTACCAAATCAATGAACCGTAGAAAGACAGCAATACCCTTGTTGACCAAAATCTGAATTATTTCAATTTGTTTTATGATTAAATATCTTAGTCGTTAATGTAAACAATCCTAGGGTCTTCAAACGTTCTAAGATTTGTATTAGAATGATAGTTTGCAGCCGAGTTCATCCCTATGCATATATAGAGAGAAGAAAATATGTATATGTGTCATTTTTTTTGCATATATGGAGACTCCTTTGGAGATGCCCTAAAAAGAGTGTAACTATATGCCAAAAACCAATGAGCTTTAATATCGCGTTATAACTCAATCCACTGCTGACAACAGCCACATAATTTCATAGATTCGAGGTCGGATTGTGACATTGATATCTCAATATTCCAAGAGCTACTTTACAGATTTATGGGTATTAATCATCCCTATTTAGTTGAAAATTCAAGATTTAAACTAAGGTTGAAGAATATTATCATGGAGTGAGGGATCTCTGGTGCGCATGGAGGGTGATTGTGTCATTTCACCCTTGATGGACTTGTCTCCTTGAAGGTTTCAAATGAGAAACAATGAAGATGATGGTAATGAAGGAGGAGAGTGTTTTTGAGTTATAGCCATGAATTTCACAAATTGAATCCACAATTACATTATACATAGAATAGAATAGAATAAAATAAAATCAGTAATCCCAGAGCAGACCGTCGAAGGTGTCCGGCGCCGGAGAGTCGCCGTGCCCCCACGGCGGAGGCGGGTAGATCCACCCGTCCACTGTCGAGTCCGTGTAGACGAAATCCTCCGGCGACGACTCGTAATTACTCGTCCCGAGGATGGGCAGGTCGACGATGACCCCCAGCTCGTCCGAGCCCGAGAGCATCGCGGCGGCGGGGGAATCCATCCTGGCGGCCTTGAGCGCCGCCTCCTGGACGTCACGCGCGGCGAGGGAGGCGGGGCGCGGGAGGGAGGGGGCGAGGTCGGGGAAGTTGAGGATGGCGGAGTTGCCGCGGAGGCAGAGCTCGGCCGCGTCGTGCGCACGCGCCGCCATCTCGGGGCTGGGGAAGGTCCCGAGCCAAATGCGCGACTTCTTTCGGGGCTCGCGGATCTCGGACACCCATTTCCCCCAATTCCTCATCCTCACTCCCCGGTAAACCGGGTAGTTAACCGAATCTCGCTCCTGCTTGAACTTGAGCTTCTTATCGGCCGAGTCACTCTTTTTCCGGCTCTCTGCATCGGAGCACCAATTCTCGCTGCTCATCTCAGACAAAGTACTGGGTTCCTCGAGTTTGGACACTTTTGGTAGAGAACTACCCAGATTGGGAAATGGAGAGAGGTATATTTGTAAGTGTGATGAACAAGGCCATCATTTCTCAATGAGGCAGCACAACCTGCCCTAATTAAGAATTCAGACCCACAACTAATGCCTGTGGGACCCTTTTCTCAAGTAAATTTATATGCTGGTGGTGTCAAACTGAATATATACTAGTCTAAATTCATTATTACTTTAATTAATTGCTAATCAAATATTCAATGTTTCAATCTCATCTCCTTTATCATCATTCGCCATCTTAATTACTTCACCACCGTATATTTGATGTTATATATCTACCTATAGCTGCTTCATATATAGTACAAATAGTTGTTTAATTATACCATTCTCAATAGATGCCTCAACAGTTAAAATTGTATACTGTATCAAATTCCAATATTCAACGTTGCATGTTTTGGAGTGAAACTTAAGTTAGAGAGGTTATAAACTTGAAATAAATTTTCTATTTTTAGCAAATACTATTTTTCTAATGGTTCGTATTCAATTACCAAAATATCTCATATGACGTAAGAATAAAAGTGTTGCTGAATTTTGACTTAAATTTTACCTTCAATAAATAAGAGTACGATCTTTTATACGTGGAAATGAATAAATGTGGTTGATTTACTTGCAGAATCAATCCGCATGAAATATGTCAGGACTCATATATGTAGCACTCCTTCAAATTAAAGTATGTAAATTGATAATGTCAAACATTGAAAAGAGTTTGTGAAATATGTGTCATCCTTGTCTTTTGGTGAATATATTGGGGAAGTGGTGCTTGCGGGATATTGGTCGAGAGTGAAGAACACACGCTTGAAGTTTTTGTCGAACAAAGTGACAGTCGATCTCAATATATATGTTTGGTGCATTCATGATAATCAAATGGTATAAGATGTGAATGACAAAAGAGTGATACAAGCTCTATCTGACTAAGGACTTGAAAATCCTCGAGTAGTTGTTAAAGCCAAACTATATCACCGCTGATAATGGGTATCGCTTAGTATTTTAACCTCTACTAATGGAAACGACAAAACAATTTGTTTTTTGCACCGACAAGAGATTGGTCTACAACCAATAAAGAGAATATAGGGGGTGGTGGATTGGCAACTGTGAAGGCATCCAACCTAATCAGCATTCTAATATTTAGTCATTAGAGACGAATGTGAAGGCATCCAGGTGAACGATCGTGAAGTATAGTTATTCACGACTAGACGGTGATATTGTTAGATTTAATGCTATATATGCAAATACGATCAATTTACTTTTGAGTATATGGTCCATTTCTAATTGGGTTATAGATTATCTATGATGGTTAGGTGGCCATTTACGAGAGAAATACATGGCAACAAAAATTTACGTATCTGACAACCAGCAACCAGTGAGACAAAAATCAAATAAATTAAATTATATAATAATTAACTTGACACACCAACAAAGATGGTTCAAAATGTGATTAAATAATTAAATTTTGTAGTTGAGAACAACAAAATTGGATATTTATAGTATATTTAGTGGAGCATGACAATTTATTCTTGATTGCTTCTACTCATTGCACCCGTTGACTTACAATTAAGGCACTATCATTAAAATTTGAACAAGTTAAAATTATAGTTATAGGCATGATAAATTATAGCTATGTAATATTTAAGCTGTAAAATGACATAAAATTATCCCTTGCAAAAATAACTGAAATGAAATCTATTACACATATTACGATAATAATATAAATTTTTGTATTGAAATGTAAGTCTCGGTAATAAGCTAATTATCATTTTTTAAATGATAAAGACGAAAAATGTACACTGTCACATGCACGTGCAATAATATGTTAAAAACGTACGGAACAGTTCCAGACAAGACTTCATAGGTACTTTAAATGAATATTCCAAACATGCAATAATGTGTTAAAAACGTGAGAAAAAGTTCCAAAAAAGTCTTCATAAGTACTTATAGTATATTTTCTGAACACGTAATAATGCTCACAAAACATGATGTCACGTACAACATTAAGTTCCAGAAAAAGATTGATGGGTCTGTTTTGGTATTATGTATTGTTTAATCCTTTGGTTATTTATTGATGTGACGGCGCCTATGAGAATGGTAGGTGGAGATTTCGAAAGTACTGTATGTCTCATATACGTGCTCCTATTTCATCTTTTGTTTAACTAATTTCAATTACATTTTACATTTTGGAGTTATTCATTTAATTTAAAGTAAATATGTGATAAGTGATAAGATCAGGACAATTATATGCATTTATCTTAATTAATCGTGTACTCCGTATTCTAATTTTCTTTTAATTTACACGTCATCCTTTTAATATATGAAATTCTGAAAAGTAACAACATGTCTCTTCTAATGTTAAGACTTAGTAATAGACACTTGCAGATTGTTCAAATTGAAATAACACACATACACGAGATATGGTTACTCAGTTCGGTGTAACATCACCTACGTCTGGGGACACTCTGCCTAGGGGTATTCAAAAAAAAAATCTAATCGACCAAAACCGACCGAACCGAACCGAACCGATTAATAGTCGGTTTTGGTCGGTTCGGTTTTGGTCAGTTTTGATAATTGTCGGTTCAGTTTCGATTCAAAAAGAAAGAACTGTCGGTTAACCGAACCGACCGATCGACCGACTATAGTTCAAAACAATGGTTTATATTTTATACCATTTAAATTTGAAAGGAATGGGCTTAAGGCCCAATAAATGGGATTGGTCCAAAATATTTAGAAGCCCATTTACATTTTATCTAGGTTATCACTATCAAATATTTATTCTTGCCCGCCGTCATCCCAAACCAAACCCAAGGAACTCACATATTCATTCACGTACCTATTCATTCACGCACATAATCATTCAGAAAATTGATTGGGCTTTCGGCATAACAGGCGTTTAATGTCTTCGATTTGGATTTTCCGGCATCGATTGGGCTTCTCCGACATCGGTTTGGATTTTCCGGTGTCGATTCGGCATCTCCGACATCGATTTGGCTTTTCCGACGTCGATTTGGAATCTCCAACATCCGATTCGGCATCTTCGGTGTCTATCTGGCTTCCCCGACGTCGATCCAGCCTCCCCAGCGTTGTTCCGATGTCGATCTGGCGTCCCAGCCCCTCATTTCTTTTTCTCGCCTTAGATTCGGTGTTCATGGCTTTGTTTATGTGGGATACAAAACATTTTATTATTTTGGCTTGAATCGGTTATGTTCGGTTCAAACCGAAAATCGACCGACCATGTCGGTTCGGTTCGACAAACCGACCGAATCTGGCCGGTTCAGTTTCGGTTTAATTTTTTGAAAAACCGAATTGTTCGGTTCGGTTTTTGGACCGTGAACACCCCAAACTCTGCCAGTGGAAAGGTTTCACTATTTCGTAACCAATCAAAATATACAAGTTCCTATGATCATCACACAAATCAATTAACTTTATGCTATTGTTACAAGTGATAACCTATCTCAGGGTCTCTCCCTGAATCTGAGATCCTCTTTTAATTCCACCCTTCGAGCAGCACCTCTGCTCGGATCAGTTTATGTTCTTCAAATGGATGCACGAGACTTTAATCTAGCAAACACAACCCAAAACAGTCAAACACTCATTTTTACATAAATAGTGATTGAACACAAAGTTTCGATCTTTGTCAAAAAATCCAGCTTCCCAACATGCTCGTCCTACACGTTTAGAAACTCTAAATAATCAGCACAAAGATCGACTTACAAAACTACAAGCGCAACTACTAATGGGATGCCTCCAGGCTTTTATAGTAGCTTCACATCTCGCCTTTAGAGTTTCCTAAAACCCTTACTCATCTTTTTCTTGAAGTTTCCTTAAGCTCATACACAACCGAATCATATCGAATCACAATCCATTTTAGGAGATCTTCTAAAAATGGAAACTCACCGAAAGTCGTCTCGAAAGATGTTGTACTTCTCATATCGCTACTTCTGGATAGACATCTTTATGTTCATTCAACATATAATTCATGTCGCAACATGTAGACAAACATCTTTCTGTCAATTGCTAACATAGTCAGTCTAATGATAACAACAATCTCCTCCTTTGGCTATTTTTGGGCGAGCGCTTACATACACACACCGACTCTACTTAACTATATCGCCCTACAGAAAGATGTTATCATGTGTGTGCATTTCTGACTTTCCTTTTCCCCTTGATTGCCTCAGAAATATACCAAAGGCAATATGTAGTCAAGCAATAGATAACTAGATAAAGGCATTAGGAATATAAAAGAGTACCAGAGGGGGAGTGATCAACCCAACCAAAGTGAACTCGGACATACCCCGAGTGAATAGAGTTTTAACAGTAATCAACCAACCAAAAAAATGTGAAACTAAACAGAGCAAAAACATATTAGACGCTCTTAGAACTGGATTCCGCAGCTTTTTCATCCGCAGATCTCTCTTCCTCGTCTTCTTAAGAGGTATCAGGTGTTTCTCCCTTGTTCTTTTGTGCCCTCGGAAGATCTTGAACCAAGCCTTCACAGATAGTCTTCCTACCAAACAGACAGTCTATGATCTTGTCCAGGAAGAGGATCTCTTCTCGCAGCTCTTTCAGCACAACCTTCTGAACATCTTCAGACTTTTCAGCTGAAGGAATCCATGGAGTCCAAAACAATTAATTTCATGCGTAGTGGAAACAATTTAACCATAGATTCTCAAGGAAACTAATATGGATCATCATGTGATTAAATTTCAGCAAGAACAGTACTGAAAAATTACCTTTCCAACTTGAATCAAACAAACACAAAATGTATTGTGTTCTCTAGCGAAGTCCACACAAGCAAATGTACCTTTTTACTCAAAGGTTTATGCACTCAATTGTACTAGTTTTGTGTGTAGAAGAAAACTAAATGAAAAGGAGAAGATAAGCAACAAAGAGGGACGACTAAATGAGGTAATGGGATCGGCAATTACAAGGAGAAAATATGGGATTTATTTCAAAATAAAACTCATAATGTCATTTAGTTATTTCTTAATTAACCATAATTATAATTTGAATTTCAAATTATAATGAAGACCTTAATTATAATTAACAATCTCTTAAGGCTCATTTAGCAAACCTTTAATTAAATCCATTTAGAATGGGTTCTAATTAAATGGTTTAGCTAAACCGACTCTTTCATCTTTGACCGATTTCCTCAACCATCTGGTTTAAAACCTAGGCCGAAAATCACCAAATTCTCACGATTCTCATATTTCTCGTACACTGACTTTTCAAGTCACTTTTGCTCTATACATTTCTTAAAGTGTGTGACGCTCTAGGCTCACGACCCGTTGACAGACTGACAAACTTACCATTTTGCCCTTTCCATCATAAGTGGCCTCTAGCCAGACATTATTATTACCCAACGTCCATGAATATCGATGATTCGATTTAACCTCTTATCGTCCATGTCACTATCCTTTTATCACCCGATATCTAGATTGATCATAAGCCATAGAACCATCATCCTTATTTATTAATCATTGTTTCTTGATATCTAAGATGACTGAAAACTGATATTAAGTATTCCCGCATGACCATGCAATTTTTTTTCATACATACTCGTCAACTCGCCTAAACAAATATCATTCTCATACATGAGTATAAGGGATAAATCCCTTAGCCATCTTTCGAGCTCACTCATGTAACTTATAACTAAACCAATTCAAGCCCTTATTGCTACCCTTTTACAGGTAACATTAGACTTGGTCAAACTCGGATATTTATTACGTAGTGATCACAAAGACTTCTCGGTCTAAGGATACAATGACAAGCTACGATATGTAAGTATGCTCATGACAGCATATATGCTACATACTCACCATTGGGTCGTTTAATACCATTCCCCGAATGATACCTATGATCTAACTCCGGCACTCGACTTGTCATAATCAGTAGAGCATGATTATAAAGAGTTAGCCTCATATTGGTCGCTTCTAATGAAGCTTAACTGACCAGGGACACATTAAATATGATTTGTTAAGATCCGCAGCTCTACTATTAGTGATGAGACACATGATGATACAAATCAAACCATATTTAATATATTACTACAACACATTAGTAATATAATGTCGTTTTATTTAGTCTGAAAGATGATAAAACATTACATGTAGACAATTTATTACATTGGGCTAGGGTAACACACTAGCAATCTCCCGCTTGCCCCTAGTTCCAATCTAAGTTCCAATCTACTCCCATAGACTTCACATGCCTCTCATGCTTAGGCTGCAATAGAGCCTCCGTCAAGGGACCGGCCATATTATCATCAGTCGGAACATATATAATCTCCACATCACCATCATCAACGTACTCTATGATAATGTGATACTTTCTGTGTATGTGTTTGGTTCTGTTATGGAATCTGGGCTCCTGAGCAAGCACTATGGCCCCCGTGTTGTCACACAACAAGCTTACCGGATCAGACGCTCGCGGCATTACATCTAACCCGGGTAGAAAGCTTCTAACCCATACGACCTCCTTACCTTCTTCCGCTGTAGCTATGTACTCAACCTCTGTCGTAGAATCGGCAGTTGTGGCTTGCTTGAAGCTCTTCCAGCTGAATGCTACACAGTTCAACACAAAGACATATCCTGCCTAAGATTTGAAGTCATCAAGATCCGTCTAGAAACTAGCATCAACATATCCTTTTACTACTGGTTCTCCATCTATCCCTCCATACACTAAGAATGCGTCCTTAGTCCTACTCAAATATTTGAGGATGGACTTGCCAGCAGACTAGTATTCTAGGTCAGGGTTAGACTGAAATCTGTCGGCACATCTAAGTGCGAACGAGACATCTGGTCTCGTGCATATCATGACATACATGATATATCCTATAGCCGAGGCATATGGGATATTACTCATCTTGCTCAACTCATCATGCGTACTAGGACCTTGTTTCTTGCTGAGCTTAATGTCATGACGCATGGGTATGTATCCCTTCTTAGAATCAAGTATTGAGAATCTTCTCAACACTTTATCTATGTAAGTGCTTTGACTTAGGCCCAAAATCCTTTTTGGAACGATCTCTGCAGATCTTGATGCCCAAAACAAATGCAGCATCACCTAAGTCCTTCATCGAGAACCACTTCCCTAACCAAGTTTTGACTTCAAGCAAGGTCGGGATGTCGTTCCCGATGATCAATATGTCATCGACATTAAGCACTAGGAATACAATGTTACTCCCACTCGCTTTCTTATAAACATAAGGTTCATCTTCATTCTTGATGAAACCGAATTCTCTTACATCCTCATCAAAACGAAGATTCCAACTCCATGAATCTTGCTTCAATCCATAAATGGATCTTTGCAGCTTACATATCTTTTCGGGATTTTTTGGATCGACAAAACCCTTAGGCTTATATACACATCCTCTTTTAAGTTCCCGTTAAGGAGTGCGGTTTTGACATCCATCTGCCATATCTCATAGTCGTGGTATGTGAAGGAATCCATGGGCTCCAAACAATTAAACTCTGGATAGCAGAAGCGAATTTAACCATGGATTCAAGTAAACTAAAACCGATTATCATGTGATAAAAATTTCAGCAGGGTTACAATATTGAAAAATCTAAAAATATACCTCTTATTTAGATCGAAATCACCAACATTAAAAGATTTTGTGTTCTCTAGATGTATCCACACAAGCAAGGTCTCATTCATTCATGAGTTCTTCAAAACCTTTTACTAGAAAATGATGAAAAAGAAAACAAAACAAGAATGGAGAGAGAGAGGGAAGTTTCAGCCAAGAGAAGAGGAGGAAGAGAAGGAAGTGGTGACCAAAATAGATTTTGAAGACCAAAATTACTTCTCGATTATAATTAATTATAATTATAAATCAAATAAAGAAACAGTGATATAATTAAATGGTTTAGCTAGACCAACCCAATTCTCTTGAACCGATTTACTCAACCATCTGGTTTAAAACCTAGGCCGGAAATCATCTAATCCGCTCCGGTTTAACTAAACTGAAAGGCGAATTCTCCCAAATTTCTCATAGTTCTTGTATACTGACTTATTCAAGTCTCTTTTTCTATATGCCTTGCTTAAAGTGTGTGACCCTCTAGGCTCACGACCCGTTGGCAGACTGGCAAAATTACTATTTTGCCCTTTCCATCATATGTGGCCTCTAGCAAGACATTATGATTACCCAACGTCCATGATTATCGATGATTCCATTTAACCTCTTATAATCCATGTCACTATCCTTTTATCACACGATATCCAGATTGATCATAAGGCATAGAACTGTCATCCTTATTTATCAATCACTGTTTCTTGATATCTGAGATGACTAAAAACTGATACTATGTATCTTCCGCATGGCCATGCAATTTCTTTCAGTCATACTCATGAAGTGGCCTAAACAGATATCATTCCCATAACTGAGTATGAAGGATAAATCCCTTAAATGTCTTTCGAGTTCACTCATGTAACTTATACCTAAGCCAATCAGAGCCCTTATGGCTACCCTTCTACAGGTAAAGGTAAACTATGTCAAACTTAGATACTTATTACATAGTGATCACAAAGACTCCTCGGTCTAAGGATACAATGACAAACTACGATATATGAGTATGCTCATGACAACATCTATGCTACATACTCACAATCAGGTCGTCCAATATCATTCCCCTGATGATATCTATGATCTAACTCTGGCACTTGCCTTGCCATGATCAGTAGAGCGTGATCATACAGAGTTAGCATCATACTCGCTTCTGATAAAGCTTAACTGACTAGGGACGCATTAAATATGATTCGTTAAGATCTGCAGTTCTACTATTAGCGATGACACACATAATGATACAGATCAAACCATATTTAATATATTACTACAACACATTAGTAATATAATGCCGATTTATTTATTCGAAAGATGATAAAACATTAGAACTTTAGATCCCTTTTACATTGGACTAGGGCATAACTCTAACAGTATACAGTTATAGATAGAATGACCCGGGATAGATTTGACCATGGGTACTGGTGAAAAGGTTTCATCATAATCCAGACCTTCAATATGACGATAAACTTTTGCAACCAATCTAGCCTTATAGGTCTGAGGTTTTCCATCCAAGTCAGTCTTGAGCTTATAGACCAACTTACAATCGATGGGTTTTATCCCAAGTGTTTGATCACTCAGGTTCCATACTTGGTTATCATACATGGATTTCATCTCTTCATTCATGGCTTCCTGCCATTTATCAGAGTGAATACTGGCCAAGGCTTGTTCAAAAGTTGCTGAATCATCGTGATCCACAACTATCAAGTCATTTCCCTCAGTGGCTAGAAAGCCATATCTGAAGGGAGCTTGACGAGATCTTTCAGACCTCCCTGTTTTAGATTTGTGCTATAGTCCAATATAAAGTGTAATGTCTATAACAATTTGTATCGTCTGTTTTGCAATCAATAAAATCGGCATTTATATTACTATTGTGTTGTAGTGATATATTATATGGTATTTAATCAATATCATTAAGTGTGTCATCAATAAAAGTAGAACTATAGATTGTACGAATCACATATGATGAGTCACTGGTCATTTAAGCTTCATTAGAAGCGACCAGTATGAGGATGACTCTTTATGATAAAAAAGGATTGCCGGAGTCAAATCATAGATATCATTTGAAAATTATACTGGACGACCCGACTTGAATGTGCGACATAGATATAGTCATGTAGATATTCAGTTGTCGTGACTTGTCATTATATCCTTAGACCAAGGAGTCTTTGTGATCATTATGTAGTCAACATCCGAGTTTGACATACGCCTAACGTTATCTGTAACAAGATAGCTATAACGGCTATGATTGGCTCGGGGACTGGCTGCTTGAGTGATACGAAAGACGGCTAAGAGATTTATCCCTCATACTCCGGTATGGGAATGACTGAAAGGAAACGCATGGCCATGCACATGATGCGGGATATCATTTTTCAGTCATCTCACATATCAAGAAACAATAATTGATTAAATAAAGGTGACGACTCTATGCCTTATGATCAATCAGGATATCTAGAGATAAGAGGATATTGACATAAACGACATGATGTTAAGTCGATCATCATGCTCATTGAGGTTGCGAACGATGGCAGAGCCGACTAGGCCACGGTGGCCGGCGACGAAGATCTTCGCGGACTTGTCGGATAGAAAGGAGCGTAAAAATAAATAAATACGAGGAGCCAAACAAACCTTCCTTCATTGTGTTTGTTTTGTGTTCTCTCTAAATATTCTTCATCACTCTCTCGACCTGTGCAGCAAACACCTTCTTCGATCTTCTCGCTTCATCGATTTCCTCTGTTTTTGTATTCGATTCGAACCCTAGTGTTGATTGTTCTTGGTAATTCGAAAATTGGTTTTTCGAAATTGATTTTACAATTTTCCCCCAAATCTGGTAATGTCTTGGCTTTACTCACTTCTCTTCCTCACTGAACCTCTCCAACCTCACCGTCGGTGTAGCTCTGGTAAAAACCCAAATCTCCAATTCTCTTTGAAAAGCCCAATTTATTCAATTTTCCCAATTTTGTATTGCTTTCGAAAATTAAAATCCTATTTTTAATTTCTATTTCTATTTCTATTACGCCTGAGCAAATGATGGGATAGTGTGGCTTAACCGGAGCCGACGACGGTGAACATCTCCGAGGACACTTCAAAGTTCAAGTACACATACCGATTGGTGATTAGGCTGGGGATGGAGAGAGTGAGTGAGGTGCTCTAAACCCATATTTTTTGGAAGAAAAAAAACTGATAATTTATCAAATAGCAAATAGTTTATGAATTTGTTTATGATGTTGATGATTATTCAAAAAACAGATAATGGAAGAACAAAATCAAATAAAAGAAAATTAGAAATGAGATTAGAAAGAAATCATAGATTTGGGAGAGGGAAAGAGAATGACATCATTTTGAGAATTTGATGAATATCAAGGGTATTTTAGATATTTCATGCTTTAATGAAATTTTCCGTCCAAAATTTAACGGTGTTAGAACACATTGTAAAAAACAGTGTAATTAAGTATACTAAGTTGTAATTTTTTTAAAATAAGTATAGTAACTTGTAAAAAGACTCTAAGTAAATATATTAAAGTGTAATTAACCCTAAAAATAATGTCTCTCTAAAAATTAGCTAAAAAAAAAAAAATTTTAATGCGAAGCAAACATAATAAAACACATTGAAGAGAAAATGACAAACACTTAGAGAGATTCAAAATGGAGACAAAATTGGCCCACTTGAAGAACATGTTACGAACCAAAAATAGTCATCAAGTTGTCCTTTTTCCTGTAGAATTATCTTCTTCTTTTTATTAAATTTAAAATAAAATCCATTTTCAATTCATTTAGCTTCCTGCATTTTCTCCCAATCCGAAATTTTGAATTAAAAACTCAAAATTTCCCTTTTCATATTAAAACAGCAAAGAAACAAAAAGCTAAAGCAAAAAGAAATCGAATAATTACCTTTCCATAAGCATTAATGTCGAGACCATTAGCGAGCAGATCTATCTTTCTTGAGAAACTTCTGGGTCGCCTTCCTCTTCCTCCTTGTCACTGGGATCCGCGACTTTGTTAGCTTTATCAGCGATTTACTAAAACGAACACCTACTCCACAAAATCATATATCTAATACATTGAAATTGCAATTGATAGCTAAGGCCATCTCTAACCCTATATTCATATTTCCATTACTTATTATCCAATCATTGTTGAAAAAAAAGTCTTTATCTTCATTTTTCTCCAACCCAATCTCCAAAACTTATATCTATTTATCACATCAAACACTAATTTTAATAATAAAATAAAATTTACACATTTATTTAAATTTTATTATATAATACCTTTTTAATATGTAATAATTTTTGGACGATCTATCTTTTACTAATTCTAATTTATAATTCCTAAAAGTAAATGAGTTCAAATTAGCAATATACTTAATTTTATTGAACCCAAAATTAATTTAAATAAACACTTTCATTTTTTAGAAACTAAAATAAATAGTATTTAAAATTAAACAAAAACAAACTATGATCAATTTTGATTTTTGTATTGAAAACTATAGTTAAACGAAAAATCAAAATCGCATAAAACTCTCGTAGTATGTCATGATTATGCTTAAGTGAAAATTTAGATTTTGAAAAAATAAAAGTAATCGCTAAATTAGGGTTAATCGGCTTATTTATTGTAATAATGTATAGAGTAATTGGTTTATTATAAATAAAAGAATAAAAGGAGATCCTAATTTTTTAAATTAGGGATTGATTTATTTTATTGTAGATATTAAATTTTATAATTAATTATTGAAATATTTGTATAATACAACGTATATGAAATTAGTATTAGCTGAATCCCTAATATGTATATGTGTAATTAGTATTAACTTATTTAATAATAAATATAATACATCAATAATCAATTAGTATTATTTTTGAAGATAATCAGGCATTAAAATAATAAAATGAGTCAAAATAAACTAATCTCTAATATTCATCGTAGTTAAAATAAACCAATCACAACAAAGTTAGAATAAGTCAAAATCCCTAGCCTCTTCTCTCTCAAACTAAATGTTTTCTTCAATAACCTCTATCGTCAATTTGTTCCCCTGAGCCAGAGCTCTCCGTCCACTGCCCGCGCCTCCGTCTTCACGGCAGTCTCTACCTTTTCTCCGAAGATGGCGGTCTCCCACCAATTGACGCCGGCAAGTCTAGACCTAGACTGACCTCGCCTCCATGGTTGATTACTTTGTGGCCCTTGGAAAAATCCGCTCTCGTGGGTTCGCCGGTTAGTTCTCCACCGCCTTATGTCTCTTCCTCCTCCTCCTCCGGAAAAGCCCGATCTGGCGCCGTGAAATCCAGATCTGGCACCAGAAAAAAAGACATGTATTTTTTTTACTATGCAATTTTCTGTATATGTAATTTTTGTGTTTTAATTTTTGAATTTGTTGAATTGTTTAGTTTTTTGGTAATTATTTTTATTCTCATTTGGGTATGGATTTTGGGAAATTGAATAAACAAATATGTTTTTAATGTTTAGAGATTGCTACAGTGAGTCTCCAAATTTGGAGATTTCTTGTAGCAATATCCATAAATTTGCATATGGATATGCATATTTACATCCTCCCTTGGAGAAGAAAATATGCAAATATGTACTTTTTTTGCATATATAGAGACTCCTTTGGAGATGGCCTAAGAGCATCTCACCTGAATTCATATCCCTATTGATTATTATCCAATCATTAGCGAAAAGAAAGTTTTCATCCCCATTTATTCTCAACCCAGTCTTTAAATCAAATAATACATTTTATTATTTTAATAATAAAATCATTACATATTTTATTTTATTCAATTTTTATAATTACAATACTAATAAATTGTTATAAATATTATATATTCACAACATATTCAGATAAATTACTTAATCTACTCAAAATAAATTATATATATATATATATAACGATGACAATTTTACTTATTAAAATATTGAAAATAACACATGAAATAAAAACATTAAACATTATTGGTTCTCCGAGTTAGCATACTCGTTCCACAAATGTTCAATTAATGCATTTCGAAGTTCAAAGTGGCAAAATCAACAATAAACAACTCAAGGCAAGGCGAAGGATCTCAATACCCATCAGATAGTTTTAGTCAATACATCGATCTTTTAAGTAGATAATCGTATTCGTTTATATATTTTTGTAAATGAAAACGGTTGTTTGTTGTAGGGTTGTTATATAAATTTTTTATGTTCAAAGTAAAATAAAAAATGAAATTATGACGTTGAAATAAAAAATTTTAAATGTTAATTAATAAAATGAAATTAATTTATTTAAAAATATAATTAATGAATTCTATAAAATAAAATTTTAAAAATATTATGCTTAAAAAAATTATCTTAATATATTTATTTTTGACCATGCATTTATTATCTCTTAATATTTATTTATTTGAAATATAAACTCTTTAATGGTAATAATAATAAAATATTTTTAAAATCCATCATTAATAATTTATGACCTAAATATTTTCTCACGCCTCTTCCTCTCTTTTTTTTCTCTGATTTGGCGACCGGTTCACTGCTCCAGTCCCACCGGAGGATCCAGATCTGGCCGTCCTACGACAACGTCTGGCCTCCGCGCTCGGCTCTGTGCTACAGGCTGCGTGCTCTGGCCTCCTCGCTCGGATGCGCGCTCCGGTCGATGTCCCCTCCGTCCGACCATGTATTTCCAGCGGCTCGGCTTAGTATTGGTGGGTTCAATATTTGGGATTTGGTTGCGTTACATTTTTTGGATTGATTTTGTGTTTGCAAAAAGGAATTGAATAAATAAAATATTCAATTTTAATGTTTGAGGATTGCTACAGTAAGTCCTCAAATTTGAGAATTTTGTTGTAGTATACCTGCAAATTTGGGGATAGTGATGGGGATTTGGCTACTGCATTAGAGAGAAAAGTCTGCAAATTTGCAAATATTTGCAAATATGCAGAATGCTTTGGAGATGCTCTAAGAACTGGCCATTTGGAGTAAAATCCACGCCCCAACAGGTCATCCAACATGTAACTCAGAAAACCGATTGCTTATTCCAAAAGAGCACTTAATTACTCTGAAATATGAGCTTGTCTGAGGAGAGAGAGGGAGAGGAGAGAGAGGGCCAATGACATGTGTTTGAAAATTTAAATGATATTTATGGGTAGTTTGGTCATTTTACACGGAAATTTAACTAAACACTTAACGAATTGTAGTTGATTAAGAATATCCAAAGTCAATGTGATTTTCGGAAGAAAAAATATGTTAGACGTAGTTAAGTGAGAATGGTGACAAACTAGCTGTAGGTAGGTGAGATTATCCCTTAAGAGAAATGTAAACAAGGAATTAATAGAGTTCTATTCAAAATAAAACAAAACAAACATGAGTCATGAAGGCAAGAAAACGGTCAGTGGGTTCTTTTTTTTAAATTTCATTTCAATGACATTTTTTCTAGAAATAATGACATTTTGTTACAACTAACTATCGCGAAATGACACTTTCATACCCCGACTATTTTTCTCTTTTTTTAGTACTCTGACAATTTTTTTGTGACAACCTACCTCTAAAATACTTAAATGCCCTTGATTTAAGAAACAAAAATCTAATTGGTTCAATTTTCTCTTTAAATACTAGAATTAAACCGGTTCTTCTTCTTCTTCTTCTTCTTCTTCTTCAATTTTCAGCATCTCTGGAAATACATACAACCCAAGTTCATATCCAAATAAAGTTCACATCATCATCTGGTTACATTATTGAAAGAATAAAAACACGAAACATAGCTAAAAGGTGTCATCAAATTTCCCATAAGTTTGAAGAGCCTCACCAGTCAACCTGTAAATCCTCCACTCAATTAAGATCTTGACACCCATCTTCTCATAGAACTTTGATGGCATTGACATTCAAGTCAAGAACCACCCACTCCACCCTCTCATACCCCATCTTTACCGCATGTGACGCCACCACCGAGAGCAACATCTTCCCCAATCCCTTCCTCCTGTAGCACTTCCTCACAAACAGGTCCTCCACGTAGAACCCAGACTTCGCGAGGAAGCTCGAGTAGTTGGGGAAGAAGAGCACGAACCCATAGACCACAACATCATCGCTCCTCGACTCGAAAACCGACCTCTCTGGGTCGTCTATGGGGAGGTCGAGATTGAGGGTCTTGAGGAGCGGAGGGTAGAAAAGGTCAGAGATGAAGGTGTAGGGTTTGGAGGAGGTCTCTAGGAGGAAGATGGTGAAGGACTGAAAGGGAGGGGAGGTGAATATGGTTGAGGAGAGGCTGGACTCGGTGACGGAGAAGAGGTAGGTGAGGCGCTCGAAGATAAACATCTAGTGGGTGTGGGGCACGTCGGAGAGGGTGGCTAGGCGGATTCGGGAGAAGAAGGTGTGGTCTACGGGGGAGTTCTCCTGCGGAGCCATGTTCGGAGTAGGAGCCAGTGACGGCGGTGGCGGAAGAGTGGTGGCGGCGACCATACTCACTGTGAGTTTGCTAGAAGAAGATGAAATGAAGGTCTGAGACTGAGAGATGTTATTGGGAAGTTGTATACTTACTTGGTTAAGGTTTACTTCTCTTTAATGGGTAGAGACGTAAATGTTAGACTAAAAATTGAATAAGAACCGGCTCAATTGAATTTGAACAGGTTTAATTTTGGTTTTTAAATCAAATTTAACCAATTTGATTTTGGTTTCTTAAATTAAGGGCATTTTAGGTATTTTAGACATTTTAGAGGTAGGTTGTCACAGAAAAATTGTCTGTGTACTAAAAAAGAAAAATATATATTTAGGGCATGAAAGTGTCATTTCGCAATAATCAGGTATAATAAAGTGTATTTCTTCTAACAATAATACAACAAGGACATATTATAAATCTTTCTTCCAATAATATAAATTTCACAAAATAATGCACACTCTAACAGTATCATAAAAGTTGTCTATCGCTAGTCAAGGTAGAGCATTCAAAGATTAATAAAATTTATATATTTTTTATAAATTGTTGTTAAATAAATTAATATACATATGAAACGTGAATTACAAAAATAAATATTATAAATTTTATTAAATTCATGTAATAATAAAATAAAATAATATCAATTAGTATAAATTATTTTGGATTAAGGTATGTGGCATGTCAATATACTAAATAGTACACATTTTAAATTCAGACCCGAACTTCAAAAATTTTACAAATACCCTAAGTAATTTTTTAAGTGAGATTTAAGATAACTTATGTTACTAAAATTGTAAATATTACAGTGTTGTAAACACTCATCAAAGGATAGTTCTCTCAGGAGCCAGTCCTCATCTCTCACCTGGTAATCATCTACTATTACTACCATTCAAAATCTCTCCTTCACAAACTACAAGGAGCTCTGTATCATCCTCTACATCATGCCGAACATCATCAACAAATAACAAGTCCTCAAGATTTAAAATTAATATGATGTAATGAGTATCACCATCCCAATCAGCAAAAGCAAGAAAAGTAAGAGGTTCGCTTTTGTATATTTTCATTCAAATGCCGAATCAGACAGAGGCATAACCAATATCAACAGTTCTCGATTAGATAATCAAAGACTCATCGTCGATTTTTAAAAAATAGATACCCTTCCCAAACCTAAAACTTCATAACGTTATAACCCAAATCAACTCCAGCAACAGGATATTTCCAACAAACCACCCTCACCAAAAACCCAGAACCCATAACACTTCTTTCGAAGATGTGGTATTAGGTAACAAATCACTTACCAATTCAAAGCTTGCCAACCTCCCTGTCATAGCCCGTCTAAATCCTATATCATCATGCTCTGTTCAGCTCAACTCTCACCTAATCTCCAAGTTTTCTCAATGCGTCTTAGGTGTCTCCCACACTAATCAGAGCCGTATTTCCATAGTTGACGAGATGGTTCGAGCTGTAATTTCTGGTGTGGATATCATCACCCTTGGAAATAGGGTTTTCATTATCTCTATTTCTAATGGAGAGCTCTTTTTGGAACTGGAATCTTCAAACTAGAGTCGTGTCCGACGCTAGTTCATGTTGTTCATCAAACCGGACCTTTTGGAAGCTGGTGATCACTTCAAATGGATCTCCTGAAGGAAATATTTGAGGGTTCCAGACAATTAATTTCATGCCCATGCAAGAAATTAACCTCAAAGTTCCATGTTTTAATACGGATCTTGCATGATCATGAATTGATCATGAGATCTAGACTAGAATAAATTCAATAAATTACCTTGAATCAAAATCTCCTTGTTACTAAATAGGATTTAGTAACCTCTAAAGATCGTCCACACAGGAAGAGCAATCCGGGGATACTCACAACGATCCTTACTAGAGATCGAAGCAAGCAAAACGGACGGAGCGGGGAAGGAGGGGGCCGGCCGAACTTGGCAAGGAGAGAGAAAGGGTGGCGGCTAGGGTTTGTAAAATTAATCACTTAATTTTCAGATCTGAAAATTTCCCTTTTATGGACCTTATTTGGGCTTTTAATTAATTAAAGGCCTTAATGGGCTTAAAGCCCAAAGCTTTTAATTAATTGTGTAGAGAAGCCCATTCTGGCTAGGCCCAGTTTAGCTAATTTAATTAAATCTATTTAATTAGATTATAATTAATTAGTCTTGCTAAACCGTTCTTGATTCCGGTATAATCCTAAACCGATATCGGTCTAATCCGGTTTAATCCAAAACCAGATTTTCTCTCTCTCATGTTTCCTCCAAATGATTCCATCCATTTTACTCAACCTTTAGTGTGTGACCCTCTAGGCTCACGACACGTCGGCGGACTGGTAAAATTACCATTTTACCCTTTCCATCATGAGTGGCCTCTAGCAAGACATCATGATTACCCAACGCTTGTGATTATCGAGATTTCGACTTAACCTTGTCGTACGTGAATCTATCCTTTTATCCTCTTGATATCTTTGACAACAACGAGGCATAGACAAGTCATCCTCGTTTTATTGTCCTGTTTCTTGATTCTGAGTTAACTGAATTATCACTGATACTATGTATCGACTGCATGGCCATGCTATTGTATTTCAGTTGTACTCATCAAGTGGCCTAAACTGATATCTGCTCACACGTCCGTATGAGGGATAAATCCTTCAGCGATCCATTGAGTCAACTTATGTAACTTTTGATCGAGCCAATCACAGCCGTTATTGTAACCCTTTTACAGGAGACGTTAGACTGAGTCAAACTCGTCACTCATTACATATTGACCTCAATGGTCCTTCGGTCTGAGGATGTGATTTCATGATCCGACATATGAGTATGTTCATGACTGTGTCTATGTAACATACTCATGATTCGGGTCGTCCTATATCACCCCTGACTGGTGATACTATGACCTAACTCTGGCCCCCTTCTGGCCATGATCAGTAGAGCGCGATCATTTAGAGTTAGCCTCATACCGATCGCTTCTTATGAAGCTATTCTGATCGGGGACTGCTTAAGTAAGATTTTATCTGATCTGTTGATCTACTATTATGTGTTGACACATCAATGATACAAATCAAATCATACTTAAGATATTACTACAACACTTAGTAATATGAATGCCGATTTTTATTCAACTAATAATATTTATTACAAGATTAGATTGAAAATACATTGTGCTAGGGCACAAAACCCAACATCTCCATCTCTGGTATCCCGATCCTGGTTTGGTCGAATGAGTCCATTACCAACGTGACAGCAAAGGTCAGTGAGGTTCTTCTCATTCACTCTAATTCTCAATCTGGCATTTGCCTTGACAAAGCATTGGTGCTGGTTCACTCGCGTTCCTTCTAGCCTACTTGATCTCTTGTTGACTTGTTAGTTCTAAGTAAATAATTTGTGCTGACGATCGACATTTATTTGATCTCGGAGCCATCTCCTCCGTCTCTAGATCTTGAGCCTCTCGATTCACCAGTCTCTGCTTCACTTGTTAGAGATTCGATGGTTCCGGCTTATATCTTGATTCAATCATCTGTTTCACATGTTGGAGACTTGGAGGACCCAACTCTTGTTTCAATTTAGGCCTCTCCACCGGACTGGCTCGCTGGAAAGTCTCCCTCTAGCGATTTTCCGGCTGTGGATGCACCTCTTCAATCCTATCTCGCCTCAATTTTGATTCAAGTCAAGCTAGCTGGAACATCTCCCTTTGGTGATTCTCCGACCGTCAGTGTGCCTCCTCAATCCGGCTCTGCAATTTTCTAGGTCGGGGCCGCTCTTTTGGCCGATCTCAACTCTTTGCTTCTTGTTGCCTCGGTTGGATCGGTCACCGCCCCCAATGATCCACTTCGTGAGGCATGGTCGTCTAAGTCTCCCGAGCCGCACGCCTTGCTTGTCACGAGAACCCTGATGATCCACTTCTCGAGTCTCCTAAGTCGCATGCCTCGCCTGCCACGATTGAGGTATTGTGGCACATTAAAGAGGAATCATCTTGTGGACCAAATCCTCAATCCCCATTCACCTATACTCATGGACTTCGCCCTAATGGGCCTCAAAAGGTGTTGGACTCAAATGCTACCAGTTTTACCAAGCCCAATTCAATCAAAAGCACCACAAAGCCCATATCAAAACCTAAATGCAAGAATTGTAGGGTTTTTGGAGCATCTAGATCATTGAGATAGCGGAAGCGTTTTAACAAAATTTACTCCAAACCTTTTCCAAGAACATAAACCGTTAAATCCCAAGGCAAAATCTATTCCATAAGATGTTTATCTTTAAGTCTTTGTTGAATCGATAAAGAAGAACTTTCAGATCTTCTTCTCTAAAGCAAGTCCACACCAAGGGGATGATCTTGAAGATCTTTCACTTAATTGCCTACTAGAACAATTAAATGAAGAACAAGAGAGCAAGATTGAGGAGAGAGAAAGATGTGGCCGGCCAAGTAAGAGAGAGAGAGAGAGAGAGTTTTTTGTGAGTTGTGTGATGATTTGTGTAATGAATCAATATTAGATATTTCAATTCATCATCCAACTCATAAACATGGGTCAAAAGTGATTGGTATGGGCTTAAAGGGCTTAAAGCATGGGTCAAAAGTGATTGGTATGGGCATAAGAATGTGTGTGACCCTTCAGGCTCATGCCACCGTTGGCAGATCGGCGCAAAAGATCGCTCTTGCCCGATCTATCATAAGGGGCCTCTAGTAAGACGTTATCATTACCCAAGGTGCATGACGATCGATGATTCGACTTAACCTTGTGCGTACAAGTCACTATCCTATTATCTCTAGATAAGGCATAGAGTCGTCACCCTCGTTTAATCAATCATTGTTACTTGATATGTGAGATGGCTGAGAACTGATAACCCGTATCACCGGCATGTCCATGCTCTTACTCTCAGTCGGTCTCGATCAAGAGACTTTTAACGGATATCTTTCTCATACCGTAGTATGAGGGATAAATCCCTTAGCCGTCTTTCGTGTCACTCATGCAACCCGTTCCGCCACCCAATCATGCAACCCGTTCTGCCACCCAAAGATGTGGCCGGCCAAGTAAGAGAGAGAGAGGGAGTTTGTGAGTTGTGTGATTATTTTATTAATGAATGAATGTTAGATATTTCAATTCATCATCCAACTCATAAGCATGGGTCAAAAGTGATTGGTATGGGCTTAAAGGTGCTTTAACCCATACCCCTTAAATCACTCACCTCTTAATCCACAATCACCAACTAAGCATGGTGTTGTGTGGCCCACACTCTTGGACCCACCAATATGGGCCGGCCATATGAAGCTCTATTGGTCCCATAATGGGCCCTTGTTGGGCCGGCCATGAGACCTCATGGGCCGAGCCCAATGGGCTCACCCATGTGGTTTCGTGCCGTGTCCAAAAGTCGCCCGACCCTTTTTGTCGTTACTTATCAAACAAAGTCAGACGCGACATCGACGAAAAAACTCAGTTTTCTCGATTCGCTAATTATTCTTTCAAACCGAACCCATGACACAAAACCTCCAATTTTGTCCATGTATTGCTCCTCAAGAAACGTTAAGGTTTCCTTGTCTCAAGTTATCCGTCTTGAATGTGTGTGACCCTCTCGGCTCATGCCACCGTTGGCAGATCAGCGCAAAAGATCTCTCTTGCCCGATCCATCATAAGGGGCCTCTAGTAAGACGTTATGATTACCCAAGGTGCATGACGATCGATGATTCGACTTAACCTTGTGCGTACAAGTCACTATCCTATTATCTCTAGATATCTCGATTGATCACAAGGCATAGAGTCGTCACCCTTGTTTAATCAATCATTGTTACTTGATATGTGAGATGGCTGAGAACTGATAACCCGTATCACCGGCATGTCCATGCTCTTACTCTCAGTCAGTCTCGATCAAGAGACCTTTAACGGATATCTTTCTCATACCGTAGTATGAGGGATAAATCCCTTAGCCGTCTTTCGTGTCACTCATGCAACCCGTTCCGCCACCCAATCATGCCCGTTATTGCAATTCTGTTACGGAAAGCGTTATGCGCAAGTTAAAGCCGCACATACATTGCATAGTGATCACAAAGACTCCTCGGTCTAAGGATATCGTGACAAGCTATCACATTTGAATATGTTCATGGCTTAATCTATGAAAACACTATTCAAAGCGGGTCGTCCGATATCAATCACCTCATGATATCTATGATATGATTCCGGGATCCCTCATCCCTATGACAAGTAGAACTACGTCATTAAGAACCATCCTCATACTGGTCGCTTCTATGGAAGCATATATTGACCAGGGACTCGTTAAGTGTGATTCGTACAGATTTATGGTTCTACTACTTTAGTGGTCATAAATCAGATCATGCTTAACATATTACTTCAACACATAAGTAATACAAAGCCGTTTTATATATATTACAAACGATAATAATGTACATAGACGTTTACAGGCTACTGACAATTGGACTAGGGCACAAAATGCTATCAAGAACACTCTCCACAAAGAGAATGGAGCCTCAAGAACTTGGTCAAAATTTTGGACTTAGACCTAATAAAATCATCATTGTTTTCATTATCGTGTTCCTTTTCAACCTTCAATCTTATAATGTAATTTGATAATTTATTACTTGATGTAATTATAGCTCTTACTCCGCTCTTGGGATTATTGCAAGTCATCCTTAATAAAATCATCAAATTGATGAACCAAAATAAGACAACTTATATTAAATCTAACATAATTGTTTTGTACGAAATCTAAAATGACTTTAATAGTTCTGATATATAATCAATCACTCTATATATGTATGTACATTAGACGAACAACCAAAAAACTCACATGCATAGATATATTAATCAATCACCATGTGTGTGTGTATATGGATGCACTCCACTACAAACTCCACCAAAATATCCAAACGTCCAAACCCTCATCTGTCCATCCATTTTTTCGTGAATGACGATCAAGCAACACGTGGCGCAGTGGTTCACTAACACTGTTAGTCACAAATAGACGGAGAGCTGAGGGCACGCTCGTCATTCCAATATTAGATTTGATTTAAAACGTTCTGTGCTAGATTGTATAACATCATATTGTGTGTGCTGATCGCGCATTTAAAGCACGATCATTCAGCGATTCGCACTAAAAATAGACGCATTTAAAGCGGGATCACGCATTTAAACCGTGATCATTCAGCGATTCACACGAAAAATATGCTAGATCCAGAGAGCGATTATACATCGATACAACATATAACAACATGTTATACATGATACATCGACAATAAGACAGTCATACAAGACCTCTGAAAGTGGGTAATCGTTTTATGTGCTGCTGAACATCATCTAACTACACTGGTTATACAATATATAACATCATGTTATACATGATACACCACCATCAACTATTTGTTACCAAAATTATTGAAGATTAATTGAATATTTATTTCCAAATTAAATGAGCATTTACAGCAAATATTTAAGTAGGACATAAATTACAAGTCAACAATAAACTATTTGTTAAAAAAATTATTGATGATTAATTGAACCAAGCTAATAGACGATTATGATCTCAATAATATGAATCAGCTTTAACATAAGTGATATAGTACAAACCGACATGTTATACAGGATACATCGTCATGTTATACATGAACAGAAAGACGGTTGAAAACTTGATTAATCTAAAGCATGCCCGAAGGTGAAGCGCCTACATAAACATTAGAAACACATAAAATAAGTAAAAAAAACATGCAACATCGGTGGTCAGTCGTTGTCATCCTCGTCCTCATCGTCTTCTGAACCTTAGATTTGTTGTACATGAAAGAAAAAACTTTAGATCAGATCGAAATCGGCTAAAATAAAAAAAACAAATAAAAAATCAATAACAACATAATCGACAACAGATCTAACATGAAATAGCGGTACTTAGATTAGATAAAAATTGGCTTTAATGAAAAAAAAAACTCCATAAAAATGGTTATGTTGGAAATAAGTGAATGTCCAATGAAAAATAAGTGATATCAGATGGAAATGAATGTCCAACGAAAAATAAGTGAATGTTCAATATAAATAAGTGAATGTCTAGTGTTCTCATGTTCTCACACTGCACATTTGGTTCTCAGCCAAACCAGCCCCTTTATTTATATATATAGAGGATGGGTTAGGTGAGAACCAAACTCTTTTGTTAGAATTTGAGAACTTATCTTTGGTCAACGGAAATAAGTGAATGTCCAATAAAAGTAAGTGATATCTGATGAAAATTAATGCCCAACGGAAAATAAGTGAATGTTCAACGAGAATAAGTGAATGTTCAATGTAAATAAGTGAATGTCCAGTGTTCTCATGTTCTCACTACACATTTGGTTCTCAGCTGAACCAACCATATATATATATATATATATATATATAGGGAAGGGTTTGGATAAGAACCAAATGTATCGCGTGAACATGAGAACCACTGAACACTCACTTATTTTCGTTGGACATTCATTTATTTTCAATGGCCAAAGTATTTCTGTTGGATATTCACCTATTTTGGTTAGACATTCACTTGTTTTCAATGTAAAAAGTCAGTTCTCACGTTCTCACAAGAGGGTTTGGTTCTTACCTGATTTTTCTCATATATATATATATATATATATATATATATATATATATATATATATATAGAGAGAGAGAGAGAGAGAGAGAGAGAGGACAAGTCATGTGAGAACACAAGCTTTTTGTGAGAACTTAAGAACAGAGTTTGGCCATTGAAAATAAGTGAATGTCTAACGGAAATAAGTGAATGTCCAAGGGAAAATGTATATCCAATGAAAGTGAATGTCCATGAAAAATAAGTAAATGTCCATCGAAAATGATATATATATATATATATATATATATATATATCATTTACTTATTTTTCATGAACATTCACTTTCATTGGATATAACCTTTTCCATTGGACATTCACTTATCAGCTAAAAACCAATAAAAATGTCAAAACGTCCAAACAGTATAACATGCAGTGCAATGTTGTATAACCATGTAGAATATGTAGTGCAATGTTGTATAACATGTTGGACCTTGCCACGTGTCGCACTCTAGGATAACGCGCGTCTTAGATCCAACAGTTCTACATGATTTGGACTTTTAGACGTTCTATATACGTTTGTAGCCGAGTGTGTATATATATAGTGTAGATACATGAAGAATCAAAACACTATATATATGGATAAATTACACCTTACCTTTGTCTTCCTTCTCATGCCACTATCATACAGAGTCAATGCTCCTTATCAAGCTAAGTGAAATGTTAGTATAGTTCGAGAACTACACAAAACGCCATCTGTTTTTAGGAGAGGTAAGTGAAAACCGTGCATAATACGGAGACGGTAATTGACACTTTCCTCGAAAAAATAGTTGTTAGATTTTGCATTTATAGGTTTAGCTTTAATTTAGAATTAATTAAAACTAATTTAATCCAAATATGAAAATATATATTAATAATTCAATATAATTAAAATAAAACCTAACCAACATTATCTTATAATGTTAGTATTAAATATAACCTTTCCTTGCCAATATTTAACATAATTGTCAACTTTAGTATTATTATTGTTATTGTCGAATACAATTGGAGAGAGTCATTTATATAGGCTATAGATCAACCTTAATAAAAAAAACCTAATACACAATATAATAAGGAAACTCTAATGCATGAGACTTCTTAATGGACTAACCCTAATGGGCCTTAACCCTAATGGTAATGTAGTCTAACACTCGCCCTCAAACTCAATACAATGTAAACTGAATTGCTTTTTAACTTGAACACTTTGATGAAATATGGCCTTTGAGCACTTTGATCGCTTTGATACCTTTGATTGTTTTGAACACTTTCACCTTTTAAGTCTTTGAACGCATTGAACCATGAACCTTGGATTGTTTTAACTTTTTTTAGGTTGGATGACGGATGCTGGATGACGAAATCAAATACCGGATGACAGATGTTGAATGAGAGAATCGGATGACGATTGCATGGATGATGGATGATCGCGCGGATGCTGCACCCGGATTTTTTTTGGGGGTGTTTTGGGTTAGCCATGGCCGAGCCATGGTTAACCAGGTTCGACACCTTTGGTAGACCACGGAAAGCCCTCGGGCCAACCATGATTACCACCAAAGGCCGACCAAGTTGCCTCGGACGACCATGGATGGCCCGCGGGCTGTCCATGGGCGCTGTCGTGGGCGACCATCGGTCTGCACTCGGCTCGACCATGGAATGGCTCGCGGGCTGTCCATGGGCGCTGCCGAGGGGAAAACCAGGTCGAGGGTTGATAGGTCAGTCCTTGGCCCGTATCGGTTCCCGGGAATTTCCCAAAAATTCAGATTTTTCATACCCGACCCGGTTTCGATAAACCAGGGGTAAGCCGGTTCAATTTCGACTAATTAATTTAAACCGTCCGGTTTCAATAAACCATAAATTTTCCCACATTTAACCAAGATAAAATTTGGAATTAATTTTGTTGTTTAATAACATATTGTTTGATAACATAGTGTTTGACAACATGATTGATTTCAATATGATGTGTAGTTTAGCCCGTCTAGATTTCGGTTTATTTTGCAACCAGTGTAGTTGCTTTGGTTTGTAATTTAATTACGACCTGCGTGTCGTTGTATTTTTGTATGTTTATATATTAATGTAATTATGAAGACCGACACAAGAAAAAAATCAAGACGGAGTTGGTGGAGTTCCTAAGGAGCCTCGAAGCCAGTGGGAGTCCAAGAGGAAGAGACGAACACGAATCTGAAGATTTAGTTTTTAGGATTTGTTCTTCGTTTTCCTTAGTTTTTGACGGGCTATATTGTACATATTTATTTACATTTATGCTTGAATGTATGTTTAGTTTAAATGCATGATTTAATGTAGTTAAACTATCACCCACATGCGAAAGATTAAAACTGAAATTTAATTAGATTTGCATGTAATTGGACTTGGAATCATCTTTGCATCGGTATGTAGTTGATGATTCCAATTAAGATTATATCGATATAGAATTAGAGAACTCTAAACACTTAATTCGCAAATAATTACAAGTCAAGCGAGATACCACCCAAACCTCAACACTCAGAAGCATTCGAACCTTTGAGTGGGTGCGCCTACGCGTAGCATTCATAGAGGAGAAGTGTCAGATGAGTTGGACAGTTTAATATGAATGTGTACGCCTATTAGTAGTAGCCATATTGAACTGGGTCATAGTTGAGTTTAGGTAGACTCGTCTACGATTGTCAGCTAGGGCTGACCTAGGGTATCATGATAGGGTATGTCGTGTACATTTCATGTAAAAACCCTAGCCAGGAATTACATGGACTTGTAATTGGATGAATTTTCCTACCTTGGTACCATCGGTTGGAGCGGTGAGCCTACGTTCACTTCAATCGAGGTATGCGAGGGTCCTGGTTCAGGTTCTAGAATATAGAATCAGAAAAGTGTTTTAAAAGTTCAAATCTCCAACTTTAATTTTAATTAATACTAATTAAAATTTTATTTTACCATGTAGATATAATGGCAAATACAACACAATCTGACAACAGCGCACTCAGGTCCCTAATCGAGCATGATAAGCTTAACGACATTAACTTTCTCGACTGGAACAAGAACTTGAGACTTGTTCTCAAGAATGAACGTAAGGATTATATCCTTACCCAGAACCCACCTGCTGAGCCAGAACTGAACGCCGCAAGGGCGGTAAGGGATGCTTACCCGAAATTGCTTAGCGACCGGATTGACGTTCAGTGCATCATGATGGGCAGCATGGTGGCTGACTTGCAGAAACAGTTCATGGATATTTCTGAGGATCCTAAGGCCTTAATGGCAGAGATCAAAGTAATGTTCAAAGAGAAGGCGCGTGTCGAAAGATACAACACTTTCACTGAACTAATATCCTGCAAGATCAAGGTTGGAGTTCCTGTCAGTCCCCATGTCCTGAAGATGAAACGTCTTCTGGAGCACTTGACCAGACTTGGTTTTACTGTTCAGAAGGAAATGGTTGCAGACTTTGTGCTGCATTCACTTCCAGATACATATCGTGATTTCATTGTAAATTACAATATGCATGACATGGATAAGACTGTGACAGAGCACCATGGGATGCTCGTGACCGCGAAAAAGAGCCTCAAAGGAAAGACCAAGGAGGCTCTCATGTTCAACAAGCAAGTCAGCTTCAAGAAAGCTGGAGCGGGTAAGGGTAAGGCTCCCATGCACCTGGCAGGGAATATAAGGCACCCTAAGGGTCCAAAGGTTTAAACAGCTTCTAAGGTTGTTGTGAATGCTAAGGACACACGATTTGTCTGTTATTATTGCCAAGAACCGGGGCACTAGAAGAGGGATTGTAAGAAAAACAAGTATCTGAGGAAGAGTGGTGCTTCTACGTCTTCAGAACTAGGTATTTATTTTTAATTGAGCTTACTCTCATTTATCTACTTCATATTCTTTGGTACGTGATACCGGTGCAGAGTTTCACATTTGTGTTAATCTGTAGGATCTGGGAAGTAGACGAGATATGGGCAGAGGCGAAGCAGACCTACGAGTTGGTGATGGCAATCAAGTCTCAACAATTGCTGTAGGAACTATCAGTTTCAGTTTGCCCACAGGGCTTGTTTTGTATTTAAATAACGTTCATTGTGTACATGCGTTTCGCATAAACATTATTTCTATATCCTTGCTTGACAGGGAATGATATTGTTTTTCTATTTCTTATGGATTATTCAATATTTATAAAGATAATGTTTGTTATGGCAATGCGTCGTTAGTTTGTGGTTTGTACATTTTAAATACTCAAAACACTGACGCAAGTTCTATTTATAACATAAATAATAAAAGGCTTAAATCTGATGATTTAAACCAAACTGTATTATGGTATTGTCGTTTAGGGCACATACGTGAGAAACACATCTTAACACTACACAAGTGTGGACTTCTATTTCCATTTGAATTCACTTCAATTGAGATATGCGAATTTTGCCTAATGGGAAAAATGACAAAGACACCGTTTACGGGTTTAGGTGAAAGGGCGAGCGACTAATTAGTTCTTATACATTCAGATGTATGTGGACCTATGAGTACTCATGCCAGAAGGGGTTTTAATTACTCCATCACATCTACTGATGATTTCAGTAGATATGGCTACGTCTACCTAATGAGACATAAGTCTGAAACTTTTGACAAGTTCAAAGAGTTCCAGAATGAAGTACAAAACCAGCTTGGAAAGAGTGTGAATGCGCTTCGATCTGACTGGGCCGGCGAATACTTAGACCAAGAGTTTTACAGTCACTTAAAGGATTGTGTGTCTGAATGGAGGAACCAGACCTTACTAGATATGGTTCGTTCAATGATGAGTCAGTGTGATCTCCCAATCTCATTCTGGGGTTATGCCCTGGAGACGGCCGCATTCATTTTGAATCGGGCTCCGACAAAGGAAGTGGAAAGTACAGCATACGAAGTATGGAGTGGGAAGAAACCCTGCGAAGCTTATGTCAAGCATCTGCAATGCGATAAACTCGAACCCAAATCAGATAAATGTGTCTTTGTAGGGTAACTCAAGGAAAAGAGGGGGTACTATTTCTACAAACCCAACGAGAACAAAGTTTTTGTTGCTCGTGGCGGGGTATTTTTGGAAAGGGATTTTATATCCAAAAGAATTAGTGGGAGTCCCGTGCATCTTGAAGAAATTCAAGAGAGTATGGAACAGCCTGAAGCAATTCAGAAGCCTACCATGCAAGATGTAGAGATACAGGATCCAGAAACGATCGTAAATGTGGAACCAATCCCCACAAACATTCCAGAAGGTCCAAGAAGATCGAAAATATCTCGTCAAACTCCTGTCATATATGTCTTTCTAGCCACTGAGGGAAATGACTTGATAGTTGGGGATCATGATGATCCAACAACCTTTCAAAAAGGGTTTCGCCAGTACCGACTCCGATAAGTGGCAGGAAGCCATGAATGAGCAAATGAAGTCCATGCATGATAACCAAGTATGGAACTTGGTTGATTAAACCCCTAGGATAAAACCCATCGGTTGTAAGAGGGTCTATAAGCTCAAGACCAACATGGATGGAAAACCTCAGACCTATAAGGCTAGGTTGGTTGCAAAAGGTTATCGTCAAATTGAAGAAATTGATTATGATGAAACCTTTTCACCAGTAGCCATGGTTAAATCTATCCGGATCATTCTAGCCATAGCTACATATCATGACTATGAGATATGGCAGATGGATGTTAAAACCGCCTTCCTTTAGCGGGAACTTAAAAGAGGATGTGTATATGACACAACCTGAGGGTTTTGTCGATACAGAGAATCCTGGAAAGATTTGTAAGCTGCAAAGATCCATTTATGGATTGAATCAGGCTTCACGGAGTTGGAATCTTCGTTTTGATGAGGCCATAAGAGAAATCGGTTTCATCAAGAACGTAGATGAACCTTATAAAAAGGCGAGTGGGAGTAACATTGTGTGCCTAGTGCTTTATGTCGATGACATATTGATCATCGGGAACGACATCCCGACCTTACTTGAAGTCAAAGCTTGGTTAGGGAAGTGCTTCCCGATGAAGGACTTAGGTGATGCTGCATTTATTTTGGGCATCAAGATCTATAGAGATCGTTCCAAAAGGATTTTGGGGCTAAGTCAAAGAACTTATATAGATAAAGTATTAAGAAGATTCTCAATGATTGATTCTAAGAAGGGATACATACCCATGTGTCATGGCATTAAGCTCAGCAAGAAAAAGTGTCCTAGGACAACTGCTGAGCTGAGCAGGATGAGTAAGATCCCATACGCTTCGGCTCATGATATGCACGAGACCGGATATTTTGTTCGCGCTAAGCTGTGCCAGAAGATTCCAGTCTAACCCTGGCCAAGAACACTGGACTGCTGTCAAGACCATCCTAAAATATTTTAGGAGGACTAAGGAAGCATTCTTAGTGTATGGAGGGAAAGATGAAGAACTAGCAATCAAGAGATATGTTGATGCTAGTTTTCAGACAGATCCTGATGACTTCAAATCTCAGGCAGGATATGTCTTCGTGTTGAACGGTGGAGCATTTAGCTGGAAGAGCTTCAAGCAAGCCACAACTGCCGATTCTACGATGGAGGCTGAGTATATAGCTGCAACAGATGCAACTAAGGAGGCATTATGGGTTAGAAGCTTTCTAACCGGATTAGATGTAATGCTGCAAGCATTTGATCCGGTAAGCTTGTTATGTGACAACACGGGGGCCATAACACTTGCTCAAGAGCCCAGATTCCACAACAGAACCAAACACATACACAGAAAGTATCACATTATCATAGAGTACGTTGATAATGGTGACGTGGAGATTGTATATGTTTCCACTGATGATAACATAGCCGATCCCTTGACAAAGCTTCTGTCACAGCCTAAGCATGAGAGGCATGTGAACTCTATGGGAGTAGATTGGAACTTAAGTTGGAACTAGGGGCAAGTGGGAGATTGTTAGAGTTATGCCCTAGTCCAGTGTAATAAGTTCACCTGTGTGTAACGATTTATCATTTTTCGAACAAATAAAATGCCATTATATTACTAATTTGTTGTAGTAATATATTAGATGTAATTTGATCTATATCATTATGTGTATCATCACTAATAGTAGAACTGTAGATAAGAAAAAATTACATTTAATGAGTCCCTGATCTGTTAAGCTTCATTATAAAGCGACCAGTATGAGGCTAACTCCTTATGATCACGCTCTACTAATCATGGCAAGGTAGTGCCAGAGTTAGACCATAAATATCATTAGAGTGAATATATTGGACGACCCGATGTTGAGTATGTAGTATAGATGTTGTCATGAGCATACTCATATATTGTAGTTTGTCATTGTATCCTTACACCGAGAAGTCTTTGTGATCATTGTGTAGTAAGTATCTAAGTTTGACCTAGTCTAACGTTACCTTTAAAACGGTAGCCATAAGGGTTTTTATTGGCTTAGCTATAAGTTACATGATTGAACTCGAAAGACGGCTAAGGGACTTATCCCTCATACTCATGTATGGGAATGATATCTATTTAGGCCACTTGATAAGTATGACTGAAAGTGATTGCATGGCCATGCGGGAGATACTTAGTATCAGTTTTCAGTCATCTCAGATATCGAGAAACAGTGATTGATTAAATAAGGATGACGGTTCTATGCCTTATGATCAGACTGGATATCGGGCGTAAGAGGATAGTGACATGGACGATAAGAGGTTAAATCGAATCATCGATAATCATGGACGTTGGGTAATCATAATGTCTTGCTAGAGGCCACATATGATGGAAAGGGCAAAATAGTAATTTTGCCAGTCTGCCAACGGGTCGTGAGCCTAGAGGGTCACACACTTTAAGCAAGGTACAACAAAAAGGGACTTGGATAAGTCAGTATGTGAGAAGTATGAGGATCGGGAATAATTCGCCTTTCGGTTTAGTTACATCGAAGCGAATTGGTTTAAACCAGAAATCGGTTTAAGGGAATTGAATCGGTTTAGCTAAACTGTTTAATTAGAACCTAATCTAAATAGGTTTAATTAAAGTTTAGCTAAGTGGGCTTTAAGCCCATTATGAATATTAATTAGGGGTAATTTCATGTCAGTATCCCAACTTTGCCTCATTTTCAAAACAGTACCCCAAGTTTGAAAAGTTTTTTGTCGATACCCGATGTTTAATTAGTTGCAGATAAGTACTTAATCTGTTAAATCTAACCGAATTGAGATGTGAAAAGATCAAAATGACCTAATGCTTATAATAATTAATATTACATAGAAAATTTCAAATTTAATAACTCTCATACGACCTCCGTTTCGGCCTCATAGTATATCAAATCGAAGAGAATCGGAAGATAAACAACTTTGAAAAATATTAATAATTAAATAATAAAAAAATTCATTAATAATTAAATAATACTAATAATTATTTTAATTTATTTATTAATATTATTTTTCAAAGTTGTTTATCTTTCGATTCTCTTCAATTTGATATTTTATAAGACTAAAACAGAGGTCATATGAGAGAGTTATTCCACTCAAAAGTTTCAATATAATAATTATTATTATGAGTATTAGGGGAAATTTGGTCTTTTCACATCCAAATTCTGTTAGATTTAACATATTAGTTACTTATTTGCAACTAATTAAATTTCGGGTACCGGCAAAAACTTTTCAAACTTGGGGTACTGATTTGAAAATGAGGCAAAGTTGGGGTACTGACATGGAATTACCCCTATTAATTATTTACTAATTATATTGATAATGTTTTAAATTATGGAAATTATATTTTTGAAAATCAAAAACTAAAATAGATTGTCAGTTAATGTTTTTTCCCCACTTTTCGGTTTTCTCTGTCCCCTCTTGCCGTCCCTCTCCCTTCTACTTCTCTCTTCCATTTTTGCTTCTTCTTCACTTGATTCTATCAAAATTATTTGAAGAAACTTTGAGATTTTGAAGAACCTTGCTTGTGTGGACTCAATAGAGGGCATAACACCTTTTGTGCCTTGGTGAATTGTTAATAAACATAGGTAAATTTCCAGATTTTTAGATTTCATAGGTGTTGAAATTTATTCACATGATGATCTTTAATTACCTGCTTGAGAATCCATGGTTAAATGCTTCCGCTATGCATGTAATTACTCGATTTGGACCCCATAGATTCCTTCAAATATCAGCAAGTATTTGTATATGATAACAACAAAAACTATTTATCAATCTCTATTAATAAAACTTTATGTGCAATGTGATTAACAATTACACGTAATGATTGGGCCTAATGCATCATTCCAACAGCACCAACCTTGATGGAAAAAACATAGAACGTGAATCCCATATAAAAACCAAAATGAGCTCGAAATAGAGAACCATACCTCAATACATACCTACAATGTTTATTAGGCACCAATTTGGACCTAAACACTCAAACTAGGGGCGTTAATACTCTTGAACCATGTCAGTGAATACGTTCATACATTCAAAAAACAATATTCAACTCAAAACGAAAATAAATCATTATAAATATAAGAGAAAATCTCACTCACCTCCCTCTAAGTATGATTCTAACTTGACTCTTCTTAATTATAAAAATATTTTCTATGCTCCTCTAAATTGTCAAAAGTTCCGTGTTACCTTTTTCTATTAACATTTTTGAAAATTATGTTAAGTTGTTGGACCCGTAGACAGTCTTCTATATGCTCACGAATATGTGCAAATACACGCAATCGTTACAAGTAATAAAACCTTATAAGCACAGAGTCAAATCCACAAGAACTAACTATTGGTCAATTACAATTTAAATCAAATTATTTATGTAGAATTTAAAGTAGGGGTAATTCCATGTCAGTACCTTAACTTTGCCTCATTTTGAAATCAGTACCCTAAGTTTAAAACTTTTTTGCCGGTACCTCAAGTTTATCTACGTTGCAGTTAAGGTAACTACTGTTAAATATAACAGAATTGGTGTGCAAAAAGTCTAAAATGCCCTCAATAGTTTTGGTCTGTTAAACTGGTCTGATTGGTTCAATTGATATGATTATGAAATGATTATTTTACCCCTAATTTAGTACCCAATTTAACTAATAAATTGAGGGCAAATATGACTTTTCACTTATACAAATAATAATTATAATTATTTAATATTTAAATATATATAATATAATAATATTATTATTAATCATTAATTAATCTAATTAACCTCCCTAATGAAACCCTAATAAACCCTCTCCGCCACTCTTGTCTCCGGCCGCCTGCTCCGACCGCCGCCTTCGACCGCCTCCTCTGACCGCCTGCTCCGACCGCCTCCTCCGTTGTGGCTCATCGAGAAACCAGATCCGCCGTCCAGTCCAGGTCTGGATCCATATCGAATCCAGGTCGAATCCATTCGTCGTTCACGGCCGAGCGCGGCGTTGGTGAGCGCGAGGCCGAGCGCGGCGATAGCAAGTGCGAGGCCGAGTGCGACGATGGTGAGCGCAAGGCCAAGAGCGGCGTCGCCGACGAACTCGAGCCTCTGGTACGACGGACTCAGTGTCGTGGCCTCTCCGTCGCGAACCCGAGGAAGACGAAGACGAAGGTGAAG
>OY987323.1:17394115-17483593 GCA_963920655.1 Geranium rotundifolium
GGTTTGATTAGGTTTAATTAATGATTAATGATTAATAATAATATATAATTAGTAATAATATTATATTATATATATTTAATTATTAAAGAATTATAATAATTATTTGTTTAAGTGAAAAGTCAGATTTGCCCTCAATTTATTAATTAAATTGGGTAAATAATTAGGGGTAAAATAGTCATTTCATAATCATATCAATTGAACCAATCAGACCAGTTTAACAGACCAAAACTATTGAGGGCATTTTAGACTTTTTGCACACCAATTTTGTTATATTTAACAGTCGTTACTTTAACTGTAACGTAAATAAACTTGGGGTACCGGCAAAAAAAGTTTTAAACTTAGGGTACTGATTTTGAAATGAGGCAAAGTTAGGGTACTGACATAGAATTACCCCAATTATAGTATTCCATTAGGAGATTGTTTGAAAAGCAATGTAATATAATTAATATTATGATGTAAATACGAATGTTAATATGAACATAAATCAGAGAAAGGCACCACATGTATAAGGGAACGTGCAAATTAACATTAAATAATTATAATTCGAACAGTCATGCAACTTAATAATATCTTATGTCTGCGTAAATACTAACTCTACCTCTCAGTATTAGAGGAGCCTAGAGCCGACGTGCCTACTATATTCTCGGACTAGGGCACACCCCGACTCTGTAAGAAGATCGACAATCGTAAGATGAGATTTCCAAGGAGTTGAACTCCCTGTGAATCTACTTGTCATTTATCCACTAATTCTCTTCAAAATCAGATCCACGGCCATTCATGCACAACAGTTCAATTATAACCTTAACACTCATGATTACGTGGTTTAGCCCATAATTATAGAGTTGCAATTTATGAATATTCAAATGTCGTACAAAATTTAGGAGAAAAGTCAGAAAGACAAAACCCTAGATACTAGATGGTTGGAATCTCGTCAATCGGAGTGATTTCCGTCTATTTGTATATTGGCATTCGTTACTCTGAATCCTAGTGCAGAAAGATCGTCTCCAGCGGATGCTCTAATTCCTCTCGAAGTTGGGTAGTCAAATTTCTCTCTCAATTTTGCATCTTTCTGTCTAATCCCATCTAAGAATCGATGCCCTAACATATGCGAAATTGTGTTTTAAATAATGCATATCGTGAGTTGTCATGACTGTGACATACTAGTCGTGACATGACTAACGGTTCTTCCTGTTTTCTGATTTACATGAAGATGTCACGGGCTCCTTCTTCAAACATATAACAACAAGAGTGACATGTCTTTAGTTCTGATCCTTCACTTGTGAGCAAGATGTCCCAGGCTAGTGGGTAGAAGATGTCACGGTTGTGACATCCCTGTTATGACAAACTTCTCAAATCTAACCTGAGCTCCGTAAGTCTAATTCTTCGCCCGTTTTCGACTTGAACATGCACATATACAGTTAAGATACTGTCATGTGACACTATAATTGATAAAAACTATGCTAAAGAGTAGAATAAACCTCTAGTGTGATAACAATACATCGTGAAATGCAGTATTGATGTAATCGCGTCAACTTTTTTGAAAATGACAAAAATAGCCATGTATTAAAAAAAATAAAAAATAAAAATAATATTTTGAACTTGTTTTTTCTTTTCTTTTTTAAAAATAAATAATCTTTTGTATTATTATTAAATTTTATAAAATATTAAAAATGTTTGAAAATCGTTATTTATTTTTTTATAGAACGTTTTTTTAAAACTAACGTAATTTTTATTTTTTATTCTTCACAAAATATAGAAAAAAATAAGTTGAAAACAATTTATTTGTATATTTTAAAATTTTTAATTCTAAAGTATTTTCGTTATCTTAAAAAATATCAACAGGATTTTTTTTAAAAGAAAAGTAAATGAATAGAAGTAACGTGTAAATTTTGAGACTTTACGGTGCTAAAAATATGTTTATGGCTAAAGAGAATTAAAAATTAATCATTAAAGTTAACTGGTAAGTGATATTTTTCCTAAACATATTTATGGCCTTGTGTTCGTCAATCGAAACTCATACATATATATATATATATATCATCTAATGATACTAAAATCAGAGACAAAAGCGCACGTGTGCACAAACATGGAATAATATGTCCAAAACGTACGGAACAGTTCCAGAAAAGACTTCACAGATATTTTATATTTACGTATATTCTTTAAACATACAAAATAGCTGCTTGGGAAACTTGTCGTCATGTACAGTGCTAAGTTCCAGAAAAGAGTTGATGGGTCAGTTTTGGTACATTTTATATTATTAAAGCCTTTATGTGATAGTGACAATCACAATGGTGGCTGGAGATTGTGAATGTACCTGTACCTGCATCTCATCTATGTGTTTTTATTTGATTAACAGTGCCAAAAATGTAAATGGAATAGAAATTTACTGACTGTTGTGCTAAACCTTACACTTAAATTATCTTATTATTTTATATTCTAAAATACTTTATGATTTTATTAATCATCAATAAGTGTTTATACTAGTCATCCTTTTAATCAAAAAATCTGGGCGTGTTAAGAAAATGTGGGTGGAGGTGTTTTCCATATTTTTTCTTATATTTATGTTTTCTTTTCTCACATGTGTTAGAGTGTTTTTATCTCTTTATAAATAGAGGTCACTTGTCCATCATAAAACACACGCTAATAATAAATCTCTCATTATTTTTATCATGCTATCAGAGCCATAACCGATCATTAGTTAAATCTCTACAAATTTATCGCTTTGCCCACTCGTCGATGATTCGTGATTCTGACGGGTGAGACAATTCAATTTCAATCTCTAACCAATCTCGTGTTTCTGCCTATTGCAATTGCAATCAACTCAAATCTATCACCAATCTCTCAATTGAATCCCAATAATTCAATCTCAATCTCTAACCTCTCGCTTTTGCAAACAATCAATCTGGCAATCATTGGGCATTTGTTATCTCGCCATCAGCCATCAGGCACCTGACATCATTGGGCAGCTGGTATCTTGCCATCAGCCATCAGACATCTTGCAATCATTGGGCATCTGCTATCTCGTCATCAGCCATCAGGCATATGACAATCATTGGCCATCTGCTATCTCGACATCAGCCATCAGACATCTGGCAATCATTGGGCATCTGCTATCTCGTCATAAGCTATCTCGCCATCAGCCATCAGGCATCTAGTAATCATTGGCCATCTGCTATCTCGTCATCAGCCATAAGGCATCTGGCATCATCGGCCAGCTGCGCTCTCGCCATCTGCCATCAGACATCAAACATCAGGCATCATCGGGCATCACCAGGCATCATCGGGCATCATGCATCATTCATCACACACGGGCATCATGCATCCGCCATCGGTCGTGAGCGGCGCGCATCCTCCATCCTCAATCCTCGCCGCATCACCTCGACAACATTCTCGGCAGCCGCACCACAACTTAATACTATCAAGCGTCAAACTCAACTCTTGTTTCACCGCATTGAGTTTGAGGGGACTGTTAGATTATATTAGGTTTCTCATATTTAATTTTCTATATTTAAATTTCTTTTTCTCACATGTATTAGGGTTTCCCTATCCCTCTATAAATAGATGTCTCTTGTCCATCATAATACACACACCAATAATAAATCTCTCATTATTTCTAACAACAATTATTATACCCTCTAACTTCTTTTCCGGATTGCACTTATTATTAAAATAAATTAATCAAATATATAAAAAAAACAAATTATAGTTATAATTTAGGGAAAATTCCACTTAACTACCTTGTACAATATCGAATTTTCACTTAACTACCTCAGAAGATGAAATTAGCTTGTGAACCCCCTGAACTTGTCTAACGTGTCACTTAACCCTAACGGTATTAGTTTTTTATCACATGATCAGCACATGCGTGTTATTTTTTGTGAAAATGCCAAAAATACCCTTATTCTATCACTATATGTTTCTTGATTCTCCGCCAGAAGAAGATGGGCTTGATGTGGAGGTGACAAGAGGTGGTGGCGGTGGGGAGGGAGAAGAGGGAGGCGGCATAGCCGGTGGGGCAGTCGTGGTGGTGGAGATCGGAGCAGTCCACGAGACCCATAAGGCTCCGACTTCCATCCCTAATACGAGTACACACTATCTCCATACCCTTCGCCCCGACCCGAATCGTAAACCCCCACACCACCACCACCACTACCTCCATCGTCTGATCTTTTCTCTTACAAATCTACCCTCAAATCAGCCCTAGACCTCATGTAATATGTGTTTTTGTTAGATATTCGATCTCTTCTCATACTTGGTTTTAACCTTGCACTAGGCTACGAAACCAATCTGTTTTATTCTCATTGCTAATGTCATTAATAAAAAAAAAAAAGGGGCTTCACTTTCCACCAATTGCCATGAAAGGAAGTTGGAAAGGCTTTAACAAATACATCTCTCAAATCTTTGGTAATGCTGCAATTTCTAACTCAATTTCTAACTCAAACAACATGTATTTATGTATATATTTTTTATTAAGGGACTGAGATTGGAAATGGGCGTGGGATTGTTGGGTGCTTGTAATTTTTGGAGTTTTTATTTTGAAAATAAAATAAATAAATTTGAGATTTTCTTGTTGATTTTTTTTAATGAAGAAGGAAAAATTGGCATGTGTTATGCATATTGATTTGTGTTGTTTGCGAAGAGAGAAAATTGGAAGAATAGAAATGGGACTATGGGAAGGGAGGGAGAGTTTGAAGAGAGAGAAAAAATCACAAATGGAGAGAGAGAGTCAATGACAAATTTTTGGAAATTTAATGGTTAATTGAGGACATCTTAGACTTTCTACCAACAATTTAAAACCATTAGGCTGAAGTGCCACATTAGACAAGTTTAGGGGGTTCACAAGCCAATTTTATCTTTTGGGGTAGTTAAGTGAAAATCTTGTAATATACAAGGTAGCTAAGTGAAAATTTCTCTATAATTTAATATTAATAGTGAAATAAAGAAAATAATACTTGTGAGCAGCCTTAACGTAGTAGTTCAGGAACCTTATTTCTTGACCTCGGCCGTAGCAATTATTATTAACGTTTTTCATTCTACTACAATTATCCAGTTCTATTAAATTTATGTTAAAATTACTAAATTATCCGTTAGTGCATATAAAAAATTTCAAAATAAATCATAATCCCAAATCTAATTTGAATTTGAAAAAATTAAAAGAGTAATATATATATATATTTTAAATATATCAAAACTTAAAACTGGCTTATAAACATCTTTCTAAGAAAAAAATTAATATCTATTATAATAAATCAGTTATTTATTTTATAAAAAAACATATTTCTTAAACAAAATTGTATTTTTATCGTTTCCAAAAAATTTAACAGAGAGGGGTAACGTTAGACTTTTGCTAATTTAAGGTGTCTCACAAATTGCATTTCTATTTCGGGGGATTTAAGTAAAATTGTCGTATACCTAAGGGGGACAAAAATGGAGTTATCTTATTTAATAACTAATTATCATTAAATATTATTACTATCAAATAAATGATATAATTATTTTTATTATTGATTAAAATTTTTAAAAATTACTATTAAAAGCCCATCTTCCTTGATGTAATAGTGCAGCTTGTCTTACTCTCGCCACTGATTTCGACCAGAACTGTTCCTCCTATTCGGCAGCCTCCGGGCAAAGTAGAACCTCTGCTCGAGCATAATAGTATGGTTTTTGTTTATTTTTTATGAGAGAGTAGTTTTGCCATTTTTGAAATATACTATTGGAGTATATACAAAAATTAACAATGTAGTAAAGTGAAAATTTTAATAGTTATGGCATTACACAGAATAAAAACAAAGTTAAGTATATTACGTGTACTAAAGTTCCATTTTCCCTATAGAAAATACAAGTCGACAACATCTCATCTTCTCCGCCATCAACGTCTCATGGTCAATAACTTTGGAAGAACCCCATCTTCTTCAACGTCGGCGCTTTTCATTTTCACCAGCTCTACATCTACATATATGTGATGAAATCGACGAAAAAGGCCAAATCTATCAATAAACTCTATGTTTCGTGCTTAATGTTCCTCAACAACATCTACATTCATCCAAATTCGTTGGTCCTCGTTATCGTCATTAGAGATGTATCGATATTCGCCACTTCAAATATAAAATAGTCAATTAATGATCATTGCTCTGTCGTAGGCGATGGGTCGGTCGTCTTCATTGCACGCTCGTCATCAACGCTGGTTAGTTTATCATCAACCATCTTTATTGGATGTTCGAAGAAACATTATTGTGAAGTCATCTCGACGTCAACAATGTGATTATTATTTTATGATTTTGTGTCATAATTTTTGATATTGTAGGGGTATATTAGATATTTTATATATTTTTTAAAACTTAGGCTTGGACTGCAAAATATATATATTCACAGACAATAATGTGTAGCATTTAACATGATTTAAGCACAAGTGAACTTTGTAGTGACGCATAATTTTCCCTTCACATATATGGTAAATCTTTTCAAATAGTTCTTCTTTTAAATTTTATTAAATTTACTATACTTAATTATATTAAATTCTCACTTATTTATATTCATAAAAATAGTAAATTCTCACTTTACCTTCTTAACTTTTATTTTTTCCGATTTTTATTAGTATCGTTAAATCCTACTGTTAAAACAATACAAAAATACAATTTTTCCCCAAAATTTTTATTAAGCTTATGACAATAGAACAAATGAGTTACCACTCCGCCAAGACTCCCTTTCTCTACTATTACAATATTAGAGCATCGTAAATGTGCTCTCTATAATAGCTAAAAAATATAGTAGGGAGTGAAAATGTATACAAAAATGTACTCCTTGGAGCTTCTTCCATGACTCGTTACAATAGGGAGCTATTCACATTTTTTCTCTCTTCTTATATGTAGGGAGCTGCCCACATTTGCTCTCTATTATTTTATTACATTTTAGTCAATTTTATCTCATTTTATTTTCTCTCTAACAAGTTATTTATAATTAGAAAATAAATAATATTAATAAAGTAATATATAGAATATGGTTGAAGTTGACTTAATTCAAACCCAAATACAGATGAAACGTCTATATAGCTGGTGCAGTGTCTTACCCTACAGACAAGGTGGCCAGCAATTATAAACCAAAAAGAAAAAACTATAGCAAGGATTGAAATGAGTGGTCGCTGTCTTCAAAAAAGGCTTGAATACAAACCTAACAATAACAGTCTCATTCAATTAATGAGTTGGGAACAGCTCATTTTTACCCCTAATTCGAATCAAAACCTGTGCTTGCGTCGCGTGGATCATAATTAGTCACATATTGTCACAAGGTCTGTACGGACATTTTGAGTGCGCCACACAAAAATATGCAACTGCCCTCATAGGGGGCCAAATTATATTATCGCCTAAAAGTAGATATATATTATTTGGATTCTTATTGATATTCAGATTTTTCTATATAGAGTATCTGACATTCAAACCTACAAATATATCGCTTGACTCCTTGATTTATTTCTCCCTTTTGGACGAATATGTTCCTTCTCATGAAATCATCATTTCATCGTGTGGCAACAAAAAGTTCCTATTTTCTTATTTAAATCTAATTTAAAATACTCAATTAGTTAATAATTGTATAACAGTATTCATGAGAAGAAAGTGAAACCTATTCATTCTAGTAGCCTATTTGTCCATCTACACTACAAATTCAAGTGGTACTTTAGTTTGAGGTTAGTTTTTTATACTGCAAGAAAGATGGCAATACAATACATTGGTGTTTTGGTTATGTTTTGGAAAGACTTGAGTGTTTGAGAATTGGTAGTTGATCTTTCTTAAGAATATATTCTATTGGCCTAGGCTTCCAGATGTATCACCGTTTTTACTAGTATAGTTGTACTCTATGAGTGTATACCATGGCCATATTTTCTTGATTATTCAATGTCCTTATGGTTAGATTTCAGCATGTTCTTACTATTATGCAGATTACTAGTTCCCACTTCTCACAAATTATCCCTTCCGTATGTTTTACACTAATACAGCTATGCTTAATAGGTATAAATGAGCATCTGGTTTACATCTTCCTCAATTATTATATAGGCACATCTAGTGTCTGTCAAGCTGCTGGGATAGAGAAATAATATATATTGAAGGATTTGAAAATGGGAGCTTGGAGAGACTATGCATCACACAAGATTGAGTTTAATGGAATAAATGAATGTTGGATGTAGTTTGTCTTAGCTTATGCTGTTATTTAGATATGTTTTTTATGTCAAATTTGTGTTTTGTAGAATTTAGGAATAATTCTTGTTCAATACGGTGAAGTTGGACACATTTTCACTTCAATACAGTGAACTTATTTAAGTATATTTTCACTTTAATATAGGGAAGTATTTGTAAGTGTTACCTTCTATAGCTCTGTTAAATTTAATATGAAATGACTAAGATACCCTTAGATATCATTTAAATTTTCAAACACGTGTCATTGAATGTGAAATGACCAAAATGCCGCACTTCTATAGGTATGTGCGCCGTTACAGAGTAATTTTGTAACGGCACACTTTTATTTGTGCACCGTTACAAATGAAATCTATAAATGTTGGCAGTACCTCTCACAGAACCTCAACTTTTATTTCCCTCCCATAACTTCCACCACACATCTTCCTCCTGAGAAGGGTATTTTCGTAATTTTGGTGAAAGTTTGCCGACTATTTTTAAAAATCGAGTACCTTGTATTAAGTCTCCCCCACAAATAGTAGCCTTCTTATTATCTCTCTATATTAGATATTGGATTCGGAATTGCGGGAATTAGAAGATATGTACATTTTGAAATAATGTATTCAAATTAAAATATTTTAATTCATGTCATTTAATTTAAAGATATATATGATGTATATTATTATTTTATAATAATTTATATATGCTACATAGAATAGATCGGCGATGAATAGGATTCGTAAAAATGAGTAAGGAATGGATGCGCGGACTAAGTAGTTTTGTAAAATTTGCAAAGCAAAACGCTCCAAGAGATGGCGTGGAACGTTTCAAGTGTCTGTGCACGAAGTGTTGTAATTCAGCTTGGCACGATATGAACATCATTTGCGATCGTATGCTTAAGAAAGATTTTCTTAGATCGCATAATGTGTGGTTCCATCACGGCGAAGCTGAAGAAGCTAGTTCGAGTCGCAATTGGGATATGAGTATTACGCCAACATCGGGGAATCAGCGTTGTTTGACGTCGGAAAACAATCCAATGTACGTTGATCGTGTGCAGCAGTTCGTGGACGTTGATCCTGTGCAGCAGTTTGTGGATGATGTAGACCCAACTAGAGATGTAAATGTTGACGAGGACGAGGACGAGGAAGGAGAGAACATTAATATAATAACCGAAGTCGAGGAAGGAGTGCCTAAGGCAACCATGACGGCATACAACCGGTTGGTGACGGAGTCGCAATAGCCGTTGTACGAAACAACGTGCGTCGTGACTAGTGATGACACTTTTTTAGCGGCGCTGTTAAGGATGTTATCCATCAAGCAGAACACCAGGATGTCTGACGCGGCTTTTACGAAGGTGGCCAAAGATTATTATCGTACGTTACCCCAGCCTAATACGTATCCATCTAGCTATGCAGCGGCAAAATAGAAGATGAGGGCTATTGAAATGACACACGTGAAATATGATGCATGCCTGTACGGGTGCACTTTGTACTACGGAACACAATCGCAACTCCAGACATGTGGAATTTGTGGAGAAGCACGATATGCTAAAGTGAGCAATAAATTGGTTCCGAAGAAGACGTTGTGGTACTTCTCAACAACTCCTCGACTTCAACGTTTATATCTTGCTCCAGAGACGGCTGAGTGGATGCGATGACACGGGGAGCGGGCGAATAAGCACAGTGACATATTAGTACATCCATCGGACGGTACATATTGGATTAAGTTTGACAAGAAATACCCAGTATTTTTTGGCAAAATCCGCAACGTGCGGCTGACACTGTCATCCGACGAGTTCTCACCATATGAGCCTAATGTGCTGAGTTACAGTTTGTGGCCCGTAGTCGCGATTCCGTTGAATTTTCCTCTCTCGATGGTTATGCGAAAGAAGTATAACATCCTTATCATGTTGGTCTCCGGTCCAAAATCACCTGGGAAATGCTTGAATAACTTCATGCGTCCGCTGATTGATGAGTTGAACCATTTGTGGGAGCATGGAGCTGTGACGTGGGATGGTTCTAAGAAACATGCTTTTATAATGCGGGCTGCTGTGATGTAGACAATAAGTGATTTCCTGGGTTTGGGAATGTTGGGGGACATCCAGACTAAAGGGTACAAGGCGTGTTCTCTATGCTTGGACGCGATCGATTCTTCACGCAGTAACTCAAGAATCTCTTACCAAGGTGCGTGTAGGTTCTTGCTAGAAAACCACCCACTGCGATTTGAGGCGGAAGCCTTTAACAGTAAAATAGAGACCCGCTCAAGGCCTAAAAGGCATTCAGGGGCTGTTGTACTCAAAGAGATTCTACGTCATAAATATCCACCGCCTAGTCTGCATCGGAAGTTCAGTAAACGGAAATTTGGTGATGGTCCTATATATTGGTCTCATAAAAGCATATTTTGGGAGCTGCCTTATTGGAAAACTCATCAAGTTAGACATGCCTTGGATTTGATGCATATAGAGAAGAACGTATGCGACAACGTCATAGGTACAGTTCTTTGAATTGCGGGGAAGACTAAGGATGACGTGAAAGCTAGGAGAACTTACGAGGGACAAAATGTCTGGCAAGACCAGTGGTTGCAAGACGGGGAGCTCTCAGATGCACCTTATGGCATGGCCGGTCGTGAACGGAAGGAAGTACTGGAGCATATCCAAGCAGTTAAGTTTCCCTCTAGATATGCGGGAAGTCTAAAGAGCAAGGTGAATGTCGATGAGAAAAATTTCCTCGGATTGAAGACCCACGATTGTCACGTGTTGATGCAAAGTGTATAGCGCAACAATATTTGATCGGTCACCTTCACTCAGATGTACCTAGACCCTGCCACTTGATCCAGTGAAACATTAATTAGTGCAACTCTAGGTTTCAACTTATCAGCTGTTTCTCACATGTGGAAGTGAAGGGCTTGGTTCGAGGTGAAAAATTGAGCGCATCCGAGATGTTCTGGGCAAATTGGACAGTTCTTGAGAACTGTGCCGAAGCAGATGCATTCGTATTGTCACATCTAGAAGGGTTCAAACAAGTACGCCCTAGGAAATCTCTGCAAGACCGAGTGATGTCTTTTGTCTTCGACTGGCACCGTATTGTACGCAGTAGACATTGATTACGGGTTTATTCTTTTCATTTGCTTACTTTATCTAATATCATACAACGTATGCAGATGACTGCTCTAGGGATGCAACGAGAGTTGGTACTACTGTCCATAGGTCCTCGTTCGTCGGCTATTTATTCGCAGTGTACTGTTAACGGCGTCAAATTTTTGACCTTGAGAATCGACGAGGGACGGAGAAATCAAAATTCAGGGGTCGTGATTGAAGCAAATGACGTATGTTACTACGGTGTTCTTATGGACGTATGTGTCCTTACCTACTCTGAAAGCATGCCAGTCGTTCTATTCAAGTGTCGGTGGTACGACGAACGGACCGTGAGGAAGGACGCAAATGGCTTTATTTCGGTCAACACGTCCACAAATCGTCACAAACAAAACCCGTTTTGCCTTACTTCAATGGAAAAACAAGTATACTACATTGACGACCCTAAATCTGGTTCGTGGAAGGTTGTCAACGTCGTGTCTTATAGGTGTCACTACAAACCGAGCACGTTAGCCCGTGTCGTGGAGGACGAGCCGGACTTCGAAGTTGATGAACCTTACCAAGAAGATCGAATTGACATCTTCATACCTGGTGGTATCACTTTCGACCTAAGATACCTACACTGGAATCCAGTACCTGCACGAGCGAACGACGAAGTTGAATCGAGCGACGAGGACAATGTGCATGAAGAAAACGAAGATGAAGAAAACGATGACACTGATATGGGAAGGGCATGAAGAATATGATTTTTCCAGCTCCGATTAAAATATGTATATGTACTATTGATCGAATTATCAATAAAATGATGTGATTTCATGCAAAATAAACTATTATATGGTTAAATAACTTATAAGGGTAATTTGGTCATTTTCGACCGAGTTAGGGTTAAGTTTATTCATTTATGACCTATAAGGCTAATTCCGTCATTTATGTCTGAATGATAGCTAATTTGGCCATTTATGACCTCTAAACACTATTTCGAACCGAATTAGGGCTACTTTGGTCATATATGATCTATAAGGGTAATTTGCTAATTTTGAAAGAAAACTGTTTTATTTTTCTAAGTATGGATTTGTAACGGCGTACTTACGCATGTGTATCGTTATAAAATTGGTCAAAAATCTTGACCAGAATGTTGACCTTCGTTTGACATTGGGTTATAGTTTTGGATCGAGGTTCATACATTATAGAATTTGTCTGAAATTTTGGATCCTATAGAAACTTATCATTGCGCTCAAAACGATACAGTTAGATTCACGATCGGATATACGAGAATAAAATAATATTATTATTTTCATTTGTAACGGCGCACAAACCAATGTGCGCCGTTACGAATAAATTAGTAACAGCGCACATTGCCTAAAGTGGACCGTTACAAATGGTCAACTTCAAAGTCAACTCAGTTGACTTTCCCTTGACTTGTTTTGATCGTGGTTCATACCTTATCGGAATTGTCTGAAATTTTTCGCACATGAAGTAACAAAGCATTGCGCCGTTACTAATTTGCCGGAAAATGAAATTTTCACGAAAATTCAAATTTTTCGGGTAAATTTCGCGGAAAATTGAACTTCCCGCGAACATTTATTTGTAACGGCGCACATGGGGTGTGCGCCGTCACAAAAGAAGTTGACCGTTTCCAAAATATGACCGTTAGAACTGTAACAAGTTATCGTGTCCATTTGTAACGACGCACTTTGGTATGTGCGCCGTTACTAATCACCTTTGTAACGACTCACTGTAGTATGTGCGTCGTCACAAAGTGGATTATATATCCCATTTCTTCTTCTTCCCGATTCACTCCCTGCCCTTCTTCTTTCGCCTCTGCCGCTCCCATTCCGCCTCTGCCGCCGTCGCTGCCGCTGTCGCCATCGCCATCGCCCCGTCGCCGTCGCCCCGTCACCGTCGCCGTGTCGTCGTCCCTAGCTAATTAAGGTGTGTTTTAGATTTTGTTTTTTTAATTTTATTGTTTTAGTTTTAGATGCACATACATGTTAGGGTGTTAGATTGTTTGAATATGGAAAATTAGGATTTAGTTTGTAACTATTTGAATATGCAAAATTAAGTTTTTAAAATTTTCTTTTTGTCATTAACATGATTTTGTATCAATTCAAACATGTGTTTATATGATTTTCATGGTGTTTATAAAGGTAATTTGTTATGAATTTGCATGATAATTTTGGAATTTTAGAAAAATACTCCTTAGGAGTATTTTCGGAAATTTTAAAAAATACCCCTTTGGGGTATTTTTGGAATTTTTGAAAAATAGCCCTTAGGGTAATTTTTGGAATTTAAAAAAAAATATCCATAAGGGGTATTTTCGGAATTTAAAAAAAAATACCCCTAAGGGGTATTTTCGGAATTTTTTAAAATTTACCCCTTATGGGTAATTTTGAAATTCTTAAAAATTACCCTAAGGGGATTTTTCGGAATTAAAAAAAAATATCCTTGAGGGGTATTTTCGGAATTTTAGAAAAATATCCCCTATTGGTATTTTCGGAATTTTAATAAAATTACCCCTAAGGGGTATTTTCGGAGTTTTAATAAAATACCCCTTAGGGGTATTTTCGAAATTTTGAAAAAATGCCCCTCAAGGATATTTTCGAAATTTTCAACAAAATACTTTTTATCATGTACTAAAAACACTACTTCCGCATTATTCCAAATATAGATAATGGACCCGACATCGAAAGTTAAGGCTGCAAAGGCCAGGGCAACTCGGCAGTCTCTTATGGACGAGGAGTTTTTCAGTCATACATAGACGCCGGCTACTCCAGACGATGATATGCACACTCCGTCACCACCGCCGCACCGACTCAGCCGTCTCGCCGGGCCTTCCCGTCGGTTTAGGATGGACTTACCAAGTGTCGGGGAGAGGCAGAATTTCATGGAGATGTTTGGAGAAGGCTCGGGAGCCTCACCTGCTAGAGCTGGTAGTTCAAGGAAACCTGAGTTTCCGTTGAACGAGTAGGGCTTTGTACCTCTTGATACTCCAGAGTATCCAGCGAACGAGCTATACTTCGAATATAAAGTCGAAGATGCCGCACTAGAGAGTGGAAGCTGGAAGCACATGGCTAACAAGGTGTAAAAAGTTGACATATGCATCAAAAATGACCAGAAAGCGGTCGAGAAAAATGGTCATCAGCCTGTTCCTCTGACCTGGGTAGACGGAGAACCATACGCTCAATTCCATAGAGTCTGCGACGCGTTTGATGTACGGAGGTTAGTCTATGTTGTAGGCAAGTTTACACGAGAATGCGACTCTTCCTACCAGACCTGCGTCGATCATCCAACGACTGAGTATCAGAAATTTTGGAAGAGTTTTTGGGTAATTTAGAAACTTAATCTCAATCTATTAAATTTCAAATTACGTATTTTAAAAATGGACTAAATATTTTATAATTGCAGCGCTTGTATCAAGTGGATGATACGTCCGTCGAGTTGAAGACGTGGATTCGAGACGTAGCCGTAGATGCTTACAAGGAGCGGAAATTCAACATGAAGCACCTGTACAACTTATACATAGACCCGAACAAGCTAAAGGGCAATGAAATTCCCAATAGCGGTGGATTGTTCAACACTTTGACGCCAACGAGGTATTTTAAAAACCGTAAACAACATAATTAAAATTTTATAAAACATTCGGGGCATAATTTAATTTCAATTTTTTTTCAGGTAAAAGTTGGACCTGAAATGAAAAAAATTCGATCCAGCGATAACAAATTGAACCACCAAACGGGCCCAGTACCGTTCCGAAAAGTTTGGGAGAGGATGGAGTCGGAAGCCACCGTACAGATCTCCAAGATATTGGAGGGCTGGCTCAAGGCTCACCCGAAGCCGCTTGTCCTGGATGCTGGTACAGATCAAGTGCAGGAGGAGCAGGAGGAGGACGAAGATCCGAAACGCGTAAGTTAAATTTGTTTCATTAATTAACGTTATTTTCAAAAAATATATATTTTCATTTATACTATTAATTAAATTTTAATTTGATTTACAAAATTTCATTAACCAATTACTCGAAGAGTGGAAGGTGAAAATCGACGAAAATGGATGAGTACATGAGACAAGCTGCTCAACACGTCAGAGATGTCGAGGCCGCCAAAGGAAAAATCATAACACCATCCCGAGGACGACACATCCAGGGTTGCGGGAGTCATTACGAGGCACCGCCGAAGCAGAGAAGACGTTCGCACTCCTCCGGTGCTGCTGTGCGGATGATAGAGCTTGAGACTCAGGTCCAAACTCAAGTATATGTTATATCCACTCAAGCCGATTAGATTACAGACCTCAAAACTCAAGGCTCACAAAGCATGAATATGATGCACTACTTCTATAAGCAACTGCGGTCGATTAAACCGAATATGCCTCCATTTGACCCGAATATGTTTAGAGGTCTAGGCCTGTCATCATAGGTTCCCGATGCAATGATAATATTTTATTCAGACAATTTATTTTAGGGAAAACTTCACTTAGCTCCCCTGTACTATACCCGATTTGCACATAACTCCCCCGAAAGATAAAAGTGGTCTGTGAAGCCCCTGAAGTTGTCGACTTTGGCACTTAACCCTAACGCTGTGAGCCTGATCTGGTGGTGGGAAGACCCAGAGTCGGCGCAGATCGACGCCGTGAAGAGGATGAGCTTGTGCTGCTCGGGGTCGGGGTCGACGACGGAGGATGAGCTTGTGCTACTCGCGAACCTACATCTAGCCACCGTCGAATTCAAATGTCTCCGGCAAACCAGATCTGTCGCCCCCGCGACTGTGTCCTTGCCGGAGCCCAACCTTCTTCACTGGAAGATCCCAGATTCGTCGCCCACGCGACTTCATCTGGCAATGAGGCGTGGACGGTGATGGATGCAGATGGAGGAAGGCGGCGGAGGCGATGGCAACGCCGAGCTCCTCTCAGTTAATTTTTTTAATATTTTTTATTTATTAAAATAAATAAATAGGTTGAAAAGACAAGTTTACCCCTTAAATATGAGTTGATTATGTTATTTGATAAAGGGTAAAAGTGTCATTTAACATTTAATCAAATAATTATATAATTTGGCATTATACTATGAGGGCATTTTGGACTTTTCACAATCAAACTAACACCGTTAGGGCTAAGTGAAATTTTAGCATACTTCAAGGAGTTCACAAACCACTTTTATCTTTCAGGGGAGTTATGTGAAAATCAGGTATAGTTCAAGGGAGTTAAGTGAAGTTTTCCCTTTATTTTAATTATAAATTTTATTAAGTTATAATTTTAGAAATTTAAATTCTATTGAAGGAAATAATGAAAAAAATTGTAAATTAAATAAATAATATTTAATTTGTAGTTTTTCTATTATTTTTTAGAAAATCATGAGTAACGACGCACATACCACGTGCGCCGTTAGACTTGTAACGGGGCACGTGGTATGTGCGCTGCTACAAAACTACCGTCACCGTGCCCCACATTGACGACCACGTTAACTTGTAACGGCGCACAGAGTTTCGAATAGTGCGCCGTAAGACTTGTAACGGGGCACGTTTGATGTGCGCCATCATAAATTGTAATGGCGCACGAGAAAATGCCCATTTGTGCGCTGTTGGAGTTTGTAACGGCGCACAAAATGCTTGTAACAGGGCAAAATGTGCGCCGTTATTAATGGGAAAAACTATTAGTGTCTCAGGCAAGTCATGGAGTAGAAGAAGGTCACTGTTGGGTTTTTTTTGTTTTAGTTTTAAGTTTTTAATTAATTGAAGGGAAAATTTGGCATTTAAAAAAAAGATGAGATCAAACGTTAAATTTTTAGTCTGTTTTAACTCTGTTTGTGTAAAATGACACGTAAAAATTAATTTAACGTATTGAATTGATTCTAAAATAGTTCATCGTATTGAAGTGAAAATGTGCCTAACTTCACCGTAGTGAACATAAATTATCCCACCAATTTTTGAAGTTGTTGGACTTGTTCTGTATTAAAAACAGCATAATTCAACATAACAAAAAAGGTCTTCTTGGTGTATTTATATGTATTTTTCTGTTGGACAGATAATGGATGCAGTTTATGTAAACATGTTCTTATATTTACTTTGAAATTACAATTTGTAAGTAGTTTTCGTGTTTTCCTGAAACTTTGTTTTAATTTTCTTGGAGCTTTTTTTGTGTTCCGTTAAGTTGTTTCATATTTCCTGAAACGTTTTTCATGTTTTGTTACATTGTATCAATTTTTCAGAAAACTTGTTTTTTTTGTTTTAATATTTCTGAAACTTTTTTTTACGCCCTAGTACCTTGTTTTATTTTTCCTCAAACGTATTTAACTTGTTCAATTTTCCTAAAGAGGGTCCAATAGGGATATAGTATGGAACTCGTAACTCTCATTACGGCCGAGAACGTGTAACATTCCACTTACATTGTTTACTTTCCCCCTTAGGATATAGTTTCAAATCCGGTACCTCGTTAATTCGCTCCCCGACATGATGGATTGTTTAAAATGACTGTAAATAGAATTTTGTAAATTGTTGATATGTTCCCATTTTGATGAAATGGTTTATGGAAAATATGTTTTATGGTTATATAGGTTCTCAATTACTGTTAAGAATGTATTTCAGACTGCTTTAACTCTGTGATTTGTGTGGAATTTTTGTAAATAGACTGAAGCCAATTGTTTTGTTCTATTGATATGTGATCATTTTGGTGAAATGGTCTATGCAAAACATGTTTCAGTGTTAATTTCTCATGGTTTTATAGGTTCTCAGTTACAGTTAGAAAGGTGTTTCAGACTGCTCAAACTCTCTGATTTTTTTGGAATTCTTGCAACATAGACTGATGTCCATTGCTTTGTTCTGTTGATATGCGCTCATTTTGGTGAAATGGTCTATGCAAAACATGTTTTAGTGTTCTTTTTTCATGGATTTAAAGGGTTCAGTTACTGTTAGAAAGATGTTTCAGACCACTCAAACTCTCTGATTTGTGTGGAATTTTTATAACATAAACTGATGTAAATTGTTTTGTTATGTTGATATGTGTTCATTTTTTTGAAATGATCTCTGCAAAACTTGTTTTAGTGTTCTTTTCTAATGGATTTATAGGTTCTTTATTACTGTTAAGAAAGTGTTTCAGACCACTCAAACTCTCTGTTTTGTGTGGAATTTTTATAACATAGAATGATGTCATTTGCTTTGTTAGTGATATGTGCTTATTTTGGTGAAGTGGTCTCTGTAAAACATTTTTCAGTGTTATTTTCTCATACATTTATAGGTTCTCAGTCAATGTTAGGGAGGTGTTTCAGCTGATCAAACTCTGTGGCATGTGTGAAATTTCTGTAAATAGACTGATGTCAATTGTTTTGTTATGTTAATATGTGCTCATTTTGGTGAAATGAGCTACGCAAAACATGTTTCAGTGTTCTTTTCTCATGGATTTATAGGTTCTCAGTTACTGTTAGGAACGTGTTTCAGACCCCTCAAACTCTCTAATTTTTGTGAAATTTTTGTAACATAAACATATGCCAATTGCTTCTCTCCACTGATATGTGCTCAATTTGTTGAAATTGTCTCTCCAAAACCTGTTTCAGTGTTCTTTTCTCATGAATTTATAGGTTCTAAGTTATTGTTACAAAGATGTTTGAAATTTTGATCAGGTAGTTGTGCAAGATTCCACACATAATGTTATGTATAATGCTATAACACTGTGTATGACAACTTGCGTAGATGAAGCAGGACAGTAAATATCAAAACGTAATAAACAACGACACATCAAATTGTTTACCCAGTTCGGTGCAACGTCACCTACGTCTTGGGGATCTCAGCCTAGTGGAAAGGTTTCACTTATCAGTAATTCGTCAAAACATACAAGTACCTATGATCATCCCAAGATCTATACTTTATGCTACTATTACAAGTGCAACCTATCTCAGGGTCCCCCTCTGAATCCAAGACTCCGTCTTGATTCCACTCTTCGAGCAATCGCCTTGCTCTGTCGGTTCAAGTTGTCGTTGAACGTTGTGGTTTGTGTGCAGTCTTCACTCACGCGATTAGTAAACCCTCAATCACCTAACTCTCAATAGTTAAGGTGATACACAATATCCTCAGCACAATCTACAACCTCACAGCCCGCAAACCTTCACGTCTAAGAGCTTTGTCAATTATTGCTAGGAAACAATAAAAGAACCACATCATTGCTAAGGGGGTAGCCTAAGCTTTTATAGAAATCGTGTATGAGTACTAACCCTAATGGGTTTCCTCTTTATCACCATCTTTCTTCTTTCCTGAATCGGAGACGCGCTATAACTTTCACAAGTCCTAATTGTAGTCGTACTTTATGAAGAGCAGGGACTTTCCTGATTTCCGTCGAACGGGATGTTTGTCGAGATGTCGCTAACAATGTCATTCAAGATGTTGCATACGATGTTTCGACATTATTTATGACATCTTTTCTAGTTCCTTAAAAATAAGCCAATCACCAAATACGTCGTAACTACAATCTCCCCCTTTGGCTATTTTTAAGGTCATCATTCTTCGTCGCATTCTGCGTCGCATTTGACATCAGCTTTTCTTGTAGCAATCGGCAGTCGTTGTCAAACCTTGTTTGCGCGTCGTTTCGCGCATCATCGCGCATCTTGTGCGTCTTACGTCTTACCCCTCCTTGCTGGCTCAAAAAGAGCCAAATCTTGAAAAAAAATTTCGAACAGTAGGACAGGGAATAATAAAAAACAAACTGAACTCACACACATTCTCGATCAGCAGTCGAGAATATGTATGAAACATGTTCAGAGCAAATACAAAATAAAAAGTTGTTCAGTTGTTGTGAATCCATAAAGTACTAGAAATTTAAACAAAACTACTGCTTGAGCTAGCAGTATCTTCTTCGGTAGCAGTTGCAGAGGCATCTTTGGTAGTGTCTTCCGTAGAGTATGGTAGGGAGGAGGAACCATTGTTGTCAGAGTCTTGAGGAGGCATCGTTTTCAGCAAGTTAGCTCAGTGGGATCTACGCTGGGACAGGTGCTTCAGCGCCATTTTCAGGTTGATGATGTCCTCGTCAAGCACATCTATCTCTCTCTCGAGCATTATTGCATCTGTGCTAGTAGTCTTTGTTGGAGGGGCAGAATTGGTAGCTCGACTGGTTGTCTCCTTGGTTGGCTTGACTTTTGTTCTGACAAGATCAGGAGCATGCTTGCCCTCGAACAACTTGTGCTCACCACAATCATTCCTCCGCGTTTTCCTGCCTTATCGGTTGACTTCAACACACAAGGGTGTTGGTGCACAAGTAGCTCAGATATAAGGGAGAGAAAAGCAGTAGGTATCTTCACAGCTTGTGATCTAGCATGTCTGACAAGGTGGTCAATAACAAATTGGCCAAAATCAAGTGTGGAACCAGTACCTATTTGGAAAAGCAATAAGGGTCCAAAGAATCAAGTAGCTCCCAAGGTTGTTGTGAATCCTTGGAAGGAGGTTGTTTGCTTCTATTGCCAAGAGCAGGGGCACTGGAAGAAGGATTGTAAGAAGCAGAAGGAGTTTCTGAAGAAGGGTGGACCTTCCACGTCTTCATGACCAGGTATTTATGTTATTGAGCTTAACCTCAGTTTATCCACTACAGATTCTTGGGTACTTGATACCAATGCAGAGTCTCACATTTGTATAAATGTGGAGGTTCTGGAAAGTAGAAGAGATATGGGCAAGGGCGAAGCAAACCTACGAGTTGGTGATGGCAATCAAGTCTCAACAATTGCAGTGGTAAAGATTAGTCTCAGTTTGCCCACATTTCTTGTTTTATCTTTAAACAATGTTCATTACGTACCTACATTTCACAGATATCCTTCTTTGTCTAGCAAGGAAGGATATTTTTTTTCTACTGATAATGGATTATTCAATATTTAGAAGAATGATGTTTACTTTTGCAATGCTTCATTACTTAGTGGTTTGTATATTCTTAATACTCAAAGTACCGACACAAGCTCTATATATAACATAAACAATAAAAGGTTTAAATCCAATAACTTAAACCAGACTGTGATATGGCATTGTCGTTTAGGCCACATAGGCGAGAAACGCATCTCAACACTTCACAAGTGTGGACTTTTAAGTCCGTTTGAATTCACTTCAATCGAGAGATGCGAGTCATACCTAATGGGTAAAATGAAAAAGGCACATTTCACCGGTTTAGGCGAAAGGGCGAGTGACTTATTAGGTCTCATATATTCCGATGTGTGTGGACCTATGAGCACTTAGGCAAGAAAGGGTTTTCGCTATCTCGTCACATCTAGTGATGACTTCTATAGATATGGGTATGTCTATTTAATGAGACACAAGTCGGAAACTTTTGACAAGTTCAAAGAGTTCCAGAATGAAAACAAAACCAGCTTGGAAAAAGTATAAGTGCGCTTCGATCTAACCGGGGCGGTGAGTACTTAGACAAAGATTTTCACAGTCATCTAAAGGAGTGTGGGATCCTCTCAGAATTGACTCCGCCAGGAACACCTCAGTTGAATAGTGTGTATGAGCGGAGAAACCGGACCTTTCTTGACATGGCTCGATTAATGATGAGTCAGGCTGACCTCCATATCTCCTTCTTGAGTAATGCCCTAGAAACGGCCGCGTTCATTCTGAATCGGGCTCCGACAAAGGCAGTGGAAAGCACTCCATACGAAGTGTGGAGCGGGAAGAAACCCTTATTAGCTTTCCTTAAGATCTGGGGATGCGAAGCTTATGTCAAGCGCTTGCTAGGCGATACGCTCGAACCCATATCAGATAAATGTGTCTTTGTGGGGTACCCCAAGAAAACAAAAGGGTATTATTTCTACAACCCCAACGAGAACAAGGTTTTTCTTGCTCGAGGAAGGGTATTTTTGGAAAAAGAATTGATTTCCAAAACAGCTAGTGAGAGTCCCGTGGATCTCGAAGAAATTCAAGATGATACGGAACAGCCTGAAGCAATTCAAGAGCCTGCTATGCAAGATGTAGAAATACAAGAGCCTGAAGTGGTCCTAGATCAAGAACCAATCCTTACACCAATTCTAGAGGGTCCAAGGAAGTATGAAAGATCTCGTCTAGCTCCCGTCAGAAACGGCTTTCTAGCCACTGAGGGAAATGACTTGATATTAGTTGATCAAGATGATCTAGAAACTTTCAGACAAGCCTAGGCCAGTTCCGACTCCGATAAATGGCAGAATGTCATAAATGAGGTGAAGGAATTTTTTAGGGTTCCAATCAATTAATTTCATGCCATACAAGAAATTAACGTCAAAAGTCCTTATTAATTTACGGATCTTACATGATCATTTATTGATCATGAGATCTAGGCTAGAACAATCATACATAAATTACCTTGATTCGAAATCCCTTTGTCACTAAATTAGATTCAGTGTCCTCTAAAGAACGTCCACACGGAAAGAGCAATCTGAAGATATTCACAACGATCCTTGCTAGAAGATCGAAACAAGCAAAACGGGAAGGAGAGAGTGAGAGGGGGCCTGAGACATTTTGTCCGACATCTGGTCAGTGGATATTTGGGCAACAAAGGTAGTCTGAGACGTAGTAACATTCTGAGTATAACCAAGCCCCTTAATGTTCTTTTGTTGTTTTCAAATGGTTAGAATTTTATCCAGGGTGTTAGTGCTAGAGTTCAACATCCTAACAAATTTAGTCATCTGGCCAAGTTCCCCATTTAAGCGCCTGACTTCGCGTTTTAGATCAACAATGATTTATAAGAGCCTTGTCCTGTCTTCAGTAAGAGAGAGAATGAGTGCTCTCTGCTTGTCAAGGAACTGAGACTCTTCAACCCATTTACTATATAATATATTATAAGCATCATTCATGGTATTATCAAATAGCTCATCATTAGAGGCAGATTTCTCAGCAGATTCGTCGGTATGTTTAAGATTATGAAAATGAGTAGTGCCCGAAAAGGCAACAAAGTTACTTATCTGTTCGGAGTCGATGTCTTCTTCTTTATCTGATAGTGTGGTATTGAATTCCCTTTTTTGTCTTTTCAGGAAGTTGGGACACTTCTTCTGAATATGCACAAAGCCTTCACACTCATGACATTGAATGTCTTTGCCCTTTCCATAGCGTTCACCACTTCTGCCGCTTCTGTGAGCGTTTCTATTCTTCTAAAATCTTTGCTGAAAGTTATCTTTGACATCTTGTGGCACATTCTTCCCGGTCATCTGGTTGAATCTTTTCATGACACTGCTATATTTTTCGGCCAACATAGCAATAGTATCATCAATTTCGTTATCAGAATCAAAGTATACCTGCTCTTTCTGACCATGAGTAGAGCTTTTGAGAGCCATTCCTTCGTATTTCTTCTCCACATTGGGAAGGAAGAGCTCAAAGGTCATAAGAGATCCCATAAGTTCATCAAACCTTAGAGTTTTAAGGGCGTGGACTTCTTCTATTGTCGTGATCTTCATTTTGAACCTTTGACTTAAAGCTCTAAGAGTTTTCCTCACTAGATCTTCATCGGTCACAGGTTTGCCAAAAGAGTATAACTCATTGGCAAGATCTCGAATACGTACGATGAAACCGGCAACAGACTCATCTTCATGCATAGTGAGAGCTGCAAAGTTTATAGTGAGATACTAAAGCTTTTGCTCACGAACTTTAGTGGTTCCCTAATAGGCGACAACAAGAGTTTCCCAAGCCTCATTGACACTTATGCATGTCTTGATCAGCGTGCAAAATTTTTTATCAACTCCGTTAAATATAGCATTGAGTGCACGAGAGTTACCCTGAGCAAACCTTCTCGGGTTTGGGACCCGTCACAACCCCTTGGTCAACAACCGACTCTGGAGCTTTCCAACCATAGATCGCAGCCTTTCATGTTCTGATGTCAAGTGATTTCATAAAGGCGCTCATGCGGGCCTTCCAGTAACCATAGTTGGTTCCATCAAGAATTGGGGGACGATTGACCGAACCTCCTTCTCTGGAACTATACATATCTAGTATTCATAATTACCCAAGAAACCACCTAAAAGACTAGGTGCCTCCTCTGTTACCAATTAAAATTCAAGTTAGTTGCAGAGGCAAGATGTCGCACACAAAGTCTAGACTATATGTCTGACAACTTGTTTGAACATAAATAATGGATAATGAACAATCACAATAATAAATAGAAGACAAAAAATATGTTTATCCAGTTCGGTGCAACGTCACCTACGTTTGGGGCACTCTGCTAATGGAAAGGATTTCACTCTAAAGTACTCAATAGTAAAATCGAGGCCTTAAATGATTATCACATAAATCAACGCCCTAGTCACTATTACTATAAGTGAGTACCTAGACTAGAGTCTCCCCCTGAATTTCAGATTCTCCTCAATTCCACTCTAGGAGCTCTGAGTATTTGCACAAAGAACCGGGGAAGCTCTCAGCTTTTATAGCAGTTCACAAAGTCTTGAGGCGTCACTAGATTTTCTCTTACCCTTAAGACGTATCTAGGATTTCCTTACCCATACAAGCGAGAATATCGCACAGAAGATTCTGCGTATCTATGGTTTCCTTACCATACTCGAGAGAATATCTCACACACACGATTCTTTAAATAAAAAAGATAACATCACAACTTTTCAAAAATACACACTAAATGATGTCTTACCAGAAACTGAAACATGAAGACCAACATCTTGCTTTGCACTAAAAAATAACATCTTGGATTTGACCATGGCAAGGAGAACCACAGGATCGTGATCAAGTGATTGGCCACGGCCCCATGATGAAACCAAGAAAATGGCCACGGGCCATGGCGCCCTGAAAAGAGGCCACGGTGCGGCAAACATTGGTCACGGCCCCGTGGCGGGTCGATGTGGGATATATTTGCGGAAACGATTTCCGTAAATATATGTCATACCCTAGCCATATAAAAACGTTGCTTCGTTTCAGAAAAACTGACGCTTTTTTGCGATATTAGAATTTCCCCAAAAACTCACAGTCATATGAGGGAATTAATTCTATCAGGTTAATTCCGTCCAAACTTTGAAGCAAGGCGCACCCATGGTGATAATAGTAGAGGACGGGTAGCGTCTCCGTCGCTGATTCAAGAACAAAGACTGATCTACAAAAGTATAATCCCAATTAATCTCAATCTGGTATATTGTAAGATCACAAGAAATGAACGAGGTTTTATTTTGCTTTCGCTGCATGAATATTGGACCCCTCGTTCCCCAACAACAACTATACCAATTCACTGTAAATTGAAACAATCAAAGACCTATATGCCCAAATCCTCAAACCACAATGACAAACGATCCAAAGCCATGTAAATATAGTTTTACGCTTAGAAGATCACAAATTGAACAAACGTGAGTAATAAAATTGATGAATCCTGAAATGGGTACTTCAAAACCCCCAAAAATTACTTAGCCAATAATATCAATGTACTGAAAAATGGAAACAATCAAAGTCGAGCCAGATACCTAAACCAGACTGAGAAACTAATCCGGAGTGATATGATTCATGTGAGTCCAATTTTATGCTCAATAAATCATAAACTCAACAAGTATGAATAAGAAAAGCTATGAATTTTGAGATGGGTACCTCATACTTTGTGATAGCATGCTTGGATGGAATCAGGAATCTGCCCGGTTGAGATATCTGACACTATCATTTTTTTTCTTGTAACGGCGTGCGCCGTTACAACCTGTGACGACGCACGCCGTTACAAAACCTACCGTCACCATTTCACAAGGTGATGGTGCCGTTACGCATTGTAACGGCGCATAGACGGCATGTGCCGTTACTTTTGTAACGGCACACTAACTTTGTGCGCCGTTACAAATCGTAACGGCGCACTCATTTTGTGCGCCGTAATGCACAGTAACGGCGCACAACGGTGTGCGCCGTTACAAATAATATAGAATAAAAAAATAAAATTTAAAAAAATAATAAATATAAAAAATATTTTTATATTTAATATATTTTTTAAAATTTTATTTTTTTAATGAAATATTTAGAAATGAAAAATAATATTAATATTAATATTGAAATTGTTTAATACATGATATTTAATTTACATCGATATCTTTGACGACGTGCCTTCAGAATCTCTAGACCTAGTCGGGTCAAATGGAGGTGGAGGGGCATTAGGATTTAGGAACCTTAGCTGTTCTTGGGAGTACAGGAACATCTGCTCGGTTTGCTGGTTTTGGACGGCCTGAGTCTGAAGTAAAGTCTGGTTTTGGGAGGCCTCAGCGCGAAGCTCCATAATAACCTCATCTTGTTAGGTGAGTCGAGTCCGGAGCTCTGCAATCTCCGTAGAAGTACCATCGGAGGAGGTCGAACTTCTTTTTGAAAAAAAATTAAAGTAAATTGAATTAATTGAAAAAATGAAATTGAAATTAAACCTATTAAATATGAAATTTGTAATATACCTCGTTGGCATCAAAATGATGAACGAGCCAACGCCACTGGGACTTCTTCCCTTTAAGACACTTGGGAATCCCATTACGGTCTAGTCTAGTAGGGTCCACGTAGAGCTTGTAAAACCGCTTCATGTTCGATTTTTGCTCCTTGTAAACGCTTATGGCCACCTCACGAATCCAACCCCTAAGCTCAACAAAATCGGTCACTCCAAACAAACGCTGAAATTGACAAACACCACGTCAATATTTATAATACGTGGCATTTGAAAATTTATTTTGAGTAAGTGTTGAAATTACCTTAAAGCTCCTCCAAGATAACTGGAACTCAGACGCCAGCAGATCCCCAAACGTCTGGTAGGAAGCGTCGCGTTCCCGAGCGAATTTCCCTATAATAGCCTTTACCCTTTCCATTGAAAACTGTCCTCCTTGGACACGTGGTCGGCCGTTTTCCCAAGTCAACAGCAAAGGACCTCCGTTCATCAAAACCGCTTTCTCTTCTGGGTCTATGTTGAGGTCGACCTTTTGCTTCTTTCTTGCCCTGGCTTCCCAGCTCTTCGTGTTTAGGCAGTTGACTTCCACTTTGTAATCGAAGTACAGCTCGTACCTCGGAATCTCTCCACTCGTTCAATGAGAGTTCGGACTCATCCGGCACAATGTCCTCTTCGGAGGGTCCAGCGACGTCTCCGAGCATCTCCTGAAAACTCCGATTATCCGGGACATGGAAATTCCAGTCAACCTCCGTATGCCCTGGATGAGTCAGCTGCGGTGGTGACGGAGTGTACATCACATCCTGTAACTCCGGCGCCTGTGAAGCCTCGAAGAACGGAATGTCCATTCTGGCCCGCCTAGGTGCCCTGGCCTTAGATGCCTTACGTTTCGGCTCCATTCTCTGTAATTGTAAGAAGGAGAAGGTCATGAAATGACCGAATTACCCTTTTAAGGCCATTAATGACCGAATTACCCCTAATTCGGCCGGAAATGACCGAATTACCCTTTAAGGCCGTTAATGAGCGAGTTACCCCTAATTCGGCCGGAATTGACCGAATTACCCTTTTAAGGCCAAAATGATCAAAATACCCCTAATTCGGCCAAAAATGACGGAATTACCATTTTAAGGCCATTAATGACCGAATTACCCCTAATTCGGCCGGAAATGACCGAATTACCTTTTTTAGGTCAAAATGACCAAAATACCCCTAATTCGGCCGGAAACGACCGAATTACCCTTTTTAGGTCAAAATGACCAAATTACCCCTAATTCGGCCAGAATTGACCGAATTACCCTTTGAAGCGCAAAATGACCAAAATACCCCTAATTCGGCCAAAAATGACCAAATTACCCTTTTTAGGTCATTAATGACCAAATTACCCTTTTCAGGTCAAAATGACTGAATTACCTCTAATTCGGCCGGAAATGACCGAATTACCCCTAATTTGGCCGGATTTGACCGAATTACCACTTTTAGGTCAAAATGACCGAATTACCCCTAATTCGGCCGAAATGACCGAATTACCCTTTTTAGGTCAAAATGATCGAACTACCCCTAATTCGGCCGAAAAATGACCAAATTACCCTTTTAAGGCCAAAATGACCAAAATACCTCTAATTAGGCTGGAAATGACCGAATTACCCTTTTAATGTCATTAATGACCGAATTACCCTTTTTAGGTCAAAATGATCGAATTACTCCTAATTCGGCCGAAAAATGACCAAATTACCCTTTTAAGGCCAAAATGACCAAAATACCTCTAATTCGGCTCGAAATGACCGAATTATCCTTTTAAGGCCATTAATGACCGAGTTACCCCTAAATCGGCCGGAAATTACTGAATTACCCTTTTTAGGTCATTAATGACCGAATTAACCCTAATTGGGCCGAAATTGACCGAATTACCCTTTTTAGGTCAAAATGACCGAATTACCCTTAATTCGGCCGGATTTGACAGAATTACCCTTTTTAGGTCAAAATGACCGAATTACCCCTAATTCGGCCGAAAAATGACCGGATTACCTTTTGAAGGCCAAAATGACCAAAATACCCCTAATTCGGCCGGAAATGACCAAATTATCCTTTTAAGGCCATTAATGACCGAGCTACCTCTAATTCGGCCGGAGTTGACCGAATTACCCTTTTTAGGTCAAAATGACCGAATTACCTCTAATTTGGCCGGAAATGACCGAATTACCCCTAATTCGGCCGAAAATGACCGAATTACCCTTTTAAGGCCAAAATACTTCTAATTCGGCCAGAAATGACCGAATAAACCCTAATTTGGCCGGGATTGACCGAATTACCTTTCGAAGCCCAAAATGACCAAAATACCCTTAATTCGGTCTGAAATGACCGAATTACCTTTTTTAGGTCATTAATGACCGAATTACCCCTAATTAGGCTGGAATTGACCGAATTACCCTTTTTAGGTCAAAATGATCGAATAACCCCTAATTCGGCCGAAATGACCGAATTACCCTTTTTAGGTTAGAATGACCGAATTGCCCCTAATTCGGTCGGAAATGAGCAAATTACCCCCTTTAAGGCCAAAATGACCAAATTACCCTTAATTCGGATGAAAATGACTGAATTACCCTTTTAAGGCCATTAATGACCGAGTTACCCCTAATTCGGCCGAAATTGACCGAATTACCCTTTTTATGTCATTAACGATCGAATTACCCCTAATTCGGCCGGAATTGACCGAATTACCCTTTGAAGCCCAAAATGACCAAAATACCCCTAATTCGGTCGAAAATGACCTAATTACCCATTTTAGATCATTAATGACCGAATTACCCCTAATTGCCGGACTCCCTATTCCTCGTAAGTACTCCTAGCTTTCACGTCATCCTTAGTCTTCCCTACAATTCCAAGAACTGTACCTATGACGTTGTCGCATACGTTTCTCTCTATATGTATTAAATCCAATGCATGTCTGACTTTATGAGTTTTCCAATAAGGCAATTCCCAGAAAATGCTTTTATGAGACCAACATATAGGAATACCACCACCTTTTCGTTTACTGAACTTCGGATGCAGACTAGGCGGTGGGTATTGATGACGTAGAATCGCACTAAGTACAGCAGCCCCTGAATGCCAGGTAGGCCTTCTCCAGGTCTCTGTTTTCCCGTTAAAGGCATGCGGCTGAAATCGCAGTGGGTGTTTCGGTGGTAAGAACCTACAAGCACCTTGGCAAGAGATTCTTGAGTTACTGCGTTCAAAATCGATCTCGTTCAAGCATAGAGGACATGCCTTTTAGCCTTTAGTCTGGATGCCCCCCAACATTTCCAAACCCGGGAAGTCACTTACTGTCCACATCACAGCAGCCCGCATGATGAACGCCTCTTTCTTAGAACCATCCCACGTGACAGCTCCGTGCTCCCACAGATGGTTCAACTCATCAATGTGATTTCCCATGTGATTTTGGACCAGATATGAGCATGGTGAGGATGTTATACTCCTTTCTCATAGCCATCGAGGGCGGAAAATTCAACGGGGTAGCGACTACAGGCCACAAACTGTAACTCGCCGCATTAGGCCCATATGGAGAGAACCCGTCGGATGACAGCGCCAGCCGCACGTTCCGTATTTCTCCTGAAAATAATGGGTATTTTGCGTCAAAATGAATCCAATCCGCACCGTCCGATGGATGTACTAATATTTCATCGTCCTCATTCTCCCGCTCCCCGTGCCATCGCATCCACTCAGCCGTCTCTGGGGCAAGATATAAATGTTGAAGTCGTGGAGTCAATGGGAAGTACCACAACGTCTTTTTCGGAACAAATTTTTTTCCCACTTTAGCGTATCGTGCTTCTCCACAAACGCCACATGTCTGGAGTTGCGATTGTGTTTAGTAGTACAAAGTGCATCCGTACAGACATGCATCATATTTCACGTGTGACAGTTGGATTGCCTTCATTTTCTGCTTCGCCGCTGCATAGCTAGATGGATACGTATTAGGTTGGGGTAACGTAGAACAATAATCTTTGGCAACCTTGGTAAAAGCTTCGTCAGACATCCCGATGCTCTGCTTGATGGACAACATCCTTAACATTGCTGCTAAAGAAGTGTCCTCACTAGTTTCGTACAATGGCTTTTGCGACTCCGTCACCAACCGGTTGTATGCTGTTATGGTTGCCTTAGCGACTCCCTCCTCGACTTCAGTTATTATATTTATGTTCTGTTGTTGGTCCTCGTCCTCGTCCTCGTCCTCGTTAATCCTTACATCTCTAGTTGGGTCTACATCATCCACGAGCTGATGCACATGATCAACATATACTGGATTGTTGTCCGACGTCAAACAAGGCTGATTCGCCGATGTTGCCCTCAAACTGATATCCCAATTACGGCTCGAGCTAGCTCCTTCGGCTTCGCCATGATGGAACCACACATTATACGATCTAAGAAAATCTTTCCTCAATATATGATCACAAATGGTGTCCATATCGTGCCAAGTAGAATTACAACACCTCGTGCATGGACACTTGAAACGTCCCACACCATCTCTTGGAGTGTTTTTCCTCGCAAATTTTACAAAACTGCTTAATCCGTTCATCTATTCCTCACTCATTTTTACGGATCCTATCCATTTCCGATTCATTCTATATATGTAATATATATAAATTCGGTTAACAATTAATATTAGATAACTATATACCAAAAATGACATTAATATTCATTATTATTTCACCAAAATCACAACAAAAATAATAATGTAGAATATATGCACTATTTCACATAAATCACTCTAACTATAATAATTTACATAATATTGCATTATTTAAAAATATGTACGTACCTTCTAATTCACAGAAATGGCCTAATTACCCATGTTTGGTCATTTATGACCAAATTATCCCTAATTAGGTCATAAATGATCAAATACCATTGTTTGGTCATTTATAACCAAATACCCTAATGTTATCATGCAATTAATGGAATCGGGAGAATTTATCCTAATGTTATCATTCAATTAATGGAATCGGGAGAATTTACCCTAATGTTATCATGCAATTTATGGAATTGGGAGAATTTACACTAATGTTATCATGCAATTCATGGAATCGGGTAATTAATTTCATCAATTTCAAAAATAAATTAATAAATATAACACACAAATTATTCATACAAAACCATACAAATTCATATGAAATCATATACAAATTTGCATTATTTATATATTGCATTATTTAAAAATATGTACATACCTTGTCGGGATTTGTGAGGGACAAATATAGGGTACTCGGGAAAATTTGTAAGGTATCGAAATTACCCTTTTCGGGAGAAAATTTTTTGTGAGAAGTTGTAGGAAGAAGAAGGGAAGGTTCTGCCAAGATTTATACTACATTTTAGTAACGGCGCACAATACTATGTGCGCTGTTACCAAATTGCTTGTAACGGCGCACAATGTTAGATGCGCCGTTACGAAGTAACGGTAACAACAACGGCTTCATTTCCGATCGTTTTCCATAACGGCAACAAAGTGGTCAACGGTCAACAACATTTGTAACGGCGCACATTACCATGTGCGCCGTTACTAATTTTCATTACTAACGCCGCACTATAGTTGTGCGCCGTTAGTGTTTTTCTTTCTAAGGGCGCACATAGTTTATGTGTGCCGTTAGAAAAGAAAAAACTGATAGTGTGAAGACAAAAGTCATTAATTTAATCTCTACATAATTACATAATAATGTGTATAATATATCGTCTAAATCAAGGGTGTTCATGTTTGGTTATTCAAACGGTATGATATAGATTAAAATCGAATTAAACTACCTATTGGTTCTCAATATTATGAGTTTGATTATTGCCATGTAAATATCCAAATCCTTAACTCGACTCAAACTCCAAGTTCGATTTTAGTATTGATTTCCTCCATGCCTTCTTCGGCGAGGAAATCACCTTGGACATGAGCTTGATTGCTAGAGGGATTGAGGGAGAAGATGGCATAAGTATTTTTGTCTTTTTGAAAAATATATAATTTTTTTCATCAAAAGTTTAATACAAAATGTAAAATAAATAAATAATAATATTAAAGGTAAACTGAAATATATTTTTCTTAAATCAGCTGTAATTAGGCGTTAAACATGTCAAATTAAGTGCACTAATATAAATTTATCCATATTCTAATGTCTCTAGTCATGACTTTATGTTAAGACTAGTAACATATTCAAGTACCAATTCATATATGTTATACTGCTAAGGAATATTGTAGGGTTTTGGAGCGTTCTAGATTAACGAGATAGCGGAAGCGTTTAATAAAATCTACTCCAAACCTTGTCCAAGAACATAAACCGTTAAATTCCAAGGCAAAATCTATTCCACAAGATGTTTACCTTTAAGTCTTTGTTGAATCGATAAAGAAGAACTTTCAAATCTTCTTCTCTAAAGCAAGTCCACACCAAGGGGATGATCTTGAAGATCCTTCACTTAATTGCCTACTAGAACAATTAAATGAAGAACAAGAGAGCAAGATTGAAGAGAGATAGATGGTGGTCGGCCAAGCAAGAGAGAGAGAGGGTTTTTGTGAGTTGTGTGATAATTGTGTAATGAATCAATATTAGATATTTCAATTCATCATCCAACTCATAAGCATTGGTCAAAAGTGATTGGTATGGGCTTAAAGTGTCATCACCCATACCCCTTAAATCACTCACCTCTTAATCCACAATCACTAACTAAGCATGGTGTTGTGTGGCCCCCACCATTGGACCCACCAATATGGGCCGGCCACAAGAGGCTTATTGGGCCCATAATGGGCCATTGTTTGGGCCGGTCACGTGACCTCATGGGGCGAGCCCAATGGGCTCGCCCATGTGGTTTCGTGCCGTGTCCAAAAGTTTGCCCGACCCTTTTGTCATTCCTTATCAAACAAAGTCCGACGCGACATCGACAAAAAAACTTAGTTTTCTCGATTCGCTAATTATTCTCTCAAACCGAACCCATGGCCCAAAACCTTCAGTTTTGTCCATGCATTGCTCCTCAAGAAACGTTAAGGTTTCCTTGTCTCAAGTTATCCGTCTTGAATGCGTGTGACCCTTCAGGCTCATGCCACCGTTGGCAGATCGGCGCAAAAGATCTCTCTTGCCCGATCCATCATAAGGGGCCTCTAGTAAGACGTTATGATTACCCAAGGTGCATGACGATCGATGATTCGACTTAACCTTGTGCGTACAAGTCACTATCCTATTATCTCTAGATATCCCGATTGATCACAAGGCATAGAGTCGTCACCCTTAATTAATCATTGTTACTTGATATGTGAGATGGCTGAGAACTGATAACCCGTATCACCGGCATGGCCATGTTCTTACTCTCAGTCAGTCTCGATCAAGAGGCCATTAACGGATATCTTTCCCATACCGTAGTATGAGGGATAAATTCCTTAGTCGTCTTTCGTGTCACTCATGCAACCCGTTCCGCCACCCAATCATGCCCGTTATTGCAATCCTGTTACGGAAAGCGTTAGGCGCAAATTAAAGCCGCACATACATTGTATAGTGATCACAAAGACTCCTCGGTCTAAGGATATCGTGACAAGCTATCGCATTTGAATATGTTCATGGCTTAATCTATGAAAACACTATTCAAAGCGGGTCGTCCGATATCAATCACCTCATGATATCTATGTTATGATTCCGGGATCCCTCATCCCTATGACAAGTAGAACTACGTCATTAAGAACCATCCTCATACTGGTCGCTTCTATGGAAGCATATATTGATCAGGGACTCGTTAAGTGTGATCCGTACAGATTTATGGTTCTACTACTTTAGTGGTCATAAATCAGATCATGCTTAACATATTACTTCAACACATAAGTAATACAAAGCCGTTTTATATATATTACAAACGATGATAATGTACATAGACGTTTACAGGCTACTAGCAATTGGACTAGGGCACAAAATGCTATCAAATATGAGATATATAGTCCCTAAGGGGACACCGTCTTACACTGTTAGTGATGACTGATGAGGTATGAGTTTCGAACCCCATTCTGACACTTCAGTAAAACTAAGTATCCGTCATTTTCAATAATAAATACTAAAACATAAAATATAGGTTATGGTTGAAGGGTAATTTTGTCTTTGTAATGAAAAATCTAACCAAATATAAAGTTAGACTATATGTATTATTTATGGAAGGGAAAATGACACTTCATAAAACTAAGTATCCGTCATTTTTTTTTAGTAAATCTAACTATCTTCTTAGCTTGTGTGGTATTCTAAGTATTTAAGTTTTCTACATTAGTAAACTCCATCTGATTTTGATTCTGTTAGATTTTTCATTAAAAAGACAAAATTGTCCTTCAACCCTAACTCCTATTTAATGTTTTATTATTAATTATTAATTAATTTTTTTTAATAAAAAATGTACATTATAAAAATATATTATATTATAAAGTATAAAGTACATTTTTATTGTAATATATTTTTTATATACATTTTTGAATTAATATTGTTAATAATTAATAATAAAATATAAAATATGGATTAGGGTCGAAGGCCAATTTTGTTTTTGTAATGAAAAATCTAACCAAATAGTATGGAGTGCATCCCAAGGTTATTGATATAAATTTTAACTTTATGCAGGAAAATTCAGTTTCAGTGCAAGTAAGTAACGAAATGATACATAAAATGCACGAAGAAACCATTGAGTTCGGGAGTTGGCCATACCCTCTAGAACGTGTTCTCTGGGAAGTTGGAGCCATTGCTCCTTCGGTAACTCCTCCTGCGATGGCATGTCCGGAAGATTGTGAAAAGCTTCAACAGACCAGCATGCCCATCTTTGATGTCAATCTTGGGTTCCATGTCTTGTAAAATACGGGTTTAAGAGAGTGTTACTATACAAGTAGGTTCATCTACTAAAACTAGTCGTTTGGGTCACTGTGTCATCTCACGTGTGTATCGTATATTTTGTCCATCACTCTTGACACAAAATCAAATCGAATAAATATGAAATTAGAAAGCTAGTTTTATTGGGTAATGAGCTTTGTTTGTCATGCACGACACGGCTCACGATATTTGAAATCGATAAACATATATTTTTATTTATTCATTCAGTGGATGGGACACGGTAATTTCTGAATTCGTACATGTACTATTGTCACTCTCATACATAAATAAAATACTCTGATCCAACAAATCGAGAATAAGAATTTTAAAATTCACCATAAATTAATCGGTGAAGATCAAGTTATAAAAGAGACTGCATACAATATTTTTATTAGAAGTGGGTTCAACACATGATCTACATTCCATTCATCAACTTTGTTAAAAGAATACATGTCAAAAACTTAATGAATACAAAAAGGGGATAAACTAGAAAGCTTCATCTTGTGTGGGAAGAGGAATATGAGACCTAACAATGAAGCAGTTCTCATAGATGAGACCAGCAAGGGCACCGCCAGTTAGAGGCCCAACCCAATAGACCCAATGGTCGGTCCAGTCCCAACTAGCCAGGGCCGGCCCAAACGAGCGAGCAGGGTTCATGGACGCACCTGAAAAGGCACCACCGGCTAAGATGTTGGCACCCACCACGAACCCGGTGAGTAATGGGCCCAGCCCATTAAGAGGGCCCTTCTTTGGGTCCACCATGGTGGCATAGACGGTGAACAACAGTGAGAAGGTCAAAATGATCTCCCAAATCACTCCTTGCCCGTAGCTCACTCCACTCGCTAGTGAGTGGATTGGAGTAGTCTGCAACAAAATAAGCCCATTATTAGGACTGAACATGAGACGATCCACCCCATTTCTTTTTTAATTAAATCCAAGGGTTCATTTTTCAATATATAAGAATCAAAATTGAATTCCACAAACATAAAATTGTCAGTAACTATAAAGAATTAAATGTGATATAATCGAAATATTAATCGGACAAGTCAGGAAATTTTGCAACATTGGTTTTGAATCCAATTGAGACGGATTTGTACAAATAAAAATGAGAAATCAAGATATTGAGATATTTAACAAAACAGTATACTAGAACTTGCAATTGATATAATAATGAGTAAAATAATATGTATGAGATGAATAATGATACCAATCCACCGGTAAGATATTTGAGAAGAAAACAAGCAGCAGATGAAGCAAGCAACTGATCAATCCAATAAAGAATAGATCGAACGACGGTGATATGACCGCCGGCGAGGAGGCCGAGTGTCACCGCCGGGTTCAAGTGGCCGCCGGAAATGTGTCCGGCAGAGATCATCACAGCCACAACTAAGGTATTAGTCACCGCCACCATAAACAGGGCCAACGAATCACTTGCCACCAACTTATCTACCAATCAGCGACATATATAAGATCATAATCCCTACTTATTTGAATCAAAAAATAAATTATACAAGTAAATAGAGTGTGAACTGGTGTAAACACAATGTTATCTTAATATTGTATAGAACCCGACCCCCTCATTACACCTCTCCCCTAACGAGGTTCACTTACAAGGGCATAGTATAGAACCCGACCTCCTCGTTACATCTCTCCTCAAACAAAGTTCACTTATAAGGTATAGTATGGCACCCGACCCTCTCATTACGGTTGAGGAACTTGTAACAATAGTTGGAACCTGGTCAGCAAGGGTCTGGGCTGATTATGACAGCCGCTGTCATAATCAGGCCGAACCCTCTCTGACCCGGTTCCCCCTTGTTACAATCAAGGACCCTTGTAAGAGTTGGGATCTCGTTATATATTTCTTCCAAGGCCGGTGCACACATGAGTACAGTCTAGTGTCAAACCGGTGTAAAATTGGTAGAAATAGATTGTGAAATGGTATAAGCATATTAGACACGATAGAAACACAAAATGAACATGATGTAAATTCGCCGTCACGTGTCGTGTGCTGGTATAATCTCGTCCGTTTGGACGTTTCACATTCTAACCTGGTTCGCACTTGAATGCATCCCATGCGACTTAACTATTTTATTTTTATAACTTTTTATTGGATTTGAGTTTTATGTTTAAACATTATTATATATCACGCAATCTCCCAACGGTCAAATATGATTATAAATCAACCCAATCCGAGTCTTTCTAAAAACGATTTAGTTAAGAAATTTATCGGAAGATATGAAACAAATAGTTTACACACATATCAATATTGCTCATAATCTATATGTATATGCAAGTCATATTAGATAATAGGGAAAATTTCACTCAACTCCCATTACTATACGTGATTTTCACTTAACTCCCCTAAAAGATAAAAGTGGTTTGTGAAGTCTCTCAAGTTTTCTACATTTTCACTTAACCCCAACGGGGTTAATTTATGGTCAAAAGTCAAATAATTTATATGAAAATGGGCAAAATACCCTTTTATATCTCGGTATTTAGAGTTTGGTTAAGCTTTCTCTTTGCTGAGTGGGTGTCTTTATGTTCTCTCAAAGGTAACTTTTAGAATTGTGTTCCGGGAAGAGACAAGGTTGCCAGCGGGATGGAAGGTTCCGGTGAGGTGAAATTGTGTTGCGGTCAGAATTTACTATAAAAATTAGGAACGCAAATCAGGAACTTGAGGTTATATATTGGGTTTGACGATCTGATATTGTTGTGCATCGCCCTGGAGACAACGTAAAAGTGACGTCGTTTTATTGCGATTCGGTTTATGTATAAAGAGAGTTAAGACTAGAAGAAGAACTGGTTTTGGCTTAGGGGTTGGGGCATAGTGCTTTTCCCTAGATGAATGGTGTTCAAGCCATTCAAAACCAAATTCTCTTCAATGAAGAGCAAACGCCAAACCACTAAATCAACAAATCTAACTTTTATCATTTTACAATGTTTATATAAATACTATACATAAAGGCTGAAAATTTCACACCCGACGTCGTTCTGTTCATTTTCAACCTCCAACATATTTGGAATACGTTTTCCACTCTTAGCTAATTCTTATCCATAACTTTTTCTATAGAACTCCGATTTTAGTGCTTTTCAATTCAAAATGTTCGAAATTTAATTACCAATGTTTTGCATATCAAAATTATTGTCATATGTAATACTAATAAAAACGAGAGTTAGATTCAAGTTTTGTTTGGCGAGGTTTCAGGCATAGATTTGTGAGGTGTGCCGGAACCATTTTCAGAGCTGAAGGGTCGTCCTGTTTCCGCAACAATTATCGGTTTTATAACAAGTTCTCAAATGATATCAATTGCTTCTAAAAAAATTTTTGCTTATGATTTTCTTTGGGTTTGATTTCCCGGAGAATAGACACGAGAAAATGAAAATTAATTTTGAATTGTACAGGAAAAGGAAAACAAATTGATGATTTGAACTTAATTTCCTTATTTGGTTCATTTCAAGAACAAAATTGAGTTTAATATGCAATGACACTTTTTTGAAAATGCATTTTGGACTTTTTATTTGTGAGTTAACACCGTCTGGGTTAAGTGAAAATTTAGACAACTTCAGAAACTTCACAAACCACTTTTATCTTTCGGTGGAGTTAAGTAGAAATTGAATATAGTACAATGGAGCTAAGTGAAGTTTTTCCTAAAAATATATCTACCTGTGATGGAAGATCATAACATATCTTGCATGTAATTCAAAAATTACTAGTAGAAGTGACAAATATGTACAAAAAAATGTGTAAAACTAAGCTCTGATCTAACACATAACTTGTAATAAACCACGAGTCCATATCAATTTAATTATGAAATCACGTAGAACTTTATTTTTTGGACTAGGAATATTAATAACAATGACTTACTGGTGGCCATGGATGATGCGACTCCGGCGAAGACGAAGAGGAAGGTCACCACAAACTCAACTACAAGAGCTTTGATGCAATCTGGCTGAGTGACCTCTCGGCTGCTTCCTAGAGCAATTTTTGCCATGATTTATGGCTTAACTATTCAGAAATGGTTCGTGAGATGTTAATATTTATAAGCAAAATTCAAATGACTTGAAGACCACTATCATCATGTTGTGCACAAAGTGTTTGGCATGTACCCTAATTACTTGCACGCCCGTTGACATTTATCACATTCTCATGTTTGACATCCACGTGGAATATACTTGACGACGACTATATTCGATGTATTCATTAAAATTGAAAATTGACATTAAATAAAATAATTAATTAATGCTAGGATTATTTGCTAAAATACAATAATTAAATGCTATTCCTTTTGTTTGTGAAAGTACCACGTGAAAAGTATGGGTATTTGATCAATTGCAAACATTGAGTTTTGTTATAAACTTTAGAACACTTCTAGTCTATTGAATGAAATGATTAATGGTCAGGTTTAATGTTGAGTCATCAATGACATATTAACGTAAATATGAATTAATTGTAAATTTCTTTTGGTCATTTTATACTATTAGAGGGGTATAAACGTATTTTTATACTATTAGAGGGGTATAAACGTGTTTTTATACCCCTATTTATTTTGAATATTATTTCATTAATTAAATATCTTATTTTGAATTTTGAATTTTATTTCATTAGTTGAATAGCTTTTAGTATCGATTTATTGCAATGATTTGATCGGTTCACTTGTAAACCGTTTTATCGGTTCAATGCAATGGTTTCATTGGTTCATCTAATATGTTTCATATGATATGTTTTATCTAACATGTGTCATATGAGATGCTTCATCTGATATATGTCATCTAATATGTTTCATCTGTTTCACCGAATATGTTTCATCGGATATGTTCATCTCACATATTACATCAAATACGTTCCATCAAACGGTTTCATAAATATGATTCATGTATGAGTTCGTATAACTGATATTTAAGAGTCACCAAATATGTAAACTACATGATAATAATTAATCATCAATACTGACCCGTGAGAATTTGAACCGACAATCTCATATTTCGCCACACCCCTTGAAATCGTTTTATCGTTTAATCCTTCCATTGAAATTGTTTCATCGGTTCACTTGAAACAGTTCCATCGTTTCATTGCAATTGTCCATCGGTTTCACTTGCAATGATTTCATAAAATTACACACAAGAAAGCAAGTAATCTAGGCACATGAATGTTTTCAAATTTTGCACAAAAATTTGAAATATTAAGCTACATCAAACAACAATCAGATAAACAATGAAACAAATCAATGGATACATTCACGCAAATAGCATCCAGAAAATCTCAACAATTGAATCAAAATTAGAAACAGCTCATTCCAACCAACCGGCTCCAACAAAACATGAGCATCAATCAAATGAAACAAATAAGATCAAAATTCATACACAACACCAATTAATGTTTGTGTTGTTTATGAGGATCAAAATTATGTTGTTTCAAATTAATCTTGACCTAGCTAGCTCAAGACGCAGTGCACACAATTTTGGTATTTGAATAAAAACAATGACTAAAGAACAAAAAATTATCAATCAATTTGTGTCACCATAAAATTGGCGCAACCCAGAATCAACACCTCTTTGTTCTAGAGAGCCCGTGGCTGATTCATCCGAATGTTAGAGGGTGTGGCTGTAGCAGGGTGATTCGATTGTCGGCGGTGGTAGCTCGATGAATATGAAATTCTGATTTCTTATGTCAAACAAGATGTCAAGAACAATGTCGAGATAATGTTCTTAACAACTAGAGCAGATACGAATAATAGAATAAAGAAAAACAGTAAACAACGACACAGAAAATGTTTACCCATTTCGGTGCTAACTTACCTACGTCTGGGGGCAGTTTTCCAGTGGAAAGGTTTCACTATGAGGTAATAAGTCACAACATACAAGTATCGGTGATCATCACACGGATCACTACCATATGCTACTATTACAAGTGCAAACCTATCTCAGGGACTCCCCCTGAATCCAAGACCCCGTCTTGGTTCCACTCTACGAGCACTCTCCTTGCTCGGATGTCACAAGTCGATGTTGTTGTTGCGCTTGAATTTTCAATCACGCATCCACACAAAAACCCAATCACTCACACTTGATCTTTCGATTCTGGTAGTGATACACAATGTCCTTCGAAGAATACACAGCCTCTCAACCTGCAAGTCCTTCACATCTAAGAGCTCTATATATTCTCTCAAAAGAACCAACCACTACTAAGGATGGAACCTTAGTTTTTATAGCAACTTCCACATAACTCCCGAAACACAATAGGGTTTTCTTAATCCTAGAAATCTTAGTTTCCCAAATCCTCGTCGCCTAATATCTTTGCTGAATCTCTATCACGGCATGAAGTTTCCTGTTGTCATTACATATTCAAGACTTCCCAAAAGTCTTGTACTCATCTGGAGATTTTTCAGAAACACAATCGTCGGATCTCTTATTTTAAGGAAACTAGAAAATGCTTCGACATACAGGATGTCAAGAAAGATGATGAAACCTTCAGCTTGAAATCATTCTTGATCACTCGCTCGACATCCTTCTTGCCTAAAAAATAAGCCAACTATCATCGTAATAACAAATTCGATGGTCGGTGTTGATCTAGACAGGAGCTTGAATCGCCGCCATCGGGCTCTAATTACACCGAGGTAAGAACGGGAGTTGCATCGAGGACGGCGCGACAGAGGTGAGGGGCGACGAGGTAGACGGATGAGGGGTGGCGAGGTAGACTCATGGGCACGACGAGGCAATGAGGTCGATGGAAGAATCCCGTCGACGACTACAATTCGAACCGCGAACGACGGCTCGAACCTCATCATGGTGGTGAATCACGTCTCCAGTTCTCCGTATCGTCACCGAATCGCCATATTGCAGTGGATCGTCGCCGTCGTGTATCGTCGATTCGTAAATCCATTTGGGAAGGAGGCTGATTATTGGGGTAGGGTTTCTGAACGAAACAGGTTGTGTATTATATATGTATGTGTGTATATATATATAAGTGGGAACCAAACCCCTTGTGAGAATGTGAGAACTGACTTTGTTCATTGAAAACAAGTGAATGTCTATTGAAAATTGATAAATGTTCAAAGAAAATGGTGATATCCAATGAAAGTGAATGTCCAACGGAAATAGGTGAATGTCCAACAGAAACACTTTGTTCATTGAAATTAAATGAATGTCCACTAGTTCTCATGTTCTCACGACACATTTAGTTCTCATTCAAACCCATATATATATATATATATATATATATATATATATCAAATACAAACTCCCCCAAAATTCCCAAATGTCCAAACTAATGTATAACCGTTGGATGGATGCGGGAGAGAGGAGATGGTGACACTTGGCGCGGATGGAGAGTCTCCTCATTTAACAAAGACAGACGTTTAAATGGGGATATTGGGGTCTTTTTGCTTAGCAGACCTAATACCCCATTTCGACAGTTTAACTTCTCATATTTCGACGGTTTGGCTTCTCATAACAACGTGTATGACATTTGACTTGCTGCAAAGCGATTTTGGCTTCGATTCACAGATGGTGAGGCGTGTGATTTGTTGTCGTTGATTCGGCAGAGAATGATCTGTAAGTAGCGCGATTTTCTGTTTCATGTTATGTTGATTTCGTTGTTTTGTAGTTTTGATTTGTTTTTTTATCATTGAAGCCGATTTTGATCTAATCTTAGTAGCGTTATTTTATTTTAGATTTGTTGTCAATTATGTTGTTATTGATTTATGACTTATGATTTTTTTATTTTAGCCGGTTTCGATCCGATCTGAAGTTTTTTCTTTCATGTACAACAAATCTGAGGTTCAAAAGACGATGACGACGAGGATGACGAGGATGACAACGACTGACTACCGTCGCTGCATGTTTTTTACTCATTTTATGTGTTTCTAATGTATTTGTAGACGCTTGACCTTCGGGCATGCTTTAGATTAATCAAGTTTGCAACTATCTTTCTGTTCATGTATAACATGTCGATGTATCTTGTATAACATGCCGGTTTGTACTGTATCACTTATGTTAAAGCTTATTCATATTATTGAGATCATAATCGTCTATTAGCTTAGTTGACTTGTAATTAATACTTAAATATCTGCGGTAAATGCTCATTGAATTTGAAAATAAATCTTCAATTAATCATCAATAATTTTTGTAACGAATAGTTGATTGTTGACTTGTAATTTATGTCCTACTTAAATATCTGCGATAAATGCTCATTTAATTTGGAAATAAATATTCAATTAATCATTAATAATTTTGGTAACAAATAGTTGATGGTGCTATACCATGTATAACATGATGTTATATATTATATAACCAGTGTAGTTAGATGATATTCAGCAACATGTAAAACGATTACCCACTTTCAGAGGTTTGTGTATGACTGTCTTACTGTCGATGTATAACATGTCGATACATCATGTATAACATGTTGTTATATATTGTATCGATGAACAATCGCTCTCTGGATCTAGCCTATTTTTAGCGTGAATCGCTAAATGATCGCGGTTTAAATGTGTGATCCTGTTTTAAATGTGCCTATTTTTAGTGTGAATCGTTAAATGACCGCGCTTTAAATGCGCGATCAACACACACAATATGATGTTATACAATCCAACGTAGAATGTTATATATCAAATCTAATATTGGAATGACGAGCGTGCCCTCAGCTCTCCGTCTATTTGTGACTAACAGTGTTAATGAACCGCTCCGCCACGTGTTGCTTGAACGTCGCTCGCGAAAAAAATGGATGGGGATATGAGGGTTTTGACATTTGGACGTTTTGTGGAGTTTGTAGTGGAGTGCATCCCTATATATATATATAGGACAAATCAAGTGAAAACCAAACCCCTTTATGAGAACGTGAGAACTGACTTTGTCCATTGAAATTAAATGAATGTCTAATGAAAATAAATGAATGTCCACTGGTTCTCATTCGAACCCTTCCCTTTATATATATATATATTGAATGACAAAATTACCCTTTTCATTTTATCTAATTTGTTTCATCCATTATAATATCTAATTAATTAGAAGTATTGATGAAAAATCATTCAATGGTGATTAGTTGTTCTAAGATTTGTATTAGATGAATGGTTTGCAGCTGATCTTATCTCAAAAAGTATTGGGTTTATATTATTTTATCCCTCTTTTTGTTTGTGTGGGGTGACCGGAGGCTTAGACAAATCAACATGTGTCGGCGTTGATGCCGTCCATCCATTTTCTTAAATGTTTACACCATATGTCACTTCATGTTTCCGCTATTATTCTTAGAGCATCTCTAATACATATGCTAAATTTAGCATAAAATCTATGTTACATGATATAATTTTAGCATCAACATAACACACAGATTATAGTGTTTTGCTCCTTAAATTTCATTCTCACAGTTGTGCTAGAATAAAAATAAAGGTTGTAATTAATGAGGTTTTGGAAGTTCATATGACATTAAGCTACATACCTCATCACAAAATTAGATTAAAATTTATAATCACACTATGGGCAGACCTCTTAAAGGCACCGTTCCTCCAAATCAAAAGGAGTATTTTAGATTAAATTGTTTAATTACACCATGGGCATAAACCCACTGGCTCCTGCCTCATCCCCTTCGGCTCTGACGAGAGTTTGTTGGAGAAAGAGATGAAGAAAGACAGAGAAGAGATCAAATGACACACTTTAAAATTTTAAAGAATGTAAAGGGCATTTTAGACATTTCATAATTAATAAAAAAATAAAACTAACGGAAAGCTAACGGTGTGCTCTAAAAATAAAGTAAACAGTGAGTTTATGCAAAAAAAATTATTAACTGTAATTTTATGTAAAACATGTAAAGTTTACTATTATTTTACACAATTTTCCCTACAATATATATTCTCTCTCATATGTTACTTACTATATGTCATTTTAATAATAAAATAAATTAAACTATCATACCGTATATACTAACAATTTATTTAACAGTAATATATTTGATGTAAAAATAGGGTTGTCTATTTTCACCTAAATTCTGACTTACCCGACCACCCGAACTGACCTGAACCCGGCTGACCCGACAAAACTAACTTGTGGACAATCGGACATGGCCCAACTGATGGGCCAAGAAGGACGCACGCACCAAGCACATGTCAGGGCTTCGTGTACCAGATGCGATCGTTATCAAGTAAATTTATATTACAGCTGAAATCTGGGTCGAATACACAGGGACCAAATATGGTCTCATAATTAGACATTTCATACCCTCTTTCCCGACACAAACACGCAGTAAAATAAAAACACAATTATTTTTAAGATTTTTTATTCAACTGGTAAATAAACTAAATGCAAAATAATAAAACAGAGGGATTCACACAAGAAGTCGAACAACCAAGGCACTAAACCAACAACTCCCTCGCAATTAATCAATAATTAAGCCTTAAGCATGCAATTCGTTTGGCCTATGTTTTAATTACTCTACCCGCCTCTCGACATTAGGTAGAGCATGATTAACCTAAGTTAGGAGATTCCACGGGCAATAGCACACGTACACAATGTCACTCTATGCACATGCATCATGATCCCGTGAATTCATGACCCTAAGCTAGCCGCATTACAAACAACAATTCTCGAACCAAGAGAAAGACTCTAGGAGATCGATCTCTCGCAATTTATTTATGTCAACTCCCAACCCCACCTCTCGGCATTGATTGAGAATTAAAAGTTTGAACAATAAGTAGCGATCGTAGTATTCAAAGTGAAGCACAAAATAAATTCAAACATCATTTCATACGTCAGAAAATAATAAATCAATCAAACATAAGATGTCCACAATTCCAAGTTCAATCATTCAATTACTCTATCATGCATAAGTGTTGGGTTTTTGTGCCCTAGCACAATGTATTTTCAATCTAATCATGTAATAAAGATTATTAGTTGAATAAAATCGGCATTCATATTACTAAGTGTTGTAGTAAAATCTTAAGTATGATTTGATTTGTATCATTGATGTGTCAACACATAATAGTAGATCTACAGATCAGATAAAATCTTACTTAAGCTGTCCCCGATCAGAACAGCTTCATAAGAAGCGATCGGTATGAGGCTAACTCTAAATGATCACGCTCTACTTATCATGACCAGAAGGGGGCTAGAGTTAGGTCATAGTATCACCAGTCAGGGGTGATATAGGACGACCCAATCATGAGTATGTTACATAGACACAGTCATGAACATACTCATATGTCGGCGCATGAAATCACATCCTCAGACCGAAGGACCAATGAGGTCAATATGTAATGACTGACGAGTTTAACTCAGTCTAACGTCTCCTGTGAAAGGGTTACAATAACGACTGTGATTGGCTCGATCACAAGTTACATAAGTTGACTCAATGGATCGCTGAAGGATTTATCCCCCATACGGACGTGTGAGCAGATATCAGTTTAGGCCACTTGATGAGTACAACTGAAATACAATAGCATGGCCATGCAGTCGATACTTAGTATCAGTTATAATTCAGTTAACTCAGAATCAAGAAACAGGACAATAGAACGAGGATGACTTGTCTATGCCTCGTGGTTGTCAAAGATATCAAGAGGATAAAAGGATAGATTCATGTACAACAAGGTTAAGTCGAAATCTCGATAATCACAAGCGTTGGGTAATCATGATGTCTTGCTAGAGGCCACTCATGATGAAAAGGGTAAAATGGTAATTTTACCAGTCCGCCGACGTGTCGTGAGCCTAGAGGGTCACACACTAAAGTTTGAGTAAAACGGATAGAATCATATGGAGGAATCATGAGAGAGACAAAATCCGGTTTTGGATTAAACTAGATTAGACCTATTTCGGTTTAGGATTAAACCGGAAATCAAGAACGGTTTAGCAGGACTAATTAATTATAATCTAATTAAATAGATTTAATTAAATTAGCTAAATTGGGTCTAGCCAGAATGGGCTTCTCTACACAATTAATTAAAAACTTTGGGCTTTAAGCCCATTAAGGCCTTTAATTAATTAAAGTCCAAATAAGGGTTATAAAAGGGAAATTTTCAGATCTGAAAATAAAGTGATTTATTTTACAAACCCTAGCCGTCCCTCTCTCTCTCCCCTAGCCGAATTCAGCCAGCCCCTCTCCTCCGCGCTCCGTCCGTTTTGCTTGCTTCGATCTTCTAGTAAGGATCGTTGTGAGTATCCCCGGATTGCTCTTCCTGTGTGGACGATCTTTAGAGGTTACTAAATCCTATTTAGTAACAAGGAGATTTTGATTCAAGGTAATTTATTGAATTTATTCTAGTCTAGATCTCATGATCAATTCATGATCATGCAAGATCCGTATTAAAATATGGAACTTTGAGGTTAATTTCTGGTATGGGCATGAAATTAATTATTTGAAACCCTCAAACAATTCCTTCAGTGTTATTAGAGGCTTGGTTTGCATGATTTTGTATTCGACCATAATAGGCTAGATTTGATTTTGCAATTTATTTCGGTATTGTAAATTAAAATTGCAAATTCTATGCTTTTGGTTGATGAATTAATTGCTGGAATTTTTTTAATGTTGCTGGAAAAATTAATTGATCGAGCTAGATCGGGATCGAGACCCGTGGAAGGCCGAGGCTGGCCGAGAGGCCAACCCCGGCCGAACCACGGGCCGATCGGCCGGAACGGGAAGGCCGACCAGAACTGCCCGTGGCAGATCTGGCCGAGCCTCGGCCCGACCATTCTGGCCAGGCGGCCCGCCACGGCCAGCCCTCACGGGCTGGTCGGCCACGGCGCGGCTTGCCTGGCGGCTAGGGTTTTGGCCGAACCCTAATTGGCCCTCGGGCCAATCTTTGTTCGGTCAAACCAATTGGATTCGGGTCATATCCGACCCAGAAAAATCCAGAATTTTTCCGCAATTATTAATTAAAATTTCATACCGGTTCGCTTTCGATAAACCAGCGCGTGAACCGATTTAATTCAGAAATTAACCAGTTTAAGAAACGGTTTCGATAAACCGTATTTTATGATTTAAATCAAGATAAAATTGGAACTAATATGCTTGCTTGATAACATGCTTGTTTGATAACATGATTGTTTGATAACACGGTGTTTGCAACATGACTGCGAAGTTAGCCCGAATTTAGAATTTAATTTCGGTTTGCAACCTGCGAGTTGCTTATGGGTTGTAATTTATTAGTGACCTGCGTGTCACATCATTTATTTTATTTAAATTAAATGTAATTACAAAGTCCCAAGACAAGAAGAACCGAAGAGAAGGACGGTAAATCCCGAGGAGGCGTGGAGCCAGTGGGAGTCTAGGAGAATAAGGAAAGACAAGACCTAGTATAGGTTCTAGTTTATTCCAGTAGGGTTAGCGGGCTAGCTTAAGCAAATTTACATTTATGTTTATGAATGTATGGTTGAATGTGTGATTTAATTTTCATAAGTTCATGTTAATTAGATCATCACCCACATGTGTAAAGAATAATAATAATTAGTTAATCACGCACATGTAAACCGGAATTGAAATTATCTCTACATGGATTTGTAGATGATAAATTCAAATTAAGATCAAATTATGATCAGTGATAATGAATATTTAAAAGGCAAGAAATTTCAAGTCAAGCTAGATACCGCCCACTTTTCATCACTTCGATTAGTTCTCGGACTCATGGGTGGATACGATTAACGTGGATCCATGAGAATGGGTTCTAATAGAAGATGGACCTGTTTGCATGGGTGCGTATGCATTAGTGTAGTAGTCATGCAGATTGGACCATGCGTTGAAAATTGGTTGACTTGGCTGCGATTCTCAGATGATCTGAGCCAGGGTATCAAATATAGGGCAATGCCGTAAACACACTAAAGGTTGAGTAAAACGAATGGAATCATATGGAGGAATCATGATAGAGACAAAATCCGGTTTTGGATTAAACCGGATTAGACCGATTTTGGTTTAGGATTAAACCGGAAATCAAGAACGGTTTAGCAGGACTAATTAATTATAATCTAATTAAATAGATTTAATTAGATTAGCTAAACTGGGCCTATCGAGAATGGGCTAAGCCAGAATTGGCTTCTCTACACAATTAATTAAAAGCTTTGGGCTTTAAGCCCATTGAGGCCTTTAATTAATTAAAGTCTAAATAAGGGTTATTGTAGTTACGACGTGTTTTAGAGATTGGCTTGGTTATGCATGATTTTGTATTCGACCATAATAGGATAGATTTGATTTTGCAATTTATTTCGGTATTATAAATTAAAATTGCAAATTCTATGCTTTTGGTTGATGAATTAATTGCCGAAATTTTTTTAATGTTGCTGGAAAAATTAATTGATCGAGCTAGATCGGGATCGAGACCCGTGGAAGGCCGAGGCTGGCCGAGAGGCCAACCCCGGCCGAACCACGGGCCGATCGGCCGGAACGGGAAGGCCGACCAGAACTGCCCGTGGCAGATCTGGCCGAGCCTCGGCCCGACCATTCTGGCCAGGCGGCCCGCCACGGCCAACCCTCACGGGATGGTCGGCCACGGCGCGGCTTGCCTGGCGGCTAGGGTTTTGGCCGAACCCTAATTGGCCCTCGGGTCAATTTTTGTTCGGTCAAACCAATTTGATTCGGGTCATATCCGAACCAGAAAAATCCAGAATTTTTCCGCAATTATTAATTAAAATTTCAGACCGGTTCGGTTTCAATAAACCAGCGCGTGAATCGATTTAATTCAGAAATTAACCGGTTTAAGAAATGGTTTCGATAAACCGTATTTTATGATTTAAATCAAGATAAAATTGGAATTAATATGCTTGCTTGATAACATGCTTGTTTGATAACATGATTGTTTGATAACACGGTGTTTGCAACATGACTGCGAAGTTAGCCCGAATTTAGAATTTAATTTCGGTTTGCAACCTGCGAGTTGCTTATGGGTTGTAATTTATTAGTGACCTGCGTGTCACATCATTTATTTTATTTAAATTAAATGTAATTACAAAGTCCCAAGACAAGAAGAACCGAAGAGAAGGACGGTAAATCACGAGGAGGCGTGGAGCCAGTGGGAGTCTAGGAGAATGAGGAAAGACAAGACCTAGTATAGGTTCTAGTTTATTCCAGTAGGGTTAGCGGGCTAGCTAAAGCAAATTTACATTTATGTTTATGAATGTATGGTTGAATGTGTGATTTAATTTTCATAAGTTCATGTTAATTAGATCATCACCCACATGTGTAAAGAATAATAATAATTAGTTAATCACGCACATGTAAACCGGAATTGAAATTATCTCTACATGGATTTGTAGATGATAAATTCAAATTAAGATCAAATTATGATCAGTGATAATGAATATTTAAAAGGCAAGAAATTTCAAGTCAAGCTAAATACCGCCCAATTTTCATCACTTCGATTAGTTCTCGGACTCATGGGTGGATACGATTAACGTGGATCCATGAGAATGGGTTCTAATAGAAGATGGACCTGTTTGCATGGGTGCGTACGCATTAGCGTAGTAGTCATGCAGATTGGACCATGCGTTGAAAATTGGTTGACTTGGCTGCGATTCTCAGATGATATTAGCCAGGGTACCAAATATAGGGCAATGCCGTATACACACTAAAGGTTGAGTAAAACGAATGGAATCATATGGAGGAATCATGAGAGAGACAAAATCCGGTTTTGGATTAAACCGGATTAGACCGATTTTGGTTTAGGATTAAATCGGAAATCAAGAACGGTTTAGCAGGACTAATTAATTATAATCTAATTAAATAGATTTAATTAGATTAGCTAAACTGGGCCTAGCGAGAATGGGCTAAGCCAGAATTGGCTTCTCTACACAATTAATTAAAAGCTTTGGGCTTTAAGCCCATTAAGGCCTTTAATTAATTAAAGTCTAAATAAGGGTTATTGTAGTTACGACGTGTTTTAGAGATTGGCTTGGTTATGCATGATTTTGTATTCGACCATAATAGGCTAGATTTGATTTTGCAATTTATTTCGGTATTGTAAATTAAAATTGCAAATTCTATGCTTTTGGTTGATGAATTATTTGCCGGAATTTTTTTAATGTTGCTGGAAAAATTAATTGATCGAGCTAGATCGGGATCGAGACCCGTGGAAGGCCGTGGCTGCCCGAGAGGCCAACCCCGGCCGAACCACGGGCCGATCGGCCGGAACGGGAAGGCCGACCAGAACTGCCCGTGGCAGATCTGGCCGAGCCTCGGCCCGACCATTCTGGCCAGGCGGCCCGCCACGGCCAGCCCTCACGGGCTGGTCGGCCACGACGCGGCTTGCCTTGCGCCAAGGGTTTTGGCCGAACCCTAATTGGCCCTCGGGTCAATTTTTGTTCGGTCAAACCAATTGGATTCGGGTCATATCCGACCAAGAAAAATCCAGAATTTTTCCGCAATTATTAATTAAAATTTCAGACCGGTTCGGTTTCGATAAACCAGCGCGTGAACCGATTTAATTCAGAAATTAACCGGTTTAAGAAACGTTTTCGATAAACCGTATTTTATGATTTAAATCAAGATAAAATTGGAACTAATATGCTTGCTTGATAACATGCTTGTTTGATAACATGATTGTTTGATAACACGGTGTTTGCAACATGACTGCGAAGTTAGCCCGAATTTAGAATTTAATTTCGGTTTGCAACCTGCGAGTTGCTTATGGGTTGTTATTTATTAGTGACCTGCGTGTCACATCATTTATTTTATTTAAATTAAATGTAATTACAAAGTCCCAAGACAAGAAGAACCGAAGAGAAGGACGGTAAATCCCAAGGAGGCGTGGAGCCAGTGGGAGTCTTGGAGAATGAGGAAAGACAAGACCTAGTATAGGTTCTAGTTTATTCTAGTAGGGTTAGCGGGCTAGCTAAAGCAAATTTACATTTATGTTTATGAATGTATGGTTGAATGTGTGATTTAATTTTCATAAGTTCATGTTAATTAGATCATCACCCACATGTGTAAAGAATAATAATAATTAGTTAATCACGCACATGTAAACCGGAATTGAAATTATCTCTACATGGATTTGTAGATGATAAATTCAAATTAAGATCAAATTATGATCAGTGATAATGAATATTTAAAAGGCAAGAAATTTCAAGTCAAGCTAGATACCGCCCACTTTTCATCACTTCGATTAGTTCTCGGACTCATGGGTGGATACGATTAACGTGGATCCATGAGAATGGGTTCTAATAGAAGATGGACCTGTTTGCATGGGTGCGTACGCATTAGCGTAGTAGTCATGCAGATTGGACCATGCGTTGAAAATTGGTTGACTTGGCTGCGATTCTCAGATGATCTGAGCCAGGGTATCAAATATATGGCAATGCCGTATACACACTAAAGGTTGAGTAAAACGAATGGAATCATATGGAGGAATCATGAGAGAGACAAAATCCGGTTTTGGATTAAACCGGATTAGACCGATTTTGGTTTAGGATTAAACCGGAAATCAAGAACGGTTTAGCAGGACTAATTAATTATAATCTAATTAAATAGATTTAATTAGATTAGCTAAACTGGGCCTAGCCATAATGGGCTAAGCCAGAATTGGCTTCTCTACACAATTAATTAAAAGCTTTGGGCTTTAAGCCCATTGAGGCCTTTAATTAATTAAAGTCTAAATAAGGGTTATTGTAGTTACGACGTGTTTTAGAGATTGACTGATTTTTAAAGGAACTGAAGAACATGTTACAAAGAATGTCGAAGCATCTTCTGCGACATCTTGTGTGACATTGTTGACGGAGTCTCGGCAAACATCCTGATCGACATAAATCAGGAAAGTGCAGTTTCAGCAGAAAAGCAAGAAGACAATTAGGAAATTCCAAAACGACTCCGATTCTGGAAAGAAGAAAGACGGTGCTTAAGAGGAAACCCTTTAGGGTTAGTACTCATCCTCGATTGCTATAAAAGCTTAGGCTATCCCCTTAGCAATTGTGTGGTTCTTTATTTGTTTCCTAGCAATAAATTGCAAGGTTCTTAGACGTGAAGGTTTGCGGGCTGAGAAATTGCAGATTGAGCTAAGGATATTGTGCATCACATAACTATTGAGAGTTAGGTGATTGAGGTTTTACTGATCGCGTGAGTGAAGACTGCACGCAACCACCAAGTTGTACGAAGACTTGAACTGACAGAGCAAGGCGATTGCTCAAAGAGTGGAATCAAGACGGAGTCTTGGATTCAGGGGGAGACCTTGAGATAGATTGCACTGTAAGACGTAGCATAAAGTATAGATCTAGGGTTGATCACAGGTACTTGTATGTTCTGACGAATTACTGATAAGTGAAATCTTTCCACTAGGCTGAGAGCCCCCAGATGTAGGTGACGTTGCACCGAACTGGGTAAACAATCTGCTGTGTCATTGTTTATAGCTTTATATTTCTGTCCTGCGTTATCTACACAAGAAGTCATACACAGTGTTGTAGCTTCACACGTAACATTGTGTGTGACATCTTGCACGACTAGATTGATCAAAATTTCAATTGGTATCAGAGGAGGCACCTACAGCTTTAGGTGAATTTCTAAACAAATATTTTGATCAAGATGGACAATACCAGAGAAGGAGGATCCATCAATCGACCACCTGTTCTAGATGGAAGTAACTACGGTTATTGGAAAGCTCGAATGTGTGCCTTCATGAAGTCACTTGACAACAAAACATGGAAGGATGTGATCAATGGTTGGAATGCTCCACAACTCAGTGACAATGATAGAAACCCTATCGGTCCAAAACCAGAAAAAGACTGGACTGATGATGAAGACGAATGGGTGGACGGAATGTCACAACAAATGCCAGAAACAAAGCTCCACAAAAAGCTCAAACAGGAGGAATTCTTGACAGACCAAACAAGAGTGGGGAAGAAAACAACAAAAGCAAAGGACTTCAATGTCATGAATGTGAAAGATTCGGCCACCTCCGTAGAGAATGTCCAAATTTCCTCAAACAACAAAAACGAGGTTACAATGCCACCCTATCAGACGATGACAATGAAGATAGTGGATCTGAAGAGGTAAGAAACTTTGTTGCATTCACTACTACTACTCCTGTATGTCACATTGATAATTCTGCCAATATCAATGATAATCACCACCATCCAACTCCAAATGAGAATTGGACTAAAGAGCAACTAGTCGAGGCATACAAAGGCTTACATACCAGATGGATCAAGGAAACTCTGATACTTGATCAACAAGGTGAACGGACTATCAGTCTTACCAACGACAAGTCTAGATTTCTAGAGACGATCGTGGAGCTAAAACGCGAAATCACTAGACTTAATGGAGAAATTAGTCTTATGACTAAATCGGTAAAGATGATGAATCCTAGCACGGAAAGCCTTGACAAGATTCTATCAGTGGGAAAGCAGTCCAAGGATACGACGGGACTAGGGTACTCACACGATATCCCCTCAACAACAGTAACGAAGTTTGTCCCACAACAAGCCATAGTTGACAAGAAACCACTGGATGCCCCAACATATCCTACAAGACGACCTACATCAAATGCCATGACATCGTCTACAACATGTTCTTGTCAAGCAACTGCCAGAAGACATCCTCCACGCAGACAACAATACTACAAGAGATCAGCTTATCAATATCAATGGATATGCCATTACTGTGGTCAACAAGGTCACATCAGACCTTTTTGTTTTCAACTTTTTGAGAGGAAGCAAGCTCAACTACCACAAAAGAGACATCAAAGGCATCTCTCAACACCTCAGAAAACATCCCGCCTTGAATGGAGACCTAAGAACCTAGTATATCGAGCTAATGTTGCATATACATCCTTAAGCGCATCAACAAACAAGGACTGGTATCTCGACAGTGGATGTTCTCGACACATGACAGGTACTCCAGAGTTTCTTTCCAATCTCAAATTATATACAAACTGCTATGTTACCTTTGGAGATGGGATTCGAGCACGAATCATTGGAAAAGGAGTGCTCAAGAAGTCAGGAGCTTCCTGCCTAACCGAAGCATTACTTGTAGAAGGAATTAAGGCAAACCTGATTAGCATCAGCCAGATCTGTGATCTAGGTTCGGAAGTAAAATTTACTAAAGAAGGCTGTATAGTAAAAGACTCCGATCAAGTCACTATTCTACAAGGAATCCGCTCAATGGATAACTGTTATATCTGGTCCCTCGAATCACATATCGAAGCAGCAAAGTGTTTTATCTCCAAAGCAGAAGAAACCAAACTATGGCACAGAAAGCTTGGACATCTAAATCTTAGAAGCATGCAGAAGGCAATATCCGAGCAAGCCATCACTGGAATACCAAACCTGAAAATAGTAGAAGGAAAGATCTGCGGAGAATGTTAGATTGGGAAGCAAACCAAGATGTCACACAAGAAGCTACAGCATATCACCACCTCTCGAGTACTTGAGCTGATACATGTTGACCTCATGGGACCAATGCAAGTTGAAAGCCTTGGAGGAAAACGATATGTCTTTGTATGTGTAGATGATTACTCACGATACACTTGGGTTGACTTCCCTCGTGACAAATCAGACACCTTCTCGATCTTCAAAAATTTGTGCATCCAGGTCCAACGAGAAAAAGGAGAAACAATTGGCAAAATAATCTACCTTCGTAGTGATCATGGTCGAGAATTCGAAAACAGTAAATTTGCATAATTCTGCAACTCAGAAGGGATAGCTCATGAATTCTCAGTACCAATCACTCCCCAACAGAATGGCATTGTTGAGCGCAAGAACAGGACTCTACAGGAGATGGCTAGAGTTATGATGCTGGCCAAGGACATACCAACTCACTTTTGGGCAGAAGCACTTAACACTGCTTGCCATATCCACAATCGAGTCACTCTCCGACCAGGTATGTATGTAACTCATTATGAAATATGGAGGGGGAGAAAGCCCAATGTTAAGTACTTCCATATCTTTGGATCCACTTGTTATATTCTGGCTGATAGAGAGCCTCGTCGAAAGCTTGATCCAAAGAGTGATGAAGGCATCTTCCCTGGCTACTCAAGGAATAGTCGCGCGTACCGAGTCTTCAACAAACGAACCAAGACCATGATGGAATCAATCAATGTTGTTGTTGATGATGACTGTGAAGATGCCTTAGAAGATGCGACAGACGAAGACAGAGCCTATCCTCCCAACAATGTTAGGAAGAATGATGTTACTGATGTCAGAGAAGATGCTAGCAGCAAATCAGAAAACAAAGATGCTAGTCCAAATGTCGATAATGATGAGACAGTTTCTGAAACCAGCAACAAGAATCTCTCGCGAAGAATCCAGACTAATCATCCTATCTCTGGGGTAATTGGAGACCTCAATGAAGGCATACGGACTCGGTCAAAGACTCCTGAAGACTACAACGAGATGATAGGCAATATTTGCTTCGTTTCAAAGACAGAACCCAAAAATATCAATGAAGCCATCAATGATGAGTATTAGGTCAATGCTATGCAAGAAGAGCTGATTCAATTTGAGAAAAACCAGGTGTGGGAACTGGTGCTCAAACCAAGTGAAGGAAATATCATTGGCACAAAATGAATCTTCAAGAACAAGTCCGATGAACTTGGTAACATCACTCGCAACAAAGCCAGATTAGTTGCTCAAGGGTATACTCAAATTGAGGGAGTCGACTTCGATGAGACCTTTGCTCCTGTAGCAAGACTTGAAGCAATCCGTCTCCTACTAGGAATATCATGCCATCTACATATAAAGCTCTACTAGATGGATGTCAAAAGTGCATTCCTGAATGGGGACCTCAATGAAGAAGTATATGTGTCACAACCCAAAGGATTTATTGATCCTCACTATCCTGATCATGTGTATAAACTCAAGAAGGGTCTCTATGGGTTGAAACAAGCACCAAGGGCTTGGTATGAAAGGCCCACAAAATTCCTGATTCAAAGCGGCTACACTAGAGTGGGAGTCGACAAGACTCTATTTGTGAAGAATGAGGACGGGAATTTGATGATAGCTCAAATATATGTCGATGACATTGTCTTTGGAGGGATGTCAAGCAAGATGGTAGAGATATTTATTCAACAGATGCAATCACAATTCGAGATGAGCATGGTGGGAGAGCTTACCTATTTTCTAGGCTTCCAAATCAAACAGCTAAAGGATAACATCTTCATCTCTCAGAGTAAATATGCTAAGAATATTGTCAAGAAATTTGGGCTAGAGAAAGCCTCACATAAAAGGACACCGACAGCTACACATATCAAGCTAACTAAAGATGATCTAGGAGAAGCCGTCGACCAACACCTATAAAGAAGCATCATCGGTAGTCTTCTCTATCTTACTGCAAGTCGACCAGATATTGCATACTCGGTAGGAGTATGTGCTCGATATCAAGCAAATCCTAAGGTTAGTCACCTATCCCAAGCTAAAAGAATTATAAGGTATGTCTCTGGGACTACAGACTTGGGTTTATTATACTCATTCGCCACATCCTCTGATAACATTTGTGCCCTAGTCCAATTGGTATTAGCCTGTAAACGTCTATGTTCAGATATCATCGTTTGTAATGTATAAATATAAACGGCTTTATATTACTTATGTGTTGAAGTAATATGTTAAGCATGATCTGATTTATGACCACTAAAGTAGTAGAACCATAAATCTGTACGGATCACACTTAACGAGTCCCTGGTCAACCTATGCTTCCTTAAAAGCGACCAGTATGAGGATGGTTCTTAATGACGTAGTTCTATTTGTCATAAGGATGTGGGATCCTGGCACCATATCATAGATATCATGAGGTGATTGATATCGGACAACCCGCATTGAATAGTGTTTTCATAGATTAAGCCATAAACATATTCAGATGCGATAGCTTGTCACGACGTCCTTAGACCAAGGAGTCTTTGTGATCACTATGCAATGAACGTACGGCTTTAACTTGCGCCAAACGCTTTCTGTAAAAGGATTGCTATAAAGGGCATGATTGGGTGGCGGAACGGGTTGCATGAGTGACACGAAAGACGGCTAAGGGATTTATCCCTCATACTACGGTATGGGAAAGATATCCGTTAGAAGGCCTCTTGATGGAGACTGACCGAGAGAAAAAGCATGGCCATGCAAATGATACGGGTTATCATTTCTCAGTCATCTCGCATATCAAGTAACAATGATTGATTGAACAAGGGAGACGACTCTATGCCTTGAGATCAATTGGGATATCTAGAGATAAAAGGATGGTGACTTGTACGCACAAAGGTTAAGTCGAATTATCGATCATCGTGCACCTTGGGTAATCATAATGTTTTACTAGAGACCACTTATGATGGATCGGGCAAGAGCGAGTCTTGCGCTGATCTGCTAACGGTGGCATGAGCCTAGAGGGTCACACACATACAAGACGGATAACTTGAGACAAGGAAACATGGATGTTTCTTAAGGAGAAGTATATGGACAAAACTGGAGGTTTTGTGCCATAGGTTCGGTTTGAGAGAATAATTAGCGAATCGAGAAAAATTGAGTTTTTCGTCGATATCGCGTCGGACTTTGTTTGATAAGTAACGAAAAAAAGGTTGGGCAACTTTTGGACGCGGCATGAGACAACACGGGAGGGCCCATTGGGCTCGGCCCATGAAGCCTCATGGCCGGCCCAATAAGGGCCCAATAAGGCCATATGGCCGGCCCACTTGGTGGGGCCATTGTGGGGGCCACACAATGCCATGCTTAGTTGGTGATTGTGGATTAAGAGGTGAGTGATTTAAGGGGTATGGGTTAAAGCACCTTTAAGCCCATACCAATCACTTTTAACCCATACTTGTGAGTTGGGTGATGAATTATAATGCAAGACTTTAATTCATTAATTCATTAAGTCACAAAACACACAAAAATCCTCTCTCTCTCTCATTGTGGCCGGCCACCCCTCTCCTCTTCATCATCTTGCTCTCTTGTTCTTCATTTAATTGTTCTAGTAGGCAATTAAGTGAAGGATCTTGAAGATCATCCTCTTCGTGTGGACTAGCTTTAGAGAAGAAGATCTGAACGTTCTTCTTTATCGATTCAAACAAGACTTAAAGGTAAACATCTTGTGGAATAGATTTTGCTTTGGGATTTAATGGTTTAAATGTTCTTGGACAAGGTTTGGAGTAGATTATCTTTTATTGCTTCCGCTATCTCGACGATCTAGAACGCTCCAAAACCCTACATCCTCTACCCTAGTGGGGTATTGTGATGCGGATTGGGCTGGAAACACATCTGATAGGAAGAGCACATCTGGAGGATGCTTCTTCCTTGGCAACAATCTCATATCATGGTTTAGTAAAAAGCAAAACTGTGTTGTCTTGTCCACTGCTGAATCCGAATATATAGCTGCCGGGAGTAGCTGTACACAATTGTTATGGATGAAGCAGATGCTAGTCGAATATAATGTCAGACAATAAGCCATGACTTTGTATTGTGATAATGTCAGTGCCATCAACATCTCCAAAAATCATGTCCAACACAGTAAGACCAAACACATTGACATTAGACACCACTTCATTCGAGAACTGGTCGAAGATAAGAAGATCATCCTAGAGCACATTCCTACAGAGAAGCAACTTGCTGATATTTTCACAAAGGCATTAGACGCGAGCAGATTTGAGTACCTCAGATCATCACTCGGTCTGTGTACCATCAACGAGTAATAGAAGTTGCAGAAATGGTTAAGAGGAGTTAGTTGGTGCCTCTTCATGAACCGGTCCAAAATCCCAACACATGCCATTGGGCCAACCATACCAAAAGCCCATATAAAGGAAGGAAAGGTCACAAAAGATACGCTTGGACTTCAACAGATTTGATTTGAATCAACCTGTTTTCAAAATCTAAACCTAGTCTTCCCCTTCTCGTGTTCGCTCTCATCTCTCTCACCTCTCACATTCTGCGCCAAAAACTCACTACCTACACTGACATGGTGAAAACTCGGAGCACGATAGTACCAAAGAAGGCCTCCGAACCAAAGAGGGCAGAAGCAAAGAGCTCCAAGAGCAGCAAAGCAAAAACCAACAAACATGGAGTCCGAATCAAAGGACCAAAAGCGCAGAAAGCTGAGGAATCTCCCAAAGGAACCCATATGGAGGAAGCACCAATGCCAATCTTTTCTCGAGTTCCCAAAAGGTCTCGAACCGGAAGCTCTGCATTCTCCATGACAGACCTAACAGGGCCAGAAAGGGAGACTGATCTTGGCCAAGGAAGTCGAGAAGCGTCCATGCAGATTGTTCCTATTCCAGTACCAACAAATGTCCCAGGTATCGACTCTTCCATTATCTCAAACACCGATACCTCCAGAAATAGTGACTTGTTAGAGTCGCTTCTGGAAAACCAAGAACCACCTCAAGAAGTAGTGGTGGGGGAACTGATTAATCCTGGAGGAGAAGAGAAAGACTTGACCCCGGTCAGTCATGGGTTGGAGCGTATTGCTGAAGTAGAGGAAGAAGGTACAACAGATGTCATTCCTGAAGCCACAAAGAAGGCTGTAGTAGAAGAAGAAGTCGCTGACTCGGAAGAAGCTGAGAAGGACAACAGTGTCGCCACAAATAACACAGAAGAAGTTCCTCTGGATGCCAGAGAAGATGCGACAGAAGATGCTACTGAGGCAGCACACACAGTGTTGTCATCTCTGAAGAAGAAGGTACTTGAAGAAAATGAGAGTCTAGCTGTGATGGTTGAAAAACTCAAAGAAACCAAGAAGAGGAAGGAGGTAAAAGATGCTGGAGGCCCCAGCAACAAAAAGAAGAAGATGTATGTCAAGGAAAAAGGGAAGAAAGTGGTCTCCAAAAGGAGATTGGTAGATGAAGCAACTGATGACGAGGTAGAGGAGGTTACTGCAAGGGAAGCAAAGAGAGAGAAAAGCCTGAAGACGGTCAAGAACATGTCGAGTGTTCCTTACGACAATGTGTCGTTTCACTCGGCAGACGGTGCGAAAAGATGGGAATTCGTGTTTCAAAGAACGGCGTACCAGGAGAAGACCCTGTCGTCGGAGCTGCTAGGACTAGAAGCCATTGTCCAACTCCTGGAGAAGGCAGAACTTATGAAAACCGTCACAAACATTGGTAACCACTATCCCCTCCTGGTCAAGGAATTTATTGCCAATTTGCCCACTGGGTTTGGGACTCCGGATGATCCGGATTTTGAGAAAGTGTATGTCAGAGGCATCCGCTTCAACATCTCCTCTGACATTATAAATGACTTCCTGGGGAGAAAGCGTGTGCGATCTATGCCTCCACCTGACCTAAACAAGGTACTCCGTGAGATTACCAGAGACAAAAACAGAAAGTGGCCGACCAAAGGCACTGTGGCAGCATCAGATCTTACTTCCAAGTACTCCATTCTCTTTCGCATTGGAGTAGCAAATTGGGCTCCCTCCACACACGCATCATCTATCAAACCAGAGCTGGCGATACTTATCTTCCAAATAGGTATTGGGTCTACACTTGATTTTGGGCAATTTGTTATTGATCATCTTATTCGTCATGCCAGATCACTTGCTGTAAAAATACCTATTGCCTTTCCATCCCTTATCTCTGAGCTGCTTGTACATCAACACCTTGGAGTGTTGAAAACAACGGATAAGGTTGGCAAACGCGGAGGACTGATTGTGGTGAGCCACAAGTTGTTTGAGGGCAAGCATGCTCCTGATCTTGTCAGGCCAGAAGCCAAGGCAACGACCAATCGAGCCACAAGTGCCGCCCCTCTAACCAAGACCACCAGCAGGGATGCAGTTATGCTTGAAAGAGAGATAGCCGTGCTTGACGAGGACATCGTCAATTTGAAGACAGGCCTGAAGCATCTCTCCCAGCGACGATCACATTGCGCCAACCTGCTAAAGTCCATGTCCCCTCCTGGCTCCGAAGATGATGACACCACCTCTCTGCCAAATGATCCAGAAGAATCTACTCAAGATGCCTCCACTGAAGCGACTGAAGAAGAGACTGCGAGTTCTAGCAGCAGCTCTGTTTAATTTCATAAACTTTCTGATTACCGAACAACTGAACAACTTTATTTTGTAATTTTTGTTGAACACTGTTTCACACTCACTCTCGACTGCTGATTGGGAGTAAGTGTGAGTTAAGTTTGGATTTTGTTTCTTATTACCCTGCTTTGTTACAAATATTTGTTTAAATTTTGGCTCTTTTTGAGCCAGCAAGGGGGAGTAATATAGAGGCGATCGCGAAGACACGATGATACGCGCACTATGTGCAAAAGACGTTACGAGACGTGAAACGCAAACAAAGACTTGATGACTGCCGATCGTGTGCATCGACGACAAAAGCGACGCAGAACGCGAAGAAGAATGTTGTCCTTAAAAATAGCCAAAGGGGGAGATTGTAGTTACGACGTGTTTTAGAGATTGGCTGATTTTTAAAGGAACTGAAGAACATGTTACAAAGAATGTTGAAGCATCTTCTGCGACATCTTGTGTGACATTGTTGACGGCGTCTCGACAAACATCCTGATCGACAGAAATAAGGAAAGTGCAGTTTTGGCAGAAAAGCAAGAAGACGATTAGGAAATTCCAGAACGACTCCGATTCTGGAAAGAAGAAAGACGGTGCTTAAGAGGAAACCCTTTAGGGTTAGTACTCATCCTCGATTGCTATAAAATTTTAGGTTACCCCCTTAGCAATTGTGTGGTTCTTTATTGGTTTCCTAGCAATAATTTGCAAGGTTCTTAGACGTGAAGGTTTGCGGGCTGAGAAATTGCAGATTGAGCTAAGGATATTGTGCATCACATAACTATTGAGAGTTAGGTGATTGAGGGTTTACTGATCGCGTGAGTGAAGACTGCACGCAACCACCAAGTTGTACGAAGACTTGAACTGACAGAGCAAGGCGATTGCTCAAAGGGTGGAATTAAGACGAAGTCTTGGATTCATGGGGAGACCCTGAGATAGATTGCACTGTAAGACGTAGTATAAAGTATAGATCTAGGGTTGATCACAGGTACTTGTATGTTCTGACGAATTACTTATAAGTGAAATCTTTCCACTAGGCTGAGAGCCCCCAGACGTAGGTGACGTTGCACCGAACTGGGTAAACAATCTGCTGTGTCATTGTTTATAGCTTTATATTTCTTTCCTGCGTTATCTACACAAGAAGTCATACACAGTGTTGTAGCTTCACACGTAACATTGTGTGTGACATCTTGCATGACTAGATAGTCGATCTCAATTTTATAATGTTGAAAATCTCAATTTTCAATATATGTGTCGATCAAAACATAGGGTGTGTCGATCAATACATCATCGCCACCTCGTCGGCACTCTGTCGACCCAACTTACTGGAATATTTGGCAGTAGATGTGCCGATCGACACATCGTTGACACACTATCGGCGCACTTTTTGTTTCTCAATTTTTGACCTTTTTCATACTTCCAATGCAAAAACTTTCAACACAAAAAATGTAGCTCTTTTTTCCTCTTCAATTTAGACATATCGTTTACTTGATTTGGATTTCGTATGTTAGAGTTATGGCAGTCGCAAGTCTACTACTCTGCAATCCCGATTATGTTTTGGTGCTTCCTTTGATTGCAGTTTTATGCTTCTTCCCATAATTAGAGATAACTTCCTTCTAGAGATTTGTTTATTAATCATTTATCTTTGATTTGATATACCTTTGGCTCAAATCGGCTTGAGTACGAGAAAAGTGTGCTCTCAAAGAAATTCTGCTGCGATTATAGTCCATTTTGCTCCATTTTCACCGATTTTTTGCACAATTGCACCAAACATGCACGAGGGCATAAAGTGGTACAAACGGATCTAAATAGCCACATAACGAGGGAAATTCGGCACTAAATGTGGATAAAGATGTGTCGATCTAGGCACCGAACGGACCCACATCACCAACCTGATGTGAAATCGGGTGATTCTCGGGTGAGCATGCTCACCCGCCGAGTAACCCAATAACCCGAGCCCCCTAGTAAAATGGGCCAACCAGTTATACCCCAAGGCCCAGACCACCACCCCACGACAAATCACAAGCCCAACTCAGCTATCAGGTTATGTCTTTTGGTCTTGCAATAAAGCTTATAAACGTCTGAAATGCTTTATACGCTTTTGATATGGGACGAAGTGAAAAGAAAAAAGAGCTCGCGTTCGAGCTGGAGACTTGGCGCCTCCATGACCATCCATCGCTAACATAGAAATGAGCTCATCCGTTTGTTAATGTTGACGTGGTTACTTCTCCTCCACAACTCGAACTCTTATCACTCTGTCTCTCTCCTTGCAGTTTTGACATATTCATCTTTTCTCTTCTCCTCACTCCCGAGTCCCGATCTCTTAAAACCCTATTAGAGTAAAGTCCTCTCCTCGCCGTCTTCATCCACAATCACGTCCATCTCACTCACAGTCACAGCGGCTCGATTAGGTGATGAGTAACTGTTGCAAATCAAGTCGCTGGAGGAATTTCTTCTCCACCACCACCAGACCACTATGAATTAAGCGATGGTAGAGAAGAAAATCTTCAACGGCTCGATTCTCCAGTGGAGATTCATTTCACCCAATGACCGGAAGAGGTGGACGACGACGATATGTCTTCAACTATAATAAGTTTGATTTTAGGGTTTGGGTTTGTTCAAGGTTTCAACCTTTTGAATTTATTTTCAATTTCAGTTTTGATTTGAGTATTCAAATTTGAAGGTCTTCGAATTGGGGGTTTGAACTGGGAATTACTAATTAGGGTTTTTGATTGGATTTGGGGTTTTTTATTTCAGTTTTTAATTTGGGGTTTATGGTTATAATTTAATTTGGGTTTCTCCTTGGGATTTTTGGGTTTGGATTTCGGGTTCAATCTGATTTCAAATCGGGACTAAATTTGGGGGTTAGGGTTAGGGTTTAGCTTCAATATAGGGTTCTGATTACAATTTTAATTTCGGATTAAGGGTTTCGATTTTGAGTTTATTTCAAATTTGGGTTATGGTTTCTTAATTCAGGTTTTTTAATTTGGGGGTTTAGGTTTAGGGTTTGAATTTAGGGTTAACTTTGTTTTCAGTTGGGGATTTAATTTAGAGATTAGGGCTAGGGTTCGATTTAGGGTTACGGTTGAATTTTTAATTTGAGCTCATTTTTTGGGCCCATCGGATGTGTTGGGTTGTACCCAACTCACCCGAGACCCGAATCACTCGAACATAACTACCAGACCTCTAAGTTGAGTCGATTATTGGGTCTGGCTAATTGGACACGACAGAGATCGAGTCGGGTCCAAACTCTGTCGGGTCTACCCAACCCGACCCGATGAACATCCCTGCATGTAAATATACATATGTCAAAATTGAGTTGGAGAATATATGACAAATAATGACTTGGATAAACAAATTTTAATATTATTAATTCAATATGATGGTTGTAGGTGAACTACTTGTTCTCCTTTTGTCATCAGAGACCGTAGTTGTAGGTAAATTACTTGCTGCTCGCTTTCAAATATCTTTCACAAACAGAGTCATAAGCTTTTCATAGCCTCTCTTTACGAAGATCGAGCCAGTCTCATGGATTGGTGAGTTTCAATCTGAACTCCCATGTGCATGTTCTAGTTTATGCCTCTATTTGGTCTCGAGAAATGTAAGACAAGAGTAGACAAACGAAATTTAGCCGTCTAATTGGATCATGCTCTTTTTAGTCACCAACTTGTAGCTGACTTCGATCAAATTTGATTCTCTTTTATTGATTGCATTTCAAATTGAGTTCAATCTTCTTTTGAAGTCTTGAAAGCTTGAATGTGTGACCATAGGAATCGATTCCTCGACTGATTGTGGTGTTTTTTTGGTGAAAGAGGAGTCCATTGGCCCTTGAGAAGATCTTGAGCGATGAGAGGACTTGAGTGACTTGTTATGAAGTATGGATCATGAAATCTGACGACAACGATACACTTGCTAATTCATATTCATGAAAACCACCATCTACAGGAGAGCCATCCCTAGAATTGTGCTACTTTTGACTTGTCCTTTAATTCTCATCCTTGAAAATATATTATCCTCATTACTTTTTCAGTACGTGTGTTAATTGTCTATCAATAATTGATGGTGCCGAACTATAATATGGATGGTGAACCCAAATTATGGTACATGGCCTAAGATTTTTGGGTGAGTTTACTCCCATTGCAGTTGTTTGGCAACCCTAAAAGAAAACTTGGGAGGTGACGTCGCTAGAGATACCGTGATCGTTACGAGTCTGAAAGAATCACTCCATCTGAGCAAGCCTTCTCCGTATCGTCGTCTTCCCCTATTGATCCGAATCTGATGGTCTCTACTGCGGTTATACTGTCATCGGCTCATGCAGTAAGTTTTCGTTATTCTTGTTACATTTTATTTGAGAGTCTGAATGAAAGCATTTCTGATTCATTTCATTTTGTTTAAGCGAAAAGTGAGTTTCAATCTTAGAGCTCACAAATATGAAATTGAAATCTAACATCAGCCTCGCGCAGTATGTATATGAATTTGAATCTTCAATGCATGCTTTTTTTCTGTCCTCGTTCTAATTTAACTGGCTTCTTTTTGAAACGGGATATAATTAACAGGAGAACCTGGAAGCTTATTCTAGGAAAGCACAATTTTACATCACCATTATGTCTGTATTCTCTACCAGAGGTTATGACTAAACGATACACTTTTGTTTTTCAGTCATTCTGTGAAATCAATAGCTGTGACATATCAACATCAAAGAGAATAACTTCAAAGCAGCTTTTCATTGACACGATTATAGATCAGGTTGGTAATTTTGAAAAAAAAAAACAAAACGAATTGGAGTAACAGTTTTTTTTTCTCATTGGTTTTCATTTCTCAGCATCAAGCACTTTTAAATGTCACATCTTTCTACATGTTATGCTGAATATGAACAAACTATTTACATGTTTTGGCACTGGAGAAGTGTTTCCTAGATCCTCGTCAATCAATCAATCCCACACAATCTGAGAAAGATGAAGTTATCCCTCTTTCAGATGCATTACCAATCATACCGAAGTATTTACAGGTTCGGTACCTTACCCTTGTTTTTTATTCAGATTGGCCATATAAACATGCTTGAAACAATGCTATGATCTGAGTGAGATCCCCTTTTTTGGTAATGAAGAACTTTTTCATTTTTCACACGACAATATCGATGTAAATTTAGTTTGAGGGATCATTTTCTTCGAATTTTCTAAAAGAAAAATATGTCACTTTTGTAATACGATTTTATTACAGAAGTAACTTATGTAAAATATATGCCACTTAACTTACCAAGTGGGTATGATTTTACTGAAAATAAGTCAATAATTGGTCTATATAAATGAACCCGTCTACCTTTTTTGACTCTTGGGACATAAGTTTGGCTCGAGATTTTTTAAATTGTTTTGTATCAAGATTTAGGTTCGAGACCTTCCTTTGGTTGTCTCGATAAATCTAGACATATACTCAACTCTTACATAAGTTACATTGGAGGGTGCAAAATTTGAGTTTTAGTGTAGTGATTGTGTACTAAATAGTTAATTTTCAGTACACAGGTGCTGATAGTAATTGGTTATATGCACTTGTATGTCTCATGCCCTAAAAGAGGAAGGTCTGTGAGGTATAGTAACAATACCCTCTTAGCTTGAATCAACGAGCCTTGTCAAGTGTATTGTAATTTTAAGAATACTAGATAGTTATGACGCATATTAGGATGCTTCGATCTAACTGTATATGTTTTTGTTTGTGGCAAAAGGGGTTAAAGTAACCTAGTCTTATTTTTCATTTGCAATTCAAAATTCTTAAGATGTATTAAATTAATTTTTTATAAGTGATTGCAATATTATGAAAAAGTTTGGAAACTCATATCCTAAAAGGGAAACCGAAAAACAAGAAGAGGGATATACGCATAATAGGTGATAAAAGAAGAAACTGAAAAGGAGAAACATAAAGAATCATAGCGGGTTTTGGCAGCCGCTGCTTGGTTCTGAGTATTTTCCTATTCTTGGAGTTGGAGGAAGTGGATCATATCTTTGTTAGGTTTGTGCCTGTTGTGGGGTCAAAAGGTCTCGTTTCGAGACCATTTAACCTCACAATTCGGTGCAAATGCGTCCGTTAGTGGCCGAGTAAGGCCCGGGAGTGCATATTTTATGCTTTTTGGTGTTTTGAGGTGCGTACGCAGGTTCGGGAGGAAAAAGGGCCAAAAACGAGGCACGGAACAAAAAGTCAAAGGGCGTTGACCAAACAGCCGGGCAAAGAGCTTAAGTCACGATCGTGCCTCCATTAGGCACGATCGTGGCTCATTAGGCACGATCGTGACTCAGCCAGGGACGATCGTGGCCCCCCTTTGAATTATAATGCCGAATTAAATCCAACTTACAGTGGACTCCCCCGATCTCAGTCACGGGGGAGTCACGATCGTGCCCCAGGGAGGCACGATCGCCCCTCGAAGACCCACGATCGTGGCTTTACACGGGGACAGGATAGAGGAGATTCAAAATATCTTACCTACCCCAGCCACGATCGTGCCTGAAGGAGTCACGATCGTGCCGCGACAAAGACACGATCGTGACCCAGACATAGTCACGATCGTGCCTTTCTACCCACGATCGTGCCTTCCCTCAGAATCAGAAAAGTATAAAAGGGGTAGAGACACTTTTTGAAGAAAAGAGGAAGAAACATAGAGAGAGAAAACGAACCAAGGAGCTTTTGAGCCATTTCTTCAAGCGTTCTTGAGTGTTCTTCGTGGTTTCTCGACCGTTCTTCATCTTCCTCGACACCAAAGGCATCGTTAGTTCCACCGTTCTTCATCGCGCATTGAAGACACACCTTGCTCGGGATTCCAAGAGCATTTCCTATCCTTTTATTTTATGTTCTTCATGTTCTTCATTTGTGTTAGTGTAACCACCATGTTGATGCTAAGCTTGAGCACCATGGTTATGGGCTAAACCCCTTAGCCATGGGTGCTAGACAATATATAATGTGAATGTAACGTTTAATGAGATTAGCGATTTATTGATGAACAAATGTGTTGTGTGGATTGTTGTTTGAATGCATGTGTTGTTTAAGTGACGTTTTACGATATGTGATTGAGGTGTTCTATCCGATACCGAAAGGGAAGGATTAGAACCCGGACTTAGCAACCACCGAGGGTTGAAGGCTCAAGACCGTGTCTTGGCACCTTCTCTTAACCCTTAGTCGTTTATTGTCGATTGTATGCGATCTCGAGTTTTCTCAATACCGAAAGGACACGGGAACACTCGGGATTAGGCCAACCTCATTACCGAAAGGCGAGGTCGGCATTTAAGACATAGGCTCGACCAACCGTTTAATCGATAGCTTGCTTATCTCTCGAACTTATTCACTTGATGATTGTTTAGCACCCTAGGCGTTTGAATCTCTACGTATTCACTATCGCGCTTTGCTATCGTTGTCATAATTGCAAACACGTTTATTAACTAATCGTAAACCCCATATTAATCCCTGTGGACCGACTCGGTATCTTACCAGATCATATAAATATTATTACTTGCGACCCGTGTGCACTTGCACGTGGAAACCATTGTGCGACGTTATCATGTCACATTTTGGCCCAACAGTGCCCTAGTCCAAAATAATTCCTCAATCTATATTGTAACGGACATCATTATTCTACATAAATAAAAGGCATAATATTACTAACGTGTTGTAGTAATATATCTAATGTGATTTGATCTATGTCATAATGTGTGTAATCACTTATAGTAGAACTATAGATCAGAAAGAGTTGCATTCGATAGAGTCCCTGATCAGCTAAGCTTCTTCTGAAGCGATCAGTATGAGACTAACTCCTTGTGATTACGCTCTACTGATCATGGCAAAGATGTGCCGGAGTTATATCATAGATATCATCAGGTCGATGATATCGGACAACCCGATTGTGAGTATGCTGCATAGATCCATTCATGAGATACTCACATATCGTAACTTGTCATTATATCCTAAGACCGAGGAGTCTTTGTGTACACTATGTAACAAATACCTAAGTTTGACCTAGTCTAACGTTATCTGTAAAAGGGTAGCTATAACGGCTTCGATTGGCTTTGGCATTTATTGCACTAGTGAACTCGAAAGGCGTCTGAGGGATTTATCACTCATACTTCGGTATGAGAAAGATATCCGTTTAGGCCACTTGATGAGTATGACTAAAGAAATAGCATGGCCATGCAGGTGATACCTTAGTATCAGTTTTCAGTCATCTCAAATATCAAGAAACAGTGATTGATAAATTAGGATGACCGTTCTATGCCTATTGATCAATCTGGATATCGGTTTGATAAAAGGACAGTGACATGTACGATAACAGGTTAAGTCAAATAATCGATAATCACGAATGTTGGATAATCATAATGTCTTGCTAGAGGCCACTTATGATGGAAAGGGTAAAATGGTAATTTTACCAGTCTGCCAATTATTCGTGAGCCTAGAGGGTCACACGCATTAAGCACAATACATGACAATAATTATGGATGAGATTTGAGAACGATTCGGTAGTTTTCTGGCCTAAGGTTTTAACCAGACGGTTGAAGAAATCAATTCGAGGAGATTGAGCCGTTTTGACTAAACCGAAATTAGAACTCAAGTTAATGGGTTTAATTTGGGTTTTAGTTAAATGGGCTTAAAGCCCATTTAGGGTTCAAGATAAGAGAGGGGTTAAATGCAAATAAGAAGGATTAAAAGGATGGATAATGTAATTTTTATTTTGAAATTCTATTTTAATTTCAAATTAAAAATCACATAATCATATATTATCTTATCCTTGGAATTTTTCAGCAACCAATTCCTTCTCTCTCTCCCTCATTGCCGAACCCACTCTCTCCTCTCAACCTCCATTATTGCTCAAGTTTTCTTTTGGATTTTCTAGCAAAAAATTAGAGAGAAAAACCATTTCGGTTGTGTGCTTGTGTGGACTTGATAGAGAGGACACTACGCTTGTGTTCTTGTCGATTTCAAGAGGTAAAATATCAGATTTTAATTGAGTTTATAACATGTTCAAATAGCATTAAGATCAAGTTTTTATCGATCACCACGGTTACATATTGTCCGCTGCATGATTTTCAATCTTTGGAACCCGTGGTGATCTCTTTCAATCTTCATTCGCAACTCCTTACTGAGCGGTGAAACCCATGCTCTTAGATTTAGTCCCCATTGCCTTTGATTTAGGGTCCAATGAATGGATGTGCTGAGTATAAGAAAAGACTTCAGAGTTAGTCTTAGATTTGAATTTTCTTTAGTTGCGATTATGGACGAAACTTGGAGATACATCCGAGATAAGACGATTACGAGGATGGCGAGATTTTTTCATCGGGATGAGAAAATAAAAGACAATAATGGGGCGTTACGGTCTGTGGCTGACTTATTAACAAAATTTTGAACGGCGATGACTTCACCACTCGTTCCCTAGAAACCCCCACTGTTGAGCTTGTTCACCTGCCTACTAAAATCCTTCACGAGCAGAGCATCTCTGCTCATCATATATTTAAAGATGAGGCTCGACCACGTTGGAATTAGATTAGTCACATTTAGTTCCCATTGGCTTTGTTAAAGCGACGACAATTATCTTGATGAGGTTGAGGACAAGAGCGACACCACTCTAAACACAAGATCTAATGTTTTTCGGACTTGGCGACCAAATGTTGTCGGCCCGTTGCCTATCTTCTAGATGTATGTCGTGTTGGGAAAAAAACGAATATAATTGAATAATAAGATGCAGCGGAATTAAATAATTCTCTCTACCTGTGCAAATCTCGTAGAAATCTATCAAGCAGAACAAATCAAGCAAGCTAATAAAATACAACAAACAAGATCATAATAGGCACGCATAGTTTTAGCGTGGAAAACCTTCTCGAGGCGAGAGATGAAAAACGGTACAATTCTCATTCTGAAAAATGTTAAACATATTCCTAACATACCTTTGAATTTGATATGTGTAGGCAAGCTAGATGATGAAGGATTCCATCATACCTTTGGTGGTGGCTTATGGAAGCTCACTAAAGGTGTTATGGTCGTGGCTAGAGGTGAAAAGTGTGTTTCGTTGTACGTGACACAAGCTAGAGTTTCTGGTGGCATTATTAATGCAGTTGAGAAAGAGAGTACAACTGAATTGTGGCACAAGCGACTCAGTCACATGAGCGAGAAGGGAATGATGGTTTTGGGAAAGAAGAATCTCCTACCAGGAATGAAAGGTGAACCGTTAGAGAAGTGTGAGCATTGTTTAGCCGGCAAACAAACTAGAGTACTTTCAAATCATCCCCTCCCTCGAGAAAGCCAAAGATACTTGATCTAGTATACTCTGATGTTTGTGGTCCTATGAAAATCAAGACTCTTGGCGGTGGTCTCTATTTTGTGACTTTTAAAGATGATCATTCATGAAAAGTGTGGGTCTATATATTGAAGACTAAAGATCAAGTGTGTGGTGTCTTCAAGCAGTTTCATGCCCTAGTTGAGAGACAGACTGGGATGAAATTAAAGCGCATCTGAACCGGTAATGGAGGTGAGTATTGTGGCTCTTTTGATGATTATTGCAAGGATCAAGGTATTCAACATCAAAGGACACCTCCAAAGATGCCTCAGCTAAATGGGTTAGCTGAGAGGATGAATAGAACACTTATTGAAAGGACGAGATGTTTACTTTCACAAGCAGGGTTACCAAGATGCTTTTGGGGTGAGGCTTTGAATACAGTGGTTCATGTGTTAAATCTCACACCGTGTGTGCCTCTTGGGTTTGATGTTCCAAATTGAGTTTGGACAAACAAAGATGTCTCATACAATCACCTAAAATTATTTGGATGCAAGACATTTGTGCATATTCCAAATGATGAAAGATCTAAGGTTGATTTGAATACTAGATCGTGCATATTCATCGGCTATGGCGTGATAGCATTTTGTGCCCTAGTCCAATTGCTAAAAGCCTGTAAATGTCTATGTACATTATCATCGTTTGTAATATATATAAAACGGCTTTGTATTACTTATGTGTTGAAGTAATATGTTAAGCATGATCTGATTTATGACCACTAAAGTAGTAGAACCATAAATCTGTACGGATCACACTTAACGAGTCCCTGGTCAATATACGCTTCCATAGAAGCGACCAGTATGAGGATGGTTCTCAATGACGTAGTTCTACTTGTCATAGGGATGAGGGATCCTGGAATCATATCATAGATATCATGAGGTGATTGATATCGGACGACCCGCTTTGAATAGTGTTTTCATAGATTAAGCCATGAACATATTCAAATGCGATAGCTTGTCACGATATCCTTAGACCAAGGAGTCTTTGTGATCGTTATGCAATGTACGTGCGGCTTTAACTTGAGCCTAACGCTTTCCGTAACAGGATTGCAATAACGGGCATGATTGGGTGGCGGAACGGGTTGCATGAGTGGCACGAAAGACGGCTAAGGGATTTATCCCTCATACTACGGTATAGGAAAGATATCCGTTAAAGGCCTCTTGATCGAGAATGACTGAGAGTAAGAGCATGGCCATGCCAGTGATACGGGTTATCAGTTCTCAGCCATCTCACATATGAAGTAACAATGATTGGTTAAACAAGGGTGACGACTCTATGCCTTGTGATCAATCGGGATATCTAGAGATAATAGGATAGTGACTTGAACGCACAAATGTTAAATCGAATCATCGATCATCATGCACCTTGGGTAATCATAACGTCTTACTAGAGACCACTTATGATGGATCGGACAAGAGAAATCTTTTGTGCCGATCTGCCAACGGTGGCATGAGCCTAGAGGGTCACACACATTCAAGACAGATAACTTGAGACAAGGAAACCTTAACGTTTCTTGAGGAGCAATACATGGAATAAACTGAAGGTTTTGGGCCATAGGTTCGGTATGAGAGAATAATTAGCGAATCGAGAAAACTGAGTTTTTTCGTCGATGTCGCGTCGGACTTTGTTTGATAAGTAACGACAAAAAGGGTCGGGCGACTTTTGGACATGGCACGAATCCACATGGGCGAGCCCATTGGGCTCGGCCCATGAGGTAACATGGCCGGCCCAACAATGGCCCATTTTGGGCCCAATAAGCCCTACATGGCCGGCCACTTTGGTGGGCCCAAAGGTGGGGGGGGGGGGGCACAACACACCATGTTTAGTTGGTGATTGTTGATTAAGAGGTGAGTGATTTAAGGGGTATGAGTTAAACACCTTTAAACCCATACCAATCACCTTTTGACCCATGCTTATGAGATTGATGAAGTAGAGAAATACCAAATGAATTAATTACACAATTTCACTCTCACATCTCTCTCTCTCTCCTTGGCCGGCCACACTTGTGCTCTCCTCTCTTCTTGCTCTCTTGTTCTTCATTTAATTGTTCTAGTAGGCATTAAGTGAAGGATCTTGAAGATCATCCCCTTGGTGTGGACTTGCTCTAGAGAAGAAGATCACAAAGTTCTTCTTTATCGATTCAACAAAGACTTAAAGGTAATTTTCTTGTGGAATAGATTTTGCCTTGGGATTTAATGGTTCAATGTTCTTGGACAAGGTTTGGAGTTGACTTGTTAAATGCTTCCGCTATCTTGATGTTAAAGAACGCTCCAAAACCCTACATGGCGAGGATGAGTTTGGGTAAAGATTTTATAATCTGGTGCAGAGGAAACTTATCAGAAGCCGCAATGTGATATTTATGGAGAGCCAATGCATTAAACATATTACGAAGTTTGAAGAAAGTGCTCTACAATATTTAAGTGACTTGATTGACTTTGATATAGTTCCTCCTAAAATTGTGCTAAGTCAAGTTGAAGATGAAGTTCGTGATTACCAGCATGGTGCAGGTAATATTGATGATCATATAGAGGTTGAGATGAATAATGAAATCCGTGAACAATTACAAGTACTAGATGTTCTACCAATTGCTCCACTTAAGAGATCTTCCAAAGATCGACAACCATCTACAAGGTACCCAGCTAATGAGTATGTGTTAGTAACTGACGGGGGAAAACCCGAAAGTTACAGTGAAGCCCTTAAAGACGAGAACAAGAAGGAGTGGGTTGAAGCCATGCAAGATGAGATGAAATCATTACATGAAAATCATACTTATGAGTTGGGGAAGTTGTCGAAAGGAAAAAGAGTTTTGAAGAACAAGTGGGTTTACAGAGTGAAGCAAGAAGAAAATACTTCACGTCCATGATACAAAACTAGATTGGTCGTCAAGGGTTTCAGCCAGAGGAAATGTATTGAATTTGATGAAATATTTTCTCATATTGTTAAGATGTCATCCATTCGGGTGGTTCTTGGTTTAGCAGCTAGTCTTGATTTGGAGGTTGAGCAGATGGATGTGAAGACTGCATTTCTCCATGGTGACTTAGATAAGGAGATTTATATGGAGCAGACCACTATGTTTTTGTGCATAAATTCTCTAATGATGATTTTATCATACTATTGCATATGTTGATGATATGCTGATTGTTGGCAAGAATGTCTCTAGAGTTGAGAAATTGAAAAATAGTTGAGTCAGGTTTTTTCAATGAAGGACTTGGGTCAGCAGTAGGAAGTTTGATGTACACAATGGTGTGTACAAGGCCGGACATAGCTCATGAAGTTGGTGTTGTGAGCTGTATTCTGTCAAATCTGGGTAGAAAGTATTGGGATACAGTCAAATGGATTATGAGATATCTTCGCGATACCTCTAATTACAGACTCACTTTTGGAAGTGAAGCACCAGTGCTGGTTAGCTACTCTGATTCAGATATGGCAGTAGATGTCTATAGCAGAAAATCCACCTCAGGTTATTTGATGACATTTTCAGGTGAAGCGGTTTCTTGGCAGTCAAGGCTACAAAAGTGTGTTACACTTTCTTTTACATAAGCTGAATATTTCGCAACAACTGAAGTATGTAAAGAGTTGTTGTGGATGAAGAGATTCATAGGGGAGCTCGGTTACAAGCAGCAGCGCTATGTGGTTTATTGTGATAACCAAAGCCTGATTTACTTGAGTAAGAATTCTACGTTTCATGCAAAGTCGAAACATACTAATATGAGATACCATTGGCTTAGAGATGCACTTGAAGATAAGTTTTTTTTAGATTGAGAAAATGCACACAGATGATAATAGTTCAGATATGTTCACGAAGGTCTTATCAAGGGAGAAGCTTGAGGTTTGTGGTAAGATCGTCAGGATGGCGATGCCCTCCACTAGTTGAATAAGTGGAGATTTGTTGGGACTTTATTTAATAAGTGGAGACTCAAAGCCCATGTGGTTAGTAGCCCGCATGGAGGAGGAAACCCTAATTGCTTGCCTATAAATAAGAGGCAATAGAGAGAAGGAAAGTAGACCAATTCAAGAGAGGAATAGAGTGAAATTCGTGCATAATTTTCTGCTACTTTCAGGGCCAACCAGCAAGGTTCTTGAGTCCGGTCGGAGATTGATCCACCGTTGGATCGTGCTGATTTTTGGACAGAGTGTTTGGAAGACGTGATACTACGTTCTGACCGTTGGAATTTGCGTTTGGATATTTGAGTTATTTGATACGATTTTCTGATCGTGTGCCACAAATCTGGTGAAGTTTCTCTACTCTTTCTTGTAATTGTGGCTTGAGTCAAGATGGGTATTTGATTGAGGCTTAAAGGTTGAAACACGAGTGAAAGTGGCTCGTAAACTACTACGATGACAATAAACTATAAGTAAGTTTATTTGCACCAGAATTAATTTTGTATATTTTACGAGTGTTAATAGTCACTAAAACTTTAACAATATAAAGGTGTACATATGTGGTCTATCTGTAAGAATATCCGAGTTATTTGATACGATTTTCTTATCGCGTGTCACCAATTCGGTGAAATTTCTCTACTATTTATTATAATTGTGGTTTGAACCAAAATTTTTTAATCTTGAGATATTGTAATCCTCTTTTTGTATTTAGAGAGAACTCGGTGTACCCATTATATTGATAGTGGATATTAAGCGGCCTCGAGGGACCCTTGTTTTTTCCTCTCTCGCCTTGAGGAGGTTTTTCACATTAAAATTGTGCGTGCCTTTTTTGTTATATTTCATTAGCTTGCTTGATTTGCTCTGCGTGATAGATTTCTACGAGATTTGAACATTGGAGAGAATTATTAAATTCCATTGCACCGAATTATTCTATTAGATTCGTTTTTATCCCAACAAAGTGATATCAGAGGCTGGTTCGGTATACTCTCTTGGTTAAGTCGGCCGGGTATTCTCCTGTGGCTGGTAAGATCGAGACCTCTCATGGTGATGCTCAGATAAGATGAAAAGGGTCTTTATGGGATAGAGTTGACCAAGTAAAAATGTTGGGCTAAGGGGGAGTCAGTCCGATGTGATGGGACTCAATGTTGAGGGGGAGATTGTAATGTACACATGTGAGTTCAAAGTTTCACATCGGAAGAGTATTAATTATAAGGAGGGTTTATATACACATTAGATCCTATACCCACTAGGCTAGTCTTTTAAGTCAAAAGTGGGCTCTAATGTGTGTATGAGCTTTCCTTGGCTGCTCCTTCTGGATAAGGCTCGGATCTCCCCAACATGTCGGTAGTCAAGTCTGGACTGATAAACTCCACCCAACCAACCCATTGGGGGAGAAAAAAAATGAAAGTCACATGACTTGTTCATGTAACTAAAATTATCTATTTTTTTATTTTAACATATTTTAATAAAATTGAAATAATTGACAATAATTTTTTGTAATAATTTTCTCAAAAAGTTTTTGCAATAATGGTGACGAAATGAAACTATTTGCAAAAATTGCATAGTATACAATCTCATTAAGTTAAGAGGAAATTGCAGGTCACTACCATGTACTATGCAAATTTTGCATGTCACTGCCCTCTACTTTTTTTAGTTGCATGTCACCACTGTAAGGTTTCATTTAGTTGCACCGTCCATCACAAAGTTAATTTTGATGTAAAAAGTCCATATTACCTTTATATTAAAAAATTCAAAAAAATATCTTTTGAAAATTTTATTTTTTATCAGATAAATAGTAAAACATTGATTTCAAAATTATTATTTTTTCAAAAAATGGGGTTTTCAAAAAAATTATCAAACATAAAAAATCACTTTTAACATCGTTTTTTTTAATATTTTTTTTTAAATTATTACTTTAAAAAAATAATATTCAAATTAGTTTTTTATTATTTATTCCATACAAAATTTAAAAAAGGGTTAATGACAGTTGACTACACTGAACTATGTCACGTTTCAAATTTAATACCCCAACTTTCAGATTTTCATTTGGGATACCCAAAGATTAAATAAGAGACACTTAGCCCAACGTCTGTTAAATCTAACTGATTTGGTTTGTCAAAAAGTCTAAAATGCCCTCAATGGTTTTGGTCTGTTAAACCAGTCTGATTGGTTCAATTGATATGCTTATGAAATGACTATTTTGCCCCTGATTGAATACTCAATTTAACTAATTAGTTGAGGGCAAATCTGACTTTTCACTTACCCAAAATAATAATAATAATTCTTTAATGTTAAATATATATAATATTATCATTAATTATATTATTATTATTAATCATTAATTATATAATTATTAATCATTAATCATTAATTAAACATAATTAAACCTAAACCTAATCAAACCCTAAACCTACAAATCCGCCGCCACCGCGCTCAGCTGCGACTCCGGCCGACGACCCGACCGGCGACTCCGTCTTGCGACCTCCCCGCGACCCCGGCTGGTGCTCCTCGCGGCCTCCGTCGCAAACCTCCGTCGAGAAGCTCAGCGCAGACGAGGCCGAGGAGGAGGCTCTCGGCGAGGCTCGGCGCAGACCTCCCCGCGAACCTCCATCGGCGACAAGTCGGCGTGGCACTGCGCTAGCCCGTAGGTCGCGTTGTCGACGCTGTAGGTCCCATAGTGGTGCTCGGTCACGAGCCCGAGCAGGTTCTCCATCTCCTTCGCGAACACAGGGACGAAGTTGGTGGTCGCCACCGACCTCGAGCAGTACAGCCCCGCCTCGTGGGTCCGCGGGTCACCAAAACCCACCGCGGCATGCTCGGCGGCGATGATGAACACGGAGAAGAAGACCCTCGAAGCTCGGCAAACTGTGCGCTGCCCTCGAAGCTGAATCAACCAAACCCAGACCTGGGTTCTGAGTCGACCAAACCCAGATCTGCGCCGAGCTTCGTGGTCGCGGAGTCGCCAGTCACCAGTCGTGGTCGCGGAGTCGCCGGTCGGAGTCGCCCGGCCGGAGCGGCGGCGGAGAGAGTTAGTTAGGGTTTGATTAAGTTAATAATTATATAATTAATGATAATAATAAAAAAACGTTGTTAAAAAAATTCAAAACATATTTTTTGAATTTTTTCAATATATGGGTATTATGGACTTTTTACATCAAACTTAACTCTGTAATATACAGAGTAACTAAATGAAACCTTACAGTGGTGACATGCAACTAAAAAAATAGAGGGTAATGACATGCAAATGTTGCATAGCACAGAGTAGTGACCTGCAATTTCCCGTTAAAGCAAATTTTAAATTAAATATTATTTAATAAATTTCATAACAAACCTTATTTCTTGCGATAGATTTGTTGAACATATCAATATCATGACAAAAGATTTACTTGCATGAATTTCTCTTCTATAGTATTTGGTACACTGTTGCCAAATGTAATGTAATTTTGCTCTAGAAAGTTGCCTTCAGTTAACACTAATCATTCATTTATTCATGCAATAATTGGACAAACATTATCTAATTCCTTATCAAGTACACAAACTATTTCTATTATTTTTAATCAATCAAAATCTATGAACATGTACACTTTCTAAAATTGAAAAGCTTGATAAATACAAAATATAGAATCATGTCTTAGCGTGCACCCCATCTTTGCCATGGGATTGACTTGTAAGCATTGCATTAACTTCCTTCCAAATTTGTGTTCATTACTATATAACTGAAATTAATTATCTTGTACATAACTACCCATTCAATGCATTCTCTTGGTGCAATCATGGCCGTCCGTTAGATATCGAACAATTACGACTAGGGCGGACACTTCAGACCTGAAACCATACCGAATCGAGATTGAACTTGAAACCGTAGTCGAAAAATTAGAAATCATAAGTAGTGGATTGATTTTGGTTCTGATTTTCAGAAAATCGGTTCATTCAGTTCGGTTCCAGTTTCAATAGTATAAAACTCGCAGTCGATCAGTTCAGAACCGAACTGATTTGCATAATATATTATTTATGTTTTGGTTTGCAAACTTTCTATTTCAGTTGAGTTTGTAGGTTATAATTTTAAAATTCGGTTTTGTTATTATTTTTTATCAAGTTCAATTTCATTAATGTCGGCTCATATTTTGAACACGAATGTCAATTCAAAATTAGTTCTAACGGGATAGAACGAAGAAATTGAACTATTTCTCACGTGGTGATTCTGGTTCTGAATTTAGTTCCTATAAATTAAGGATCGGTGTGGTTACAAAACTGTGACCACTCTAATCATGAGATATATAATAAAGGATTGAGAATTAAACTATATATAAGAGGGAATTGAAATGAATTGGTTTCATTAAGTTTACTCCGCAATGAAGCTTTATAGATATCGGTTCCTCCTCCTCCTCCTGGTGTCCGCCTCGAGCGCCATGCCCCCGCCGGATCCGATCCAGTGCGAGTCCAGCTCCGGCGGCGCGTGCAGTCTCCGCAACTCGTACGGGGCGTGGCCGGACCGGCGGGAGTGCCACGTGAGCCGGGTGATCCGGCCGGCGACGGAGCAGGAGCTCCTGGCGGCGGTGGCTGGGGCGGTGAGGAGCAACCTGTCGGTGAAGGCGGTGAGCGGGTTCTCCCACACGATCCCGAAGCTGGCGTGCCCGGCGGGGCAGGCGGTGCTGATCAGCACGAGCGCGTACGAGAAGGAGATCTGGGTGGACGCGGAGAGGATGGAGGTGACGGCGGGGGCGGGGGCGGGGCTGCGGCGGGTGATAGAGGCGGTGGAGGAGGCGGGGATGAGCCTGGCGGCGGCGCCGTACTGGGAGGGGGTGAGCGTGGGGGGGATGGTGAGCACAGGGGCCCACGGGAGCTCATGGTGGGGCCGGGGAGGGGCGGTTCACGATCACGTCACTGCCATGACCCTCGTCGTTCCCGCCAAGCCCACTGAGGGTTACGCTAAGGTCCTCAATTTGGGTCCCAACCATCCGCTGCTCAAAGCGGCCAAGCTCTCCCTCGGGAATCTTGGTGTTATCTCCAAGGTCACTCCTCCTCTCTAATTCAAATCAATATCATTTAAATGCTATCAACCTAATCTCTATTGAATTCAAATCGAAAACCCATGAGTATTGGGTCGAATTTGATTCGGGTCTGGTTTGGAGAGTATAGAACCGCTGGTTAACTGGTTCTGAACCGAATGATTTAGGAGGTTTTAATTAACATTTATTGTATTTGTGAGTTAATTTGTTTGCTTAATAACGGGTTAATTGTGTATAATTTTGCCCATAAATTGAAAGATCACATTAACTGGGTAGAACCAAGACACCGGACTAAAGAACCCGAACCAGAGCCAGACCGTTTACCACAAATTGAGTCCGAGTTTGGGTCTCTTAAATGTATAATAGAATGATCTGATTCGTTCGGATTCCGAACCCGTGCAAAGCCCTAATCTATATTGTGCTGAAACTATGAGCCTAATCTAGGTGTGCTGTCTCAAAGTGTCATTCAAAATTTATATTTAACTCATTCAATAGTTAGTCGAGTCTAACTATTTGAGGTTCGCTAGGCTTGTGACTTGATTCGTTTACATTTGAAGAAAATTATATCCAATATAATTAAAAAATATATATTGTATAGTTAAATGGAAGCGCAGTTGGTGTAATGATAAGATGGGTGGACATTGTTATTCTAAAGAGTGATTGTGGAACAACAGGTAACGTTGGCATTGGAGCCTGCATTTAAGAGGAGCATAACATACAATTTCACAGGAGACGATGGGATAGAGGACATGTTCATGGAGCATGCCAACAGATATGAATTCGCAGACATAACTTGGTACCCATCTGCCCAAACCGCCGTTTACAGATACGATAACAGAGTTCCTTTGAATTCCTCCGGCGACGCCGTCTACGACTTCCTGGGTTTCCAGTCCAACTCTGTCCTCATCTCCAAATCACTCAGGGCTACAGGTAAACAACCTTCCACTACAATTCCCCAAACGAGAACCTAATAATAAGAATGTTTGAACTATGTATGCAGAGACAGCATTTGATAAAGCAAGAAACTCAAATGGAAAGTGCCTACTGGCCAAGACATCACTAGGCTACAAGAAGCTCATAGCCAATGGATTGAGGAATGGCCTCATTTTCACTGGCTACCCAGCAATTGGGCACCAGGGCAAGATGCAGACCTCTGGCTCTTGCCTCTACTCTCCTTCCACTCGACCCGACTCCACCTGCGCTTGGGACCCGCGCATCAAAGGTCTCTTTTTCTACGAGTCCACCGCCATCTTCTCCGCCAACACCTTCAGAAGCTTCCTCCTCGATGTCAAGAAGCTTCGGGATCTAGTCCATCCCGAGAACTTCTGTGGCGTTGACATCTATAATGGGCTATTGATCCGATTCATAAAGGCCTCTGACGCTTACCTGGGTCAGCCCGAGGACTCTGTGGTCGTTGATTTCAATTACTATCGCGCGGATGATGCTCTCACCCCGAGATTGCACGAGGATGTGTGGGAAGAGATCGAGCAGATGGCGTTTTTCAAGTATAGGGCTAGGCCGCACTGGGCCAAGAATCGGAACTTGGCGTTTCACGGGGTGCAGAGCAAGTATCCTAATTTTGGAAAGTATCTGGAAGCAAAGAAGAGATTGGACCCTGGCAACGTGTTCTCTAGTGATTGGACGGATGAGATATTGTTCGGGAGAGAAGGCGAGAGAGGGGACGGGTGCGCCTTGGAGGGACAGTGCATTTGCTCGGAAGACAGGCATTGTAGTCCTGCCAAAGGGTACTTGTGCCAAGCAGGCCTTGTTTATAAAGAAGCTAGGGTTTGCAGGTACTCACAACCGTCCTCCTCCTCTGAGGTGGTGGTGGCATGATTCACAAATCATTATCATCAATTAAATTACTTGATTCACATCCATGAACCTCAAACTTGAAATTTATTATCAAACAAACCCTTTTGACGGGACGCCATTATTATGTTGACTATACTATATCACCCTACCGCTACCCCTCACTAGTCTCATGTATGAGTGGGATAGGAGGAAAATTTTGAACTCAACAAGAACCTAATGTTTACAATTCAAGTAAATAAGGGATGTAGATCACTAAATCTGTCTAATGTCATCTTATTGGTAGACAAAATATCTCAAACTCAATGGAGACCTAGTTACTTATTGCCTCCATTGCCATCCATATTTATGAGTGAGTAATTTGAACCATAAGTGAGCGCTCCAATTTCTGAATTCGGCTAGTACACAACCCACATGCAAACCACCCTGGACCAAACCTAACACCTTTTTTAGATACTATATTAACCTTTTAAAGGCTACGGCTTATAGAAGATATGAGTTATATATGTTTTCTTTAATTAGACTTTATTTTAGCTTCAAGTTGAGTTAAAAACTTAAATAAATTAGAACACAAGCTCTTTGTGGTGGCCCAGTTCAAACTGCAACCTGATCGTAGAACTGGCCGGTTGTAATAAACCGCCCAAACTGGTTTGATGATTTATTCACCTGATCTTTGTCTAAATATATCACATAAAAATGTCAATATTCTTGGTAAAAATAATAATATTGATTACACACTGCAAGTTCTTACAATTCATTCAGCAACACAGACATATATATGTTCTATAAGGTTATTTGATAGATAAACAACACCTACACATTATATTATACAACAGCAAGAACTATAACTTATCAGAACTATACCTTTTAAACTAGGGAGCGAATCCGGGGATTCTACAAAAACCTTGTAAACTATGGACTAGGATAGCAAAATAACCCCAACCCAGTAATGTCCCTGACTCAATTGGGGTTGGGGCAGATTGAAGAAGGTTTTGAGGATCTAGTCGGGTTTGCGGCATCATATCCCACCCGGAAAATAAAGTCAATCTCGGAAGTGCATATATAATGAGTATGTAAATGTACATGCCTTACCTCTTCAATGAACATGTCTACAAAATGATCCAAAGCTGGAGGAGTTCGCTTCTGAACTGGCATCCGCTATTTGATCATAAATTGAGCTCTCAAACAAAATTCTTAACTCAGAGCATATATTAATCAGATCTAGCTTCACCTGCTGAAATAAATAAGTGATTTAATGAGTGAAGAAAAACAGAAATCGAGTCAATAGCAAATTGTATATGGATCAAACTTGAGGTCATAGAAGATTTTGAATACCATCATTATCATTGAGAAAATTCACATGGAATTCTCTGTTGCGCGCATTCTTTTGTTGCAGTGAGCTTCGCATTCTTCTGGTGTTTGTAGTGCGCAGATCCGCCTTTGGCAGGAAATCTCTTCCTGAACTTTAAGTCTTCCCCTCGGATCATATACCTGTTTCTTGTTCCAGGTATGCTGAAATCAGCTGGGTTTCTGTTAACGCTGCATATTTCGGTTTCCAAAGTGATTTTCATAGGCCAAACCTTTCCAACACTAACATTGGCATCAGGTTTTTGCTTCCTAGATGCATTTCCAATTAGATGAGATTGTAAGGGGAATGATGGAGGATGCATATCACCAAGGAACATTTGCTCAGAACCATAGCTTGAAACAACGTGATTTCTGCCTGATCCACCAGATGCGAGGGCAAATTTATGTGATTTCCGGCATCCAATTTGCGGGGGTATGATTCCGTGGGTCTTGGTCTTTGCCTTTTGTGGACATTTCAGGGAAGCTTGACCAGCAAAACTCGGGAAATTCCTATTTTGTTGAAATGAAGAGGTAGATGCACCACCTATTTCAATAGCAGGAAAATATTCACAGGAAGGTCCGAGTTGTTGTACAGGAAACTCTCGAGAGTGATGACCTTGAGGAAACAATGGTCGTCTCTTCAGCAACTTTTGAGTTTCTTCCGTACTGATTGATGCACCCGAACGTGCCCCTGCATCCATGAGGCTAAGCAGATGCATCGCTGGTATGGTTTCATTAGAATACAGATCCAACGAGCCCATCATCCTTTTATGGGGCTCAGCCTTGTGTTTGCAAGCAAAAGGATAGTCTGGATGTGTTCTGACAAGGGTATCGGAACCAAGGTTCTTGTGATGCTGTCCATGGTTTGCAGAATTGGCATTAATAAACTTCGTAGCATGATGCCCGTTCATATTTTTCTTCTGCAGGCTGCTCACACGCCGTGAAGGCATTTCTGCATCGGTAGACTGAGAACTGTTAAATCCAAAGGGTGGCTGATTGGGAATTGTGGAGGCCTGTAGACCAGCTGCTTGTTTACTATGTTGCGGCTGAGCCTGGCATGTGTTACATGCACTCAACGGCTGCATAAAGCCATTAGATGACTTTAGTCCACCGAGTCTTGCTCGATTCCCACTCCATAACCAATTTTGAGGACTATCATGCCGGCTCAAGCTAGGCGGGTGAAACTGGGACTCACTACTTGAATTCTCACAGAACTGTAAAAATGTATGAAATTTTGTCAGGCAACGAGTTTGCTTAAATTTGCTACTTTTATTGAAACGAGAAAAGTAACCGACCATGTGCTTGGTGGGTCCAACATAGTCTCCTGTTATCCTTATGCCATCTCTTCCATTCCTTGCCCGTGTTTTTTGTTTGCGAGTGACATCATCCTGCAAGGATATAATTTCTTTGTTCCCGTACCCTCCGGTAAAATCCAGCATTTGTCCAATCCTGTTATTCATTGTTTCTGGCCGCTGTTTCTCCCTTTCAGCATCATGGAGGCATCTCTCATACTGATTCTTTGCCATGAGCTCCACGATTTCCATAGGTATGTCATCTGAAGTTCCCAGTTCAGAAATCTTGTCAGCTCTTTGACTAGTATGCTTCTTTGTAACTGCCAAAAGTTCGTGATCTTCAATGGTCTTCCTATTACTGATTGGATTAGAAAGAGACTGCCAAAATAAGAAGCATTAGTTCCCCAAACAAGGTCGGATTCAAACCACTTAATCACAACAGTTGTGCATGCATGGACAAAGTAAACCATATAAAGGTATAGGGAAGTTACTCATGAGAGCGTACCCAACTTTAGACTAATAATAGTATGGACGCAATGCAAATGAATACGAGTAATATGCAAGGAAAAATATATATTATCCCTTGTGCAAAAAACAAAGTGCATAGTTTCTAGAAAATATAATCAAGCTTGAACCCACAACCTTTTCAGACCCAGAGAGGACTTCACGAAGCCAAAAGGTTGCCATTCTGCATAAATAAACTATTACACACTGAGGTAGAACAAACCAAATATGTTGGCGAAGGTCAACATACCCAAACTGTTCAAGTTGAAGCCTCAATATATGGTATCTGTATTTGTATATAAATAGCACCCCATTTGGCAGTCTACATAATGTTTTTGTTGGAAATAAGTTGCGAGTCAGCAAGCATTCTGCTATACTTTTGCATAACCAACTAGACATGCAAGTGTTAAACACATGAACATGCCTGTCTGACATTTAGATCAGTTTTAGCAAATGAGTTTTTGTTAAAGTTTGTCAGTCAGACCCAATCAAAAAGGCATGACATGACATATACAGACATAATCCAGCAATATTATTAAAAAAAATCATCTCTAGTAAAACACATTTAGAGAGAATGTCCGTACCATTTGCTGCATCAATGAACCAACTCCATCTTCAACCAGGTAGGAATGCTTATGCTTATCATTTAAAAAAGGCATTTTATATATAACTCCCTTCCTACTCATATCAACAGATACTCCATTACCATAACCTTCATTCAATGCCGATTTTGAAAGTACCCTTGAATCTCCAATAAAATCGGTTTCTATGGTTTTCATCATTCCCTGATTTATGCCTCCATGCCAAGGCGATGAGGAAGGTAGTCCTCCTCCAGCTAGTGGATTATATATTTCATCATATCTTGGCACACTCGAGTAACTGTTAAGAGAAAGGTTACGCTTTTTTCCCGTGGGTGCGTGTTGTGTTGATTGGATCGGAACAGTCAAAATCTCAGTTTTCTTGACTTCCATATCTTTCCCAGCAATTGGACCAGCTATAGGTGTGGCATCAAGTAAGGTAACTATAGGAGCCAGTTCATCATCAATTTTGCTTTTGTTCTCAAACAAATTGGAGTTTCTCTTCACTAATTGAGCATGCAAAGGGAAAGAATCTATTGCTCTGTCCGTGGATGCATCATGTACCGAACTTAGCAAAGCATCATTAGTATCTTCACCCTCACTACTGTCTCCAATTTCACACTGACTTTTATTTAAATCGATAACTCGGGTCTTCTTATTTTTCCTCTTCACCGAAGTTCTGTCTCTTTCAATTCTATGTTCAGTCAAAGAACAATGGAGACTTGCACCAACAACTGCATCTTCTTCTGAATATGTTTCTGCATCCTCAGAGGCCATAACCTTCATGTTCACATTTTTCATGTAGCTTGTAGCTGGAGGTCTCCATTCTTCATCCCGAGGCAGCTTTCTTTTCCGACTCTGACCCATACAACTGCGTCTAGCATTGCCTCCTTGGACAGCTACTGGACTTTGAAGAATAGAGATATTACCTGGTCTAGCAGATGCATCAGAAGCTGTATTGGAACATGAATCGGATTTCCTCATGCAATCCGCTCTTGCATCTCCATTTTCTCCAAGCAGTTCAGCCAGAAGGCGCACTTTTCTAAATTTTCTGAGAGGTGCACCATGTGGCTTGATCTCATCCCGGTCTGAGGATGCATCGTTAAGCTCCTCGTCAACTATAGTGGCTTCCTCAAACACTCCAACAGGCCCACTGCATTTTGATTTTGGACTAACTGTCTCAAAAAAAAGCGTATACAAATATCCAATTTGATTAGCTTCATTTAGGAAGAAGGCGACTTTTTATCATTTTAGAATAGCAGTTAATTGCAGTAATTTTACCTGTCCCGTTTGTATGTTTTTCCCGAGTGTTGCATGGATTAACTTTTGCTGCAGTACTATTCGTTAGTGTAGCATTTTCCTGATTTGAATCAGTTAAGCAATTCCCATGACCTGCGTAAAACATACATGATACTGAGCCAACATGTGCAAATTGTAAATTAAACACTAACTAGTAGATTGAAGAGTACCCATCGAGGTACTGTATTCAACTTCAGATTCCCTTTCTTTCCCTTTGCCACGTGACAAACGATCACTATCACTCATATATATATTTGCAGAAGTGTTAGCATGATCAAACTTTCCTCGCTCGATAAAATATTGAGCTTGCTGAAAATCGAGTGGTGTCTTAACAGTATCAAGGGATGACACATGTGAACAAGTGAAATTGGATTTAAATCCACAAGGACAAGAGACAACTTCGTTATCTTTTATTTCACATCCAGCAACAATATCTTGTAGGCAGTTCTTGCAACGCCACCATCTAAACTTCTGAACATCTAAAGGCGGAAGTGAACATGCTGCATCCTCTGATTTACTACCGTTTCCATCTGTAGCAAATGGCCAACATATCTTCTTATTTATCTTTCGTATCTGAGACACATATCCACTGCATTCATTATAATGAAGAGAATTTGTGTAAGAACAAATACTTATTAGGATAATTCAGAAATTAGTCATTATTATGAAGAATTTTAATGCATATCAACAAACAAAAAAGAGCCTATCGTAGAAAAATGACAGCTCCTATTATAATATATACCAAACGATCAAATCCATCATCCATGCAGTTAGTTTCTAGATTGAAGATCTAATTACAAAGGGAATATAGAACATATATACCACTTGAAGCTATTAGAAAATAGTCTTAAATAAAAAGGGAGAAATTAAGAGACTGATAATACAACTCAAATAAGCACAGTATTCAAATGCATGTCAACTACTGTTAGATTATTAAAGCGTTAAAAACAGCACATGGAGAGGCTAGTACTAGCAAAACAAATATCTAGAAAAGCTCATATATATAGTTAGAGCAAATTAAGATCCTCACTAACCGTATAGAAAAATGATCACATTTTTCTGCATCACCCTTGTCATTATAAGCATTGAGAAGGTCTATAGAAATTGAGTTGATCTTAACGAATGGCCTTGCAGCTAAGGAGACTGCAGTAGAATCAGTCCTTGGACGATCTTCTGCTACG